>BMAU01021402.1:142500-480000 GCA_019973935.1 Trichonephila clavipes
ACAGGGGGTCATAAGTGATCTAATTGAATCGATGCCACGCCGAATTTCGGCTTGTATAGCTGCCAGAGGTGGCTTTACTACTTACTGATTTTTAACCTTTTGCAAGCTGTAACCGCTTAATAAAATGATATTTTGTTCTGAATTTTTAATCATTTGTTTATTTTCATATACACTACATGCATACCAAATTTCGTGAATGTAGCTCAATTTCTTCTGGGTGCATATATTTTTTTGCGACAGAGTGTATATATATATATATATAATGAAATATTTTTTTTCAATGAAGAATTTTGCTGGCGTCTCAGGAGTTGTGACAGAAAGTTCAGAAGTGTTGGAAATATCAAATTGGGTCTGAAAATTTTGTAGAATTTTAAGATACTGAAACATAAAACCATTGCGTGTTTGAGATGCAATCTGCGTGAATAGCTGATCATTTTTAATATAATCTTTGTGCCCACTAATAGCATGTTGACATATCTAAAGATTGTCGCTTAAAGACTAAAATTTACGGAATTGTAACTGTCTTCAAATACTACTTCACAAGTAAGATAATGTGAAATTCTATTGCAACTCTAATCATTATTAAAATGTTTACAGTACTTTCGAGAACTTTTTCAGTTGATTCGTTCTTTTAACTTACATGTGACCAATAGTCAGTAGGGCACTTGTTGCCCTTTATGCGATATTTTTTATCTAAAAATGTAGGCATACAGAAGAATTAGGAAGAAATTATATATATATATTACCTTCAAAGATCAAAAGCGTGTTTGTGCAGATTAACTAGCTAATCTACAGATTAACTTATTTGCTCCATTCAAATGCGGAATCAAGAGTGCACCGCATTTTAACTGCATAATCTTTCCATTAGCAGTTTCTGTGTTGTTAAATTTTAAAATTTGATATCTATACCTCTTACTTTCGGTTAGTAAAGATTGAGAATCCTTGAACCAATTCATAATATTTTTAATTAATTCATATTTAATCAATCAACCAGCTGGATGAGTGAGTGAATATTAACGTCCCACTGTTCAGCTACACGGGGGCTTTTGGTGACGGACGTAATTTTGAACCATGGTGAAGTGACGAGGACGACACCTGAGCTGGCACCTCCCTTTTCTAACTACCACGCCACACCAATGGGAGGACATTTGAGCTCTCGACAGATTTAACGTGCATCACTGCCCTACACGGCGGGTCTTTAGTGGTACTGAGCTCGAACTCATGACATGCCTGGCATGATCCGAAACCTTGACCACTGGGCTACCGCAGCCCTCTCAACTGCAACTGGAGTCGATATATATTTTGGTTGAGAAAATCGTAGGCACGCATGTTATATGATTATGTGGCATGTAAATGATCCCTTGAGTATCAACTTGGCTCAGGTAATCATTATATCATGGCAATATTTAGCATCCGATGAAAGTTTAAATTGAATAAAATTCAAACGTCACAATTTGTTAGCGGAAGCCACCTTTAGATGATGCCATCAATAAAATGGCTTCCACTCTTCGGGACTTGCCGTGTCTGCAAAGGCTTAGTTGCTAACATGCAGCCCATTTGGAAAAAATATGTTGAACCATTCGATTATTTGTGCTACAGTTTTTTAATTGATTGATCATTGATTCTGTCAACTAATTCCTTGTTTGCTTGATTGCATTAATGGGATTCATTAGATATCAACAGATAAATGAACAAAATTTGAAATAAAAGTACACAAACGTTTGTGTTGTTGCAGCAAAATACTTATTTTCACCTTAGCGAGTGCCTAGTAGGTAATGCACTGGTTAATGCGCGTATAATAGGTAATGTGTAAAGTACCTAGATCAGGGGTTGGCAACGCTTGGCACGCGGTACAGTTCTCAGTGATACTCTGCACTACTCAACAAATTTGTCAAATTTTGAGTGGATGGAAGTTGATAAATTTGTAATGAACCTTATATGACAAACATTTATAGAATTTTGGACGTTTATGGAACGAATAAAAAATCTGGAAGATAACTCTAAGGATAAACTTAAGCTATTTTGTAAATTATTAAATGTCATTGTTGGAAAGATTTAATCATTTGAAGAGTAAAAATTGCATTTACTCTACTTTCCGCTTTTGGATCTACACATCTAAGTAAAAAAAAAAAAACGTCCTTATATGAAAAATATTTCGAGTTCACAAAGAAACAACTGAATGCACAGAATTGTGTCAAATCGAAAGTCACAAATTATACCCCTAATTTTGCGATATGAAAGTGTGTGTAAAGCGGTGCAAATGCTGATGTTTGCATTAGAAATTTTATTTAGATTTTTTAATTAACTAAAATGACTTATTTTAATAAATATGTTTACAAAAATCCATTGTATTTGTTCAAATTTAATTTTATTATATTTTGTTGAAATGTTTATAGTTTAGGCGGTTTATTTTTATGTTTAGAATTATCTTTAAATGATGCAAGATTAATGTATAATAAAACTACTGACGCCTATGTTATTGATCTATATTATTTAACTCTGTATTATTACGGGAATCGAATCGTTCCAGAAATGTCCTTCTGTGTGGAACGCTGAATCTTATTGGTAGATAAGGTTGGTACGCCACAGCTAAAAGTTTGCCAACCCCTGATCTAGATAATTCACAGATTATCTAGTTAATTTGAGAAATGAAACATTTCTTTAGTACTTTAACGGATCTAGTTAATCTGCAGAATACTTAGTTAATCTGCAGATTAACTGTGTGTGATTACTGCTCTTTAGTGGTAACCAAACAATACTATGCTTTTCATGTCGTTGCATTTACAACTACTTATCAGAGAGTCATGTGTATTCTGTAAGAAGGTGGCACAGAAAAAAAATTAATAAAATGTTCTTCAATAAAAATTCCTTTATTATTAATTTATGTTAAGGAATTATTCCATTACTTCTGAGTGTATTAGGTTGATTTCGATTTGAGAATTACTTTTTTGTGTAGCACTCGTTATCAGTTTTTGAGATTGAAATTACATTTTCTTGCATGATCGGTGACACACATTTTAAGTTATAGATTTATTTACTTCTATTAAACAACTTGGCTTTTTTAGTTTGATGTTATACTTCGAATGTTTTTCTTAAAAAGTGTTTAGTTTGCTACTCTTTTGTTATCAAATGTATCAGATACCATTAACATTGAGAGCCGTAATATAATTAAAAATCAAATATTTGTAAGAGTGGTATTATTTGCATCAATATAATGCTTCAAATAGTTTACTCTCAAATGTTGATTTGCTCAGAAATTGTAAATAAAAATATATCCGAGTAAACTTTCACTGAGTTTATAATATCTAGCTCAAACAATAAGAAAATTCAATTATTTTGCGTTTTCAATTTTTCTATTTCTTATCATTAGCTTAGTTTTCCTTTGAAGTAATAGCTGAAATATTTTTCTTTATTTTGAGTTCTCGATGAAACAAAGCATTGTATAAAAAGTTGTAAACTGCTTAGGGTATCCGACTACTTTCGGAACCGTGATTTTAAAAAGGCGCATAAACAGATAATTTGCATGATATTTAGTGTCACTTAGATTAGAATACATAAATAAAATTATTTTAAGGACATTTTGACAAAAAAAAATATTTGAATACAATATTTCGGCAAAAAATTAATTTAGAATAACCTTTTTTTTCAAAATGTTCTCCTTTTGTGAAAAATGCTTCTATGATAGTAGTATTTTACCTGTATATAGCTCAGATCTCTGTACTGAGGCTCAACTAAGAATTTTGAAAATTTCACATTATTTTCACAGTTACAACCATTTGAAATAACCATCGGCGTTTTTTTTCTTAAAATTTCTCCCTCTGTTGTTGTAAAACATAAATAAACCCACTTCTAAGTTATATATTTCAAAAATTCTAGTTGAGCCTCTGTAGAGAGGTTTGAGCTATATACAGGGAAAATATTATTATAATAGAAGCATTTTTTGCAAAAGGAGAATATTTTGAAAATTGGTCATTATAAGTTCATTTTTTTGTCAAAATATTGTACTTAAATAATTTTTTATTGTAATACTATTCTTAAAACAATTTTATATACCTTTTCTAATCTAAGTGGCACTAAATATCATAAATATTATCCATTTATACGCTTTTGCAAAATCACGGTTCCGTACGTAGTCTGATACCTTAAAGAAGCAATGAATCTACTTTTTTTACCACAACAATAAAACACTACCTTTATTTTTTTTTAAAACTGCGTTCCAAAAATTGTAGTATTACAATACATAATTATGCAAATAAATTCATGATTTAATTATATCTTCATATTGCTTTTATCATCTTTTTGTTACATAGATTAGTTACGTATGTTGGAAAAATCAATAAAAGTTAATTATATTTTGTTTAAAAGGATTAAAAAAAGGAACGGGGATTTATTTGTTGCAGTTATATTAAGAAAATATTAAAAATTTTTTGGCTTATAATGCTAATTTGTAGCACGTTTCTTTTAAATTCTCCCTATAGCTAACTTTGAATTATTTAACACATAAAAAGTTATGGGAAAAAATTATTTATTTAATTTGCTTTTGAAAGCGGAATGTAAAATATTTTAACTCATTAGTATATCTACATCTAAAAGAGATGCAATATTAAATAGCATATTATTTTAAAGAAACATTATTTATGAATGTTGATAAACATTTTTTTTCAAATTAAGAAATCATATTTTATTTTTAACAACATTATTCTGTGCATTTAAATTAAATAAATATTCAAAACATGTATTTAACACTAGAACGACAGTCGTTGTCGATTGGACACCGCAGCCTGTTTAGTTTGTTTTCCTTTTCGCATTTTTGCAGGGATTGTGAAAAATTTTCATGATTTCTAATATTTTTCTTGATGATTACGCAGAAAAAGTTTTGGGGTTCTTAGTTAATTAGGAGATATTTTACAATTTAATATACCTAGAATATCTGCTGGTGTCGTTTCAAAACCAAGGCACAATTTATAATTATAAATAGCTATCATTCAGCAAAAGACAGTTGACATAAAAAGTACCATTAGTAAAACAAACTTCTGGAAGTAATAACGCACATTTATTCGACCTTGAATGCAGTGTTATTGGGTACTAAGCCAGCTATACTAAAATCGTTGTGTCTAAGTGTTTCGCCTTTGATTATTATCTATTTCCTTCAAATTACGTTAAGTAGAAGAAAAATTAGGTAAATACTGAATGTAAAGGAAATACAAATTCAGTAAAGCGTAAAAAGTGTGAAATTAAAGAGTGCAATGGAAATGCAATTAAGAAAATGTGTGTCTCTTCATAAAAATGGTGAGTGGAAAATGTACAGAGGAAAAATTGAATATAACTGTATTTATTGCAAATGAGGTATGTACAAAACACAATGTGTAAAAAAGTGATAAATAATGATGAAATAATTCACTCTCACAAACATTATAAATTTGCTTATTATACTGATATTTATCAATATTATTGTTTTATTCCATTTTTACACGATTAAGTAATTTGTTTTGTTACAGTTTTTTAATGATATAAATGTCATATTATACGATAACTACATGAAATAATATTAAAAAGTCTTAAAACTAAACCCTACTGGACAGTAGTCCACAAATTATTTAATTAAAATTATTCTATACATTTTATACTTCGGTGCTGAAACAACTCCGACGGCCGTTTAAGATTAATCAAAATCCCGGAAGTTCTAGTGTTAAAAGGTTTAATTTAGCTGTAATTACAACAGCAAGATTTGTATTAAATACATTTTTTATTGTTTTATAAAACATATAGATATTTTATCACTTTTTCTTAATATATTATGTTTTATATTATTTGGAGTTCATATATATATATATATATATATATATATTATATATAAAGGGTGTTTTTTTAGAGGTATAGAACTTTAAATTGCAATAAAACAACAATGTATTATTCGATTGACATGAACTTTTTTTATTCGAAAGACAATCTTGTGGCATTACATTTTAAATATGATTTCTGGCATATGACTGCCACGGCTGGCTCGGACGTAGTCCAATCTGGACGCCCAATTTTCGACGACTTTTTTCCAACATTTGTGGCCGTATATCGGCAATAAACGGCAAATGTTGTCTTCCAAATGGTCAAGCGTTTGTGGCTTATCCGCATAGACCAATGACTTTACATAGCCCCACAGAAAATAGTCTAGCTGTGTTAAATCACAAGATCTTGGAGGCCAATTCACAGGTCCAAAACGTGAAATTGGGCGGTCACCAAACGTGTCTTTCAATAAATCGATTGTGGCACGAGCGGTATGACATGTTGCGCCGTCTTGTTGGAACCATAGATCCTGGACATCATGATTGTTCAATTTCGGAATGAGAAAGTAAGTAATCATGGCACTATACCGATCACCATTGACTGTAACGTTGTGGCCTTCATCGTTTTTGAAGAAGGATTCCACCAACCCATAAAGCGCACCAAACAGTCAATTTTTCTGGATGTAACGGTGTTTCGACATACACTTGGGGATTAGCTTCACTCCAAATGCGGCAGTTTTGTTTTTTGACGTAGCCATCCAACCAGAAGTGCGCTTCATCGCTAAACAAAATTTGCTTATGAAAATCGGGAACAACGGCAATCTCGTTTTGGGCCCATTCGACGAATCTATGCCTTGCTTGATGATCGTTTGAATTCAATTCTTGCACGAGTTGGATTTTGTAAGCACGCAAACCCAGATCCTTCCTTAAAATCTTCCATAAAGTGGATGGACACAGATCCAATTCCTTTGCTCGATGGCGGATGGACTCATTCGGGTCTTCCTCAATGCTACGCTCTACAGTAGCAATAGCTTCTTGTGTACGCACCGTACGGCGTCTCTGGGGATGCGAGTTATCAATTAAAGTAAACGTGGTGCGAAAACGTTCCATGGTTAATCAAATTAACTGCTCTGATGGACGATTTTGTCGACGATAAAATGGACGTAGTACGCGATACGTATTCCGCACAGAACCTTTATTTTCGAAATAAAATTGCAGAATTTGAAAGCGTTGTTCAGGCGTGAGTCTATTCATGATGAATATTGCCAAACCAAACTGAGAATAAATCACTTGACAGCTGTTAAATCGGTCGCCATCTTGGAAAGTAATGCCAACTTAAACTTCTATTCCTGGAAAAAAACACTCTTTTTATATATATATATATATATACATATACAAAATCATCTCTTTTGCTAACTGTTTTCAATGCAAGGATTTAAATAAACGAGACTGAGTGTTTACATGTATGTCCTAAAATTTATTTTAATGCAGAACATATATACCGGTTGATTCATAAAGAATGTGACCAATTTCAGAAGATCATACTTTTTTTTTATTGAATAAAATTATTTACATGGAATTTTCAATGTGGTTTCCACTAGAACAGTACATATTTCGCGTAATCGTTTTGGTTAAGCTAAAAGAGTTTTTTAATCATTTTTGGAGTATTTTTCTAACTCCCCCTTAAATTGCTCTTTGAACCCTTGGAATGTTCTTACTTTACGTCTATTTAATTGTTTTTAAGTATCCTCTTAAAAATAATCACAAGGAACACAGACAGGGGATAGTGATAGTAATTTATTAGGAGGCAGAAAATTTATTTCTTAATCTTTCAGCCATTTTGTTGTTTATCTTACAGTATGACTAGTGCAGAATCTTGGTGAAAAACAAAATTTGCTTGAGGGTAAAGAAGTTTACTTTTTTTGATCAGGTGCTTCAAAACTTTACTCTGATAT
Organism: Trichonephila clavipes; assembly: GCA_019973935.1. Taxonomy (NCBI): domain Eukaryota; kingdom Metazoa; phylum Arthropoda; class Arachnida; order Araneae; family Nephilidae; genus Trichonephila; species Trichonephila clavipes. The sequence continues at coordinate 150,236 of BMAU01021402.1, forward strand.
AGTATTTAGCATCAATTTTAAAGTTTGGTTCTATGAAAAATGGTTTTACAAAGCCTTGCGAGGACATTTCCGTCCATACCATAACATCTGACGACCAAATTGCATTTTTCAAAACAGCTGCATCTTTGTGACATTTTTTCTTTGAAATATATTGAATCTTCATTTTTCTAGTTGTGAATGACAGATGAAATTGTGCTTCATCAGAAGTTATGCAGGTTTTGTATCTACATTTGCATAACATTAAATACAGAGGCCAAGAACGTTTTATTCGTTTTTCTACGGTCTTAATGGGCATTTGATTGCAAACTGAATTTTTTTATAGCCAATTTTTTCGGTCTTACGATAAATTGCCGATTGCTATATGAATAGCTTCTTTGCCATAAATTTTTGAGGGAAAGAATTTTCTACAGCGTTAATTCTTTTCACATTTCCCCCCTGAAGATTATGATTGCGAGCCAAATTTTATTTCTTTTTGAAGTAAAAATTCTAATACAATAGAAAAAATGTCTCTTTTGATTTTTAAATGCTTTATTATTTACAGAATTTGATCAACTATTCTTCAAAAGATGTAAATTTTATTTCCGAGTTTAAGGATCCAATTTCAGTACTTTAATTTACTCCTACTAATAAAAATGGCTAGATTAGTAATTTAAATGTTTCATTTTTAAAATACAACTAGTAATAAAAGTATAGCAATTCCTCATAAATAATCACATGCTTTTAAAATTGGCCACACTTATTTTGAATCGACCGGTATTTATTTAATACAGATAAACTGAAATATATTTATAAATGCATATTTAGTTATTGACACAAAATATTAAAGTATTTTTGTTTATTTCATATTGTAGTATGCTATATAAAATCGTATTTTATTAAATGTGAAAACATTAATTACATTGTTAACAAAATTCTAGTTGATATGATTCAAAAAGAGTGGATAATTTTACGTGGTACGAAAATTTAATTGTGTTTTATTAAACTGTTGTTTCTTGAGTCAAGTATATATATATAGATAGATAGACTCTGAATTTCTTTTTTCAATTGATGAAAGATAAATATTTTTGGCTTACTGTCACAGAAAGCCTTAATAGCTCTTTAAATTCGAAATTTTGTTTTCTTAACATATTTTAAGACATGGAACTTGCTTTTTGAAGATATATGATTTATTACTTGATATAACTATAAATATATGACATACTAGGACTAAACTAGGATCTCTTTTAGAGAAAATTTGTCAAAATATTTGATTTTTTGAAAGGAATAACTTAATCTTGAATCAAAAATATTTATTCAATTTTTTTTAAAATTAAAAATTTCTGTCAATTTTTGTACCCTATTAGTTTTAGTTGCAATAATTTCATATTTTTAGCCTGAAAACCGATTAATAATACTTTTTTTAAATTTATCAAGTTAACCCATGCCTTTTAAAATCAAACCACCGATTTCAATGAAAAATTACAGTTATAATAAATTGCTTACACTGAAAAAGAAAAAAAAAATATTTGCAACATTAATTATTCCATAAGAGAATCTAAAAATTATGTGTATATATTAAATTATTTAATGCATAGTAGTAGATGCCATGCAGGGATTTATTGCTGTAGAACTCATAAAGCTTGTTTAATACCACTACGAGAGAGAGACTCACAAAAATGTTTTCAGGAATACTTTTTCATAAAATATTACATACACTATGCATTATAACACTATCTAAAAATTGCAACTATGTGTGCATTTTATCTGACATTAATATATATTCTTCCCCTAAATTTCTTATTTGGACAGCCTTTTTCCCTCTCTCCCCAGAGGTCTCCATAAAAGCACAAGAGCTTTGGATAGAATGAAAGCAACGCTGTGTAGATATATTTGTATAGTTTGTTTCCAGAAGGAGAAAGCTCTTGAAGTGCTAATGAGGTTTTCTTCGAAAAGTCATTAAGGCACCTCCTAATCGAATTGACCTGTCAAAGACCAATCCTAGTATTTCTTTAGATGTTAGACGGTGTGCTGTACAGAACGTTCATCTTGTTCATTCAGTGATGGTGATAAAGAATGGCGAAGAAATGGAGAAAAATGTTGCAAGTTGATATGGTTCTGCAATTATAAGGATATGGAACTATAACACCGTTAGTAATTATGCTGTGATAGGAACTTCCTCCTTTATTTAAGTTTTGTGTATTATTTTAGGCAACTGTTTAAGGTATCCGAACACGTTCGGAGTACTTTTTTAAAAAATAGCATACTAAAACATTATAAATGCTTTTTTAGGAATCAATACCAATAAATACTAGTATTTAGCCAACAAGATTTTTTTTTTTAAAAAAGTATTTTAGTCTTATAAAAATCACAGTTATATATGGAAAAATTTAGCAATATTTTAAAAATATTTCAGAACAGTTAGAGAAAAAAGTAATAAACTTATATCACTAAAAGTATTAATAAAACAAATTAAACGTATTTCTCTAGGGAATGAACTAAAACTCTACTGTTTCATAAAAAATTAAAATTTTAGAGTTGCTCGAGTAAATATTAAACAAATGTGGCATTCTCTAGAAAATAATATAAATATCAGGTTCAAAAAGTTGTATAGAAATATATTCATAATATTTTGAGTTATCTGACTCAACTTGACAGATATTGAATAATTTAAGAATGTCCTCTTCTAATAAATTAGACACACTACCGGTTTTTCTAAATTTGTAAAATCGATTATAACTTGATCTCTAAATAGCGTAGAAACGAAACAAAACATTTTTGTAAAGCCAAAAGATAGCTCTATTTAGTAAAACCAAAAATATGGGTTTTGACCGAGTTTGCTCTTCTTAACGTGTTCGCATATCTTAACAAATTTTTAAAAATGTTATTCCGTTATCTGACCTATTTATGTTATGATTTCTACTGGGAGTATTTTTAACTGTAAATGCTGCTCAGAGTAAAATTAGCTGCCTCAGTTGCTATTTCAGTACTCATTGCAGCGGTTCTTAAACTTTTTCTAAGGAGGTAACTCCATGAAATTTGTGATATAATTTCGTACTCACTTAATAATTCGAGTTTTACGAAAGTATTACTGTATGCCTCAAGTTCAAGACAACTATAATGAAGTATGGGGAAAAAGTTTCTGACTATTAAGATAGTAGTTAAAATTAATTTATTTCTTGTTTTATTTTCGTTGGTTTCAAGTGTTTTGGGTAAAAACTTGACACTAATAATCGAATAGTTTTTTTAAGTATTGAAGAAAATGAGCTACCGCATTCAGAATGCAAATATATTAAAAAGCAATTTACGGGTTAAGAAAAAAACAGAGAAAAAACTAAAAGTAAGCTAAAAATTACTGCAAAAATAAGAAGTGAACTTTTTTACTTAAACATTCTTGAAGGCACGTATTTTTACACTTATTGGTGGCACGTATTTTTACACTTATTGGTGGCACGTATTTTTACACTTATTGGTGGCACGTATTTTTACACTTATTGGTGGCACGTATTTTTACACGTATTGGTGGCACGTATTTTTACATGTATTGGTGGTACTTATTTTTACACTTATTGGTGGCACGTATTTTTACACTTATTGGTGGCACGTATTTTTACACTTATTGGTGGCACGTATTTTTACACTTATTGGTGGCACGTATTTTTACACTTATTGGTGGCACGTATTTTTACACGTATTGGTGACACGTATTTTTACACTTATTGGTGGCACGTACTTTTACACTTATTGGTGGCACGTATTTTTACACTTATTGGTGGCACGTATTTTTACACTTATTGGTGGCACGTATTTTTACACGTATTGGTGGCACGTATTTTTAATACACATCAAAGATCATTCTGCTGATCACAGTGCTTGAAATAATATACATTCGTCCTTTTCTCTCGCGCATCCTGCTATTTCTATTCTTATAAGTATTACAATTACCTAACGGTGCATATTTAAATAAAATTCAATCTATTATCTGAAACCGGGAAAAAATATTAATTAATATTTTTTTTTTTATTTTCAGCCTATTGGAAATGTTTACGTTATTTAATAAATTTTAATCAAAAGAAAACATAAGGAGTTCTTCTTTTAATTAAATTGAATTTTAGATTAAAAATTTAATTTAAAATGATAAATTATGATAATTAATATGATTTAAATTTGTAATTTAAAAGTTAAAAAAACTAGTTTGAAAATTAATATATAAACTATTCATTATTTTAACAAAGAAGTTAGATAAAAGTTGAGGTAGTGTAGTTGTGGAACTTAATTAAAAAATATTCGATATATACAGTCGGACCTCTATATAACGAAATCGCTAAATCCCGGAAAAAGGTTCATTATATGGAAAATTCATTATATAGAGGTTCATCTTTTAATATACTTTATAAACCACATAAAACAGATATTTTAAATTCATAAACACTATATATTAAAAAAAGTAACTATTCACACTTTTTTTTAAAATTAATATTTGTTTATTTTATATATCTTACTCATCAAAAAAGAAAGAAACAAACAAAAACAAGAAAAAAGAATGTTAAAGAATTCACTGTATTTTCAGTATAAAGAAAATAATTTTATACTAAAATTAATGAATTTTAAGGACATTTTATAATTTAAAGCATACAAGTAACATTAAATATGCATTATTTTATAACTAAAACACGGGGACACGGGACAACTACCCTGAGGATGAAAGAGGATATCGAGGATGTTTCTATTAAACTGGGTATTAGGGGTTAAGGGTTGCACTTCTTGGATGAAATGTCCAGAACTATATTGCTCTCGGTGAGTTAGAATCTAATAAAACCAGTTCAAGATTTATGACTACCATAAAATGTGTTAAAGAGAGGATAACTTGAAATTATTTCAGAAATACTTTAAAAAAGGTAAAAGAAAAATTGAATCCCAAAAGAAAAAGTTCGTTGTATAGAAAATGCACTTTGCTATAGAGAGGTTATTTTACGAAGAAAATCGTGAAATGTTCCAGGTTCCAGGAAAAGTTCGCTATAAAGAAAAATTCGCAATATATAGGTTCGTTATATAGAGTTTAGACTGTATTTAAATAACCATATCACGCATCAAAAAGTTTATTTATTATTCCGTATCCAAAACTGAAGTTAAGTAATTGGAAAAATCAGGCTCTGAAACACACATAAAAGATTATAACAAGGATACTCAAAAAATTGAGAAGAATAAAAATTAACATACATATAGAACAAACATATTTGATTAGTTTCTGCTATTAACATTATATTATAATGGTAAACGCAAAAATTATATAGCATATATTTTCGTCTCTAGCTTTCATAATTTAGCTCTTGTGTAATTTGAACTAAATAGTGCGTAGACTAGTTCAAATATTCTGTAAAAGTTTTAAAGATATTGAAAGAGGTAAGCGCAATAGTTCTTAAAAATACCACAGTATTATTCAGGTGGTCTTTCAGAAAGGAGCAAGATTATTGAAACAAAAATATGACAAAAAATATTCGCATTTAAATACCTTTTTGTGATTGCAATTCCAAATCTTCAATTTAAGTATAAAAAATGGGTTTCCGTTTATAATGTACGTGTTCATTTATTTTGAATAAAACCAGCAACTTCAAAAAAGACCTGTCTTTTCATTGTTCTTTTTTCTAAAATGTCTATAATACAAAGCATTTTACTTTGCTTTAAAATTCTTTTGACAAACAACTTAAAAGGCTTTCACCGAAACTATTGGCAAAAATGCCGTACTTTTGCAAATTTGAAACGTTACAGAGCTGAGCGAAATTTGAATACATAAAATAAGGACAGGCGTGGGGGTAGATTAGGCTATTATTTTGTTTTTGATAATGAGAAATTTATTTTATAAATTGAAACATTTTAAGCAAATCAGATAGCTAATTTCCTATCGTGTTTCGGGAGAGTCCCGTGAATTCGCGTCTTCTGCAAGATATGTAAATTCGTTTCCTGGAGAAAATTCGTTTCTTTTTTTTTTATCCCTTCACCATAATCGAGGCAACTATCTGCCCAAAAATTATTTCCCTTTTTTAGACGTGATTGTGTAGGGATTTTTAAGCTCTTTTCTCCCATGCATTGCCTGAGCAAAAGTAAAGGCATAAATTTATCTTGGCAAGCAGTGCTTCGGTAATAATGAAAGGGAGTACATAAGTGATTTTACGATCAGGCTTAGAACAATTTGCATACGTAAGTGGTAGGAAAATTTGCAATTACTAAGCGGAAAAAGGACTTTTTTTTAGTGTTTTCCAAACACTCTTTTCCGGTTATGTTGATTTGCAAACTTCAGTTTCGTTGTCTTTCTAAAGATCGGCTATTATCCCAAAAACTGCAAAACTACTTTATCTGTCTTTGCTTTTATTTCCTTAGTAGTTTTAGCATTTTTTTCATAAGATGTTTAGATAGCTCCCTTTTCATTACTTCTTCCTAGCAATAACGAAGACAAAGAAATTAGGCTCAATGAACCTAGCATGCAATGATCGACAAGAAATATTTCTGGTGTAGGTATTACGACGAATACACATGCAAATCGAATTTGTGCTGTGTGATGTGTATAATTGCACAGAAACAAGAAATACATTAATTATTTCAAGCACCATTTCCAAATTCAATATATGCATCAGTTGTAAAAAAGTATAATTGATATAAAATTAAACTTTAGACACAAAGTAATTTTAAAAGTACTTGGATGGAAATATTGTCGTTGTATCATGACTATTTCTGAAGCAATGTAATAAAAAAGTGAATTTGAACAATACTCTCTTATAATTAAATAAGAAATATGTGACTAAGTATTCCCAACTTTTTCTTTTATTTTCAGAAAGTAATATGACATTTTATTAGAAATTTCTCAAGTGAATAAATGCATTTTTTTCGTAAATCTCAAATATTTATACTTTACTTCAAAAGAAATCGTGTATAGCGAAGTAAGAAAAAAATATGTATTTGAAAATGGCATATTTAGTAATTATAGAAACTTTTAATGTCTTAATGAGACATGGCACGATTTAAACAAAAATATTTGATTTATTGGTTTTTACAATTTTTCTTTGCTTATAACCAATGTATATGTGAATTACGTAAAACATATTTTGTGTTCTCAAAATACTACACAATATTAAAAATTTATTTATTTAAAAAAAAAGGTTAAATGTTTATAAAGTAATTTGAAAATGCTACTCCTTTTTACATTAAATGACGTACACACATGGAATTTGATTTAAAAATTAGTCAAAATTTGTATAAGAAAAGTTGGTATGGTTTTACTGCTAATATGATTCATTTGAGAATAATTTTTTTTTCTGAATGTTTATTGAAAATTCCTCAAAAACTGTATAAATTCTAAATTCAAATATTTTTTTTTAAAAAAAAATAAGTATTGCTTTGATTTAAAAATGCATACAAATTTTTGTTGCATCTACTATTAACAATGTGAAAAACTTCAAAGCATTAGACACAACTGAAAACGAGCCTTAGCATTTTAAGTGAAGGTAAATGAGTTAATATTTTTTTTCTAAGACAAATCCACACACATTTAAAGTTCTTATTTGCTATTGGGATGTAAATAAAAGTTATCACAACCCTGAATTTTTTTTACTTAAATCTTTCAAATTTGGTGAGATTGCTGAAAATAATATTAGAAATAATTTAGGCTAAGAAATTTTTATTGGATTTTTATCAATTGAATTGTACTGAGTCCTCTGAAAAACTACATACAGTGAGCTTATAAGTTATAAATATCCCATTTAGCATTTAAATAAAAGTGTTCGTATTATAATACCTTCAATAGTGACTACTTGAGAAAATTGAAAATTACTTTTTCTAGAAATTGAAGTGTCCACCACAAAATGATTAAAAAACACTTTTATGTTTTGCATAAAAATACTTCAGAAATAGTGACATTTTTAAAATTATTTTCATAAGACTATTGAGATTTTAAGCAAAGCATATCTTCAGAAGTATAAATTTTGAATAGCGAATAAATAAATGTTTGTGCAACAGAGAGAGATAATCTGTTATTTTAAATCATATTGGCAAAAAAAAAGGAATACGCATTGGTGTAAAATTGGAATAGCTGTAAAAACAAGGGAATGTAATTTAATTAAACTATGATATTTTTGTTTAGTAGAAGATAACATGTCTATACACGAGTGATTATGTTTTCTAAAGGAGCACAAATGCAATAGATCAGAGCTAAGTCTGTGAACTTTTATTGTCTTGGATCACACATAAGAGAGGTATATTGATATTGAATAAAAAGTCTTTAAATTCATGATTTCCCCAAACATTTCACTTTTAACCAATGCGTATGAAATACGTAAAAAAATTGCTTAAAATAGCAAGGGAAGCAAACCATTTAATTTTTTTAAAAAGCAAATGTTTCATATTCATGAAGGGATTTTAAAATATGTTACTTTCCCAACAATACATGACGTACATGCAGGAAACTAGATTGATAAGTCTGTCAAACTATGCATGACAAAAGTTAGTGCGGGTTTGTGATAAAACAATTTAAATTCATAAAATACTCTTTATATGAAAGCTTATTAAAATTTTTTCAAAGAATATATAAATTCTAATTACAAGTATTCTTTACAGAATTATTTATTTGATTAAAAAATGAATGCCAACTTCTGTTACAAGCATCACTAGCAATGAGTGAGAAAAAACATCAAAGGAGAGTTGACACAATAATAATAATAATAAAAAGCCTTAATATTTTAAATGAAGAAAACTAGTAATTTCCTTTTTTGTGTTCTGAGATTAATCAGTTTATAGCTTTTATTTTTCGGTTTTTAATCAGCTTTTGTTTTCTTTCGGAATGTGAATAAATAAGAACACAAAAGTTATCACTACTCTGGAATTTTTAAACTTAAAGCTCTCCGATAAGTATAGTGTAAGAGTATAGGGTGGGGAGCAGGAGCTTCTCTTGTTTTGAACATGTTGTTGTGTTATTCATATTGAAAGGAAAGACATGAGGAGGAGTTCCGTAGAAAGGGTGGAGTTGAATACTTATGTTCCCGCCCGTCCCTGTATTAAACACGTTGTAGTCAAGGCAGCAGCACGCTTTTACCGAAAGGCGTATTTCTCTAACGGCCGGTCAGTGATTGTACTGTACAACGCATCTTTCGTCGTCACTTCGATATTCTTCAAAGAGGTCATGTTCCTGATCGGAAATGTGTTTTTATGAGGATGGTTGCTTTCGAGCAACGGGAATTGTAACCAAAGAGAACGGAAAGTACATCGTTAGAACACCTGAAAATGTGAACCGAGTTCATGTGTAAATTCAGACCGGTATGGGACAATGATCCAACAATTTTTTTACCCGCTCTCCAAGAAAGGGATCTTGACAACGTAAATTTACAACAAGTTGAGGCTACAGCCCACACCTCCAGGGTTATGGGTGTTTTAATTGCAACCTTTACCAAATGACCTTTCTCCCTGCTAGGGGACTAAAGCTGGCCTGCTCGCTCATATAACTTTTCTCCTCCTGATTACTTCCTGTGGGCTTGCCTCAAGTCCTCATTTTACAAAGATCGTTCTAAGACCCTGGAAGACCTACAGAACAACATCTGATCCAACATTAACAATTTCCCGTTGATATGCTTGAAAAGGGGGCTCAAAAGTTTCGAAATCCGGTAATTCAACGTATTGATAGTGGAGGGCGACATTTAACAGACATTGTGTTTAAAACTTTGTAAAATCAAAGTTCCCATATAGTGTGGAAGGCTCAAAATAACAATAAAGTCGAATAAAACGTGTAGTGTGTTGTATTGCATTTTCAAAACAGGAAGTTCCTACGCCTCGCCTTGAAATAAGAGATAATTAGGCTTATAAATTAGGTTGTCAGCTCTACTATCTGAATTGTACTATATCTCCTTAAACTCAATATTTTATCTATGATTAAAGGAATTATTTCTCACTAAACTAAAATGACAATTAAATATCCATACGGTGGGAAAAATTTAAGAGAAAAAAATATATTTCCTGATTTCTGCTTGTCATTTAATGTTTCAAATTCTCAATGTTCATTGGCAGTACAACGAAGCTCAAGTGCTATTTTTTTCATCTTCTCTGTAAAAGAACTAGTGCTCGTTCAATTTGTCAAAAGTCCTCACGTTTGCGGGATGTGGAAGTTTAGGGAGTGATGTGACACCTCAGAAACCATCCTCATCCCTTGATAGCAGCTAAAAATTACGAAGTAGATTCCCTTTGTGTTGTGTGTTCATTGCTCCCTCCCTCATTCAATCAATTAGTTCAACAAGTGTGATGTCAAATGAAATTAACCAAGCAACCAAAATACTATAAGTACACTCATGGACAAAAAAATTAGTGTACCAAGAAGGACTCGTCAAAATAAAACAAATTTTACATACGTAATGACTACTTTGATATAAGTATATGATTAGAAAATCAAAGAAAAGAGATCCTTTATTTCAGAGAAAAAGGCAAAAGAACGGAGGTATAATACCCTGTTGAACCCCCTCTAGCGCGAATGCACGGTGCGATACGATCGGACATTGAACATACAAGTTATGTATGACGTCTTGAGATATTTCGTTCCGTATTTGCTGTAACCTTGCCTCTAATTCGTTCAAACTCGTGGGATTCCCAACTTGCCGTCCCAAATAATCCCAGATATGCTCGATTGGAGACAAATCTGTTGATCGGGCAGGCCAAAGAACGGTAGTAACAGTACGGTGATAGTCTTGTGACAGCCTTGCCATGTGAGGCCGAGCATTGTCTTGTTGAAAAATGGCTCCTGGAAGCCGTTGCATGAGTGGCAACACATGTGGTTGCAGGATGTTTTGGACATACCGCTGGGTTGTCATGGTGCCCCGGATCAATACTAGAGGGGATCGTGTATTGTAGGCAATGACGTCTCATACTATCACGCCAGCTGTAAGAGTGGTGTGTCGCTGTAAAGCAAAGGCAGGCTTCAGGCATTCACCACGGGGTGTCCTCACACGAGCTGGACTGTCATCACTGCTGAGATTGGATATGGAATCGCCGCTAAAGACGACCTGGTTCCATTCCGCTTCAGTCCAGTTTCCTTGTACATGGAACCACTTTAAACGCAGGCGCCGATGAGTGGGCGTCAAAGGCAGCACAAGAAAAGGCACCGCGATCCCAAATTTCCTTCAGCCAGGCACCTTCGTTTGGTTCGAGAAGACACAGGGGGCCCTAGTGAAGGATATAATTGTGCTTGGATGGCGGTCGATGAAGCAGTTGGCTGTACGTGTACATTTCTTTCGATATAGCAGTCTTTTCGATGACTGGTCTATTCAGGGTGTCCAGAGCTTGGTCTTATTGTGAATGACATCTCTCGGATCAACTGGTCCCAACACCTTCTTACAACACAATCATAGCCTCCTGATTGACAAGCTGCTCGTCTAGCTGACCACCCAGCTTCCTTCATGCCGATGATTCTCCCCCTCTTAAACTGCGACAACTGCTCATATTGTCTTCGAAAACGGTGTAATGGCATGTCTACCTTAGTTCTTGCTTTGTAAACGATTCAGCACACTGGCTTTGGTTCTCTGTTTCATACTCCACGGTGAATGACGTTAAACGCCCTCTACCGGGTAATGCGCAATCACGCTGCATTTCTAATCATTTGCATATCTCCCTGACATTTACCTTCATGCCAAGTATCGTTACGATCTTGGTGCGCTACTTTTTTTGTCCATGAGTGTATTTCCCACATGTTACATTATATGGTTTACTTTGAAATATTTGTCGGTTGATTTGTAGGTTAAGTTAAATTAAAGTCACATTACAAAGCAATATGAAGAATTATGCTGACAGATCTTTTAATTGTAATTATAGATACGATCGAGATGATGTCACCTACATTGCTATCACACTTCCGAAAAGCTATCCGATAAACTTCTGTAACATCTTTGAAAATAATCTTTATAACACAAATGTTATTTAAATAAATGAGGTATTTCACATGACGGACCTTTAGTGGAGTCAAGATTCGTACCTTTGAATAAATTTAAATACCTCTACCTCTGAAGTTTCGGATAATTATCAATGGTTTACCATTGCCTAAGCATTCATAGAAACTGGGATCGTAAAGTTTTTTGTTTACATACCGTTTTTATTGGAATCTAAGCCCCCATATCGATTCTAAGCCACACCCCAAATTTTCAACATATTTTCGGTGAAAAAATATTGTCATTGAATCTAAGCCGCATCCCAAATTTCTTAACGTTTTTGAGAAAAAATTTAAAAACATTGTGCAAAAGGTTCATCAATATACGATACTTAAAAAATCTTTAAAAAATGATAAATAATTTTATTAATAATTTATTTTACCAATATATATATTAAAAACTTTCAAACACATACATGAACCTATAGTTATTCTAACCATCAGTAACATGTTTCGAAAATGATTCGTCAGTCCTATTGTCACAGCTGACTTCAGGAATTAGAGCAGGCATCACCATTTTTCACACGTTGTCGTTTTCCATGCCATCGAATGCAACTGTTAAGCAACAATTTTTTAAAAGAATGTATAATATTAGAACGTGAAATATTTTTCAAACACTGTGGAAAATTTATAAGAAAAAACTATATCATTTTGTTTACGCCATCGACGTATATTTGTTTCATTCGTGTCAAATTTTCACTGTCAGAAAGGAATTATGTATTTGTTAATATTAAAAGAACTAAAAATATTATTTAATTCATAAAGTATTTATCTGAAAGGTTTAGTTTTACGTCTTTCTGACATTAAATAAGATGGTTAAAAATAAATGTATTCTTAGTACCAGGCAAAATTGATGTCAGTGCAAATGGTTCAAAGATAAATAAACTATAATATTAAGGAATTAATAAATTATTTTAACTAAAACAGTTATTTAAATTTGAACAGTATTTTTCCGTTATGGAACCCGATTTGGTACATCGTAATCTAAGTAGCATGCATTTTACAAATATTATTCGAGACCTATATTTAGTTTCAAAATACTCGAAAAAAATTCAATTGTCATTCTCTAAATTCTTTAGAGTTGCGGTAGCCCAATGCTCAAGGTATCGGATCATGGTAGGTATGTCATGAGTTTGAGCCCAGTACCACTAAATACCCGCCGTGTAGGGGAGCTATGCACGTTAAATATTTCGAGAGTTTGAACGTCCTCCTGTTGGTGTGTTAGTTATGAGAGGGGTTGCCAGCTCAGGTGTCGACCTCGTTACTTGATCATGGTTCACAATTACGAATTTCGTCACCAAATGCCCTGGTGTAGCTGAACAGTCCGACGTTAATATTTACTCCCTCACTCGTAATTTATTCCTTACGAGATAATTGAATCGTTAACTAAGATTTATAAATGGATATACGTCCTTTTTAAACTATGCGGGCGCGATTTCTTTGAGTAAACATAAAATTGAATACTTCTTAAGCAAATTGCAGTTAATTGCATGAAGTTTTGTATTTAAATGTTTTAATACAGGAAAAAAATAGCATGTTGTAATTCACTTTTGTTTGTGGTTGTACTTAATAATTCCCATTTTTCTGGATAAAATTGCTTTTCAGTACTTATGTTTTAATAAGAACAGGAAAAAAATATTTATCGCTTGGAGAAAAGGCGCAAAAACTGACCAGTATACATTTTTTGCAATCAAATGATTGAGATATTCATTCCACATGAACCCATTTTTTTAAACACATGTAACTCGAACACTTTCTAGTTGAATTTTACGAAATTTCAAACTTAGACTCTTTTTCTTGATGTTCTCAATCAAGTAAGCGGAAAACTCCATCTCGATAATTGGAAAAGTTTCTTCTTGGAAGTTAGTTAACTATGCTAATTAAAATAATAAACTAAACTGTTCATATCAGTACTTAGTCTTTGATCCATTTACATTAATGTATATTTTGTAAGGAAGCAATACAAATTAAGAAGGTTATCAGAGGTATATAATTGTTTGACAAATTCACATTTTATGGATTAATTAATAAAATCGAAAAGTAGCATTCAAAAGTTTTCTGCAAGTAAAACGGGACAGGCGATTGCAATGGATATTCTTTATTAAATAATTTGTTTTTAGAAGAAGAAGGCTTTATATTTATTGCCAAGTTACCGGGCGTTAATACTTATATAAAAATATCATGCATCTTAGTACTATTTCACATATTAGTTAAGTACTTTTACAAAGTAGTTGACTTCTAGTTACTTGAAATCACGTTAATTTTAGGAAAATAATTTTCAATTCTTTTTTATAACTTTTACCTTTTTAGATATTCCGTAAAAAATTGATTTATGAAAAAAATGTATCAAATGTAAAAGGGAATTATTTTGTGTATGGGAATAATTCTTGCAAAATATTTCATAACATTGTTTTAATAGTGTATTGAAACATATGTTCCGTATTTATTTATAATGTTTGTTTTTTTCACATATTTAAAATTTCAATGTCAACACAATATGAAACAATATTTTCTTCGACTGTCTATTTTCAAAAAGTAGAAAATTTCTTTGAAGTAAAGTAATTTATATAAGGCAATATTATCGTACGTAGTTATACAAAAAATAAAGAATTTAATAAGTTTAACAGATTTGAAAGACATAAAAATAGGTTTGTCTCTAAGTACTACCAGACAGTAGAATAGAATTCAATTATACTAAAGTGTTATGTCAGCTACCAGCACACACTTTGGAATACAATGTTGGGAGTTTCGTGGCCTATCGGAGTCACGTTTATAGTTCTGCGATACTGCTACTCTCATTGGAAGGAATTCAACAACGGTAATGCGAATGTGGAATCGATGGGCTCAGGAGGAACATACTGAGCGTCATGCTGGTTCTCAATGGCTGCTCTCTAAAACCGAGAGGATAAATATGTTTTCAGGTCATCCTTGTTAATAAACATGTTTTCAGGTCATCCTTGTTAGTAAACATGTTTTCAAGTCAATCGTACAGTTAATACATTACGGACTTCGCTTCAGGAATTGGGTTTGTTTGCTGCATGGCAACAATCCGCAAGAACATAAGTATGACGTGTGGAAAAGTTAACTGGCTGTTTGGTAACCATTATTGTTTTTTCCCTTGACACTACAACTAAAATCTTCCTCACACGTACACGTTTGGAGCAATATTTCATCCAATTCCTGCAATTTTTACTCAGTTGTCATAGCAATGGTTTTCGAACAATTTCTTGCTACCGAACTGAAAAAGTTGTTCGAAATTAAAATTGCTCCAAATTTCAGCCTATAGGATTCTTCGTCTCCTATGCGAAAACAAGATGGCTGCCTCGAATTTGCCAAGCGTTTTCTCATCAGAAATATTTTTTTTATAAAATGGAGTGAAATGTTCGATAGCTTTTTAATTGACGAGATTGAAAGGCTTCCATACCTGTGGAATCCGAAATACACATCTTTCACGAAAAGATTGAAAAAAAATTAGGATTACAGCAGGTCGCCATCAGAATGAGAGATAGGTGGTCGGCACTCGAAGCTTTCCTGACGCCAATTGTAATATTCGTTGCAGCCACTTCCTGTACCAAATTTTCCTTTTTATGGGGGGGGGATTTTTAATCTACTTGCACAAATGGCAGCACATTCAAGCGCAAGAATTTCTTGATCGTCAGACACCATATCTGTTCTCGACTGTCAATAAAAGCTCGAACGGTATAAAAGGAATAACGTTGGGTGGTCATTTTCGGAGCAGAAAAATCGGCGAGTAATGTTTCAATGTGGAGAAAGAGCACGGCTGACATCAGATCATGTCATTTTGCTTACGGCAACCCTTCACCCTCAGATTAGGTGTTCACGTTGCACGAAAACTGTATGTGTGATACGGCCTTAAAAGATGCGGGATGATAGTAGTGCATCCAACTATAAAACTGGACACAAGAAAGGCATCACGCCCTTTTTTCAGTAGAGTCCCATTTCTTCATACAGCATCATGGAGAAGTATTTGTTTCAGGAAACACAGGGAAGAACACGCGGGACTTCCTTTCATTCTAAAATGTCATAATAAGAAAAAATAAGGTGCATTCAATAAGTATAAAGAAACAAACACATTTTGTTCACGTCAGTGATAATCTGAATAGCCAGGGTTATATTTCTCAAATCTAAGGACCCGTGACTGCTCTCGCAGACATAATCTTTCAACAAGGTAACCCAATACTATATGTTTCCCGTCTCAATTCTGAGCTATCTCGACATAGAAGGTGTTTCATTGTTTCCCTGGCCAGCATGTTCTCCAGATCTCTCACCGATTGAAAAGACCTGATCATGTGATTCGTTGAGATACTGTACCACCACCGCTCTCTACCACTCACTACGATTTATGATATATGACATAGACTTAAAAAAACAAGAAATTATTTTATCTTTCTAGACCAAATCGACTTGATACATAACCTAATTGAGTTAAAGTAGTGCTTAAGATACTGGTGTAGTAATAGGTGGCCACTGTGGGTAATAAATTCATATCCTGTATGCCAGCTTTTCTCAAACTGTGAGGCGCACTTTCCTGGGGGGCGTGAAAACTCTATGAGATGGGCGTGAGCATACTCAAAAGTCGAAAACAAAGGATTATTAAAAAAAAAATGTTTACTGAAAGTAAGCAAAAAAAATACTTTCTGACATAATAAAAAATAAAATTAACATTTACAATAATATAATACACTTATAAATGTATCATTACTCCACAGTGTATTTTATAATTAATTTAACAATACTAAGAACAAGTTTGATGATTATCAGTGACCCCAAGGGCTTGTATTAACCCTTTTGTTTGTATAGTATTATTGAATTCAATGTATTGTTATTTGTATGGAGAGGGGACGCGATGAAAATTGAGATAAAATATTGGACCGCAAATATTGAAATTTTGAGAAGCACTGCTGTATACCTCAAATTGCCTATAAATTTAATCATGTTTTCTTCCTACTATGCATATATATATATATATATATATATATATATATATATATATATATATATATATATATATATATATATATATATATATATATATACTCTCTTTATCTACCTATCTACATTTTTATACATACAAATTTTAAGTAGGCGATTTCTTATTAAAAATACCTGAGTTCCTTAGTCGGAAAATTTGTGAATGTGCGTCATTCAACTGACAAAGAAAGTATACGGTGTTAAAAATAAGTTGTATTAATACTTATATATAATGAAAATAATTTTTTTCTTCTTCTAGTGCTAATAAATACAAGATTAAATTAAGAAAGCTACAAGTAGTAATTAATTATCAAACTATTGCTTTAATATAAAATAGTTCTTTAACATATTAATAGAGCAATGAGATAACTTTATAAGGGATTTAATGACTTTATAAGATAACTTTTTATAATGAAAAAAATAATTAATTTTGCATTACACTTTATTATTTTTTTTATTTTTTAAAGTACATACAAAGTAATTTAATAAACTATTAAAAAGTTTACATCTTTTTATTTCTTGTTCAAAGTTTTATTGCTTTAAGTAAACTTGAATAATATTGCTAGAAAAAAATGATGCTATTTTAATTAATTTTTTGGATGCTTGCGGAAAATATAAAGCCTTAAAACTATGTATATGTACAAGCTTTTATTCTTGCACTTTTAAATAATTCCAATAATTATTTTTAATATATATCTGTAAATATTGCCAGTTTTCGTTTTATTTAATTTGTAACTATTTGGTATTTTAAGAAAACTTTTTAGCAGGAAAATTAAAAATTTACTTTCGTAAAAATTGTTTATTTTAATACAGTTTATACGTTCCCCTTATAAACAAGCTCTCAAATTTATTTACTTTTGGAAAATTGGATTGGATGAAAAAGCTCTGTATTATTTTCTTTTTTAAATTAAATAAACGCCTGATTCAGATTTTTACTTAGAAACTTGTTTTCCTACTATCTTTTTAAATGTACTTAAACTTTTTTAGTAACTTCATAAGTCAACGTGAGCATGTTTGTGAAATAACTCAAACTTAATTGGTATATGTTAAATATTAACAATTTCTGTGTAAAGATTTCACTTTAAAAAAACCCTTAGGAATTATTGTCTATTATTTTAACGAAACAATATAAATAGCTATGAGAAAATGCACCAGAAATTTACATATTTAATTAAATTTAAAGCTATTAATTCTTCTTAAAAGAAAATTATCAAAACATTATGCGGGTAAAAAGAGTAAAAATAATGAAGCACTATAACTAGAAAGTAAGATACATATTTTACAGATACTGAGCTAAATTTTGGAAATTTTGATCTTTATTATCGGTATTTATTATTCCAATAAATCATATTTCACTTTTTTGGCTGCAAAGTGTGGTTACATAATATGAATATGAAGCCCAGCGGCTGAGTGATAGTGCTTTGCGCTTCAAAACTACAGGTCCGAGGCTCAAACTCCGGGCTGAGAAAGGTCAACTTAGCCTTTCATCTCTTCCGTGGGTCGATAAATGAGTACCAATCTTGCTTGGGATCTTAACACTGGGGATTTTGTGCCAGGTTGACCACCTGACCGGAGCATGTTCCCACTCCTCAGGGCCCAAATTCATATACACTGAGATATAGGTCCTTATGGGTTGTTGCGCCACTGAGTTATGTTAAAATGAATATAAAATATGCTACATATTTAGAGAAATTATCAAGGTGTGAAAATAGAAGGATTGGGGCATAAGTCATGATAACTATTTTTTTTTCTTGTACATATGTGAATGGATCCCAAACGTATATGTTTCGTGTGGAAGTTCTGCAGGTATAGTGTGTACAAAAGAACAGATGGCTCCGTGATAGCTGGTAGTAGCGTAGCGAGGGCTGTGAAATTAGTCAGTTGGTGAGTGTCGTGTGGTGGAAGTAACCCGTGTTGAGCAGCGTTCTTACATCAAAATAACCGTTCTTCGAGGTAAAAATGCGATGGAATATTAGAGTGAATTAGTGGAAACCGTTGGAAATAATGTCTTACCATATCGTGCAGTAGCACGGTGGATAAACTGTGTACTATGTTGTCATTATTTTGCACTGTGAAGACCATATTGCCCTGTATACTACCGTAATAAATTAATGTGTTACGATATTTCAGTCCTATTCATTGTCCACACATGTAGTTAACACCTTGTTCTTTCATCTGTATAAGTCACATTTTTCAACCGGACTGGTATCTTCAAGAAAAAAACAAACAGTTGCCATGACTTTTGCCCCAACCCTCGTACATATATAATTGTTAATATTGTATTTGAAGTATACTAGAAAAACTTGAACAGTAAAAATGCCCCAAGAACGTGATAGGCTGAAAGAAATATGATGAAATTTATATTGCTGTCCTTATTGAATAAGTTGCACAGAAGATAGGCATATTCACATTAAGCTATCGAAGTTCAAAGCCCTCTCAATGGCATGTGGAGAGTGGGAAGTTGTAGCTCAGGTGTTATCCACGACATTTGACCTCATTCCAAAATTTCCACATCTGTCTTCAATAGTCCTCGTTTTATTTCTGTGAGTTTGGTTTAAATAATCAATGATTATAGAAATAGCTAAAATCAAATAATTGTGTGATTCGTGTGAGGAAATCAACAACGGATGGTACAACCAATGCAAACTGATGTGCGTAGTGTAAAGTTTGAATGTTTAAATTAGAAACATAAATTCAACTGTGAAGTAATATATTCAGATTTAAACACTTATTCCTGAACTTGAAATTAAAAATATTAGAACATGTGTTTAAATTTTTAATGAAAAAATATCTGAATTGGGTGTGTGTTTGTTTTATTTTGATTATCAAGTAATTTGAATAAAGTTTAGAATTTTGATATCAAAAGTAAGTAGCGGAAAGTAGTGTGTGTAAGCCTGATACCATGTTTGCGTTACTACTCTAACAGTTCTTGATACAAATATTTTGACGTCATAGAAAAACCAAAATTATTACAGAGTATCTTGTTTCTATTCGACAAATGGCTTCATTTTATCTTGAATGATTAAAATTGTGCCTCCTCATTTCTTTTGAAACCTTTTTCCCTTCCGAATAAAAATAAACTTTAATATAGTTATACAAAACAAAAACAAAATTGAAATTAAAAATACATGTTTTATATTACATCATAATAATTTATTTTCATTGAAAATTATAATTACAGCTGTGTAATACTTAAAACTCTTTTAAGAGCTTAAACTTCAATTTTATCAAAGATATCTGAAAAAAATGTAAAACATTTTGTTGACTAAGTTAATGTAGTTACGAAGCACATATGAGTACGTTGAAGAATTGCTTAAAAATTACCTGTAATTTTTTTAGCATTATTGTGATTAGATGATATTTCATTAAATTTTATCACTACGTGTGGAAAAATCATGAATTTAATTTATATGCAGTCGTTATTGTAAGAGATTTAAATAACAAAATAATTCATTTCCCAACACAGCACACAACTCACTAATTTAGTGTTATCACTATAATTAAATCACATCAAATTGTGGTACAGATTCACTAGTAAATTTATTTTATGTCTCTAAAGATTTTATTTTTTTTTGTGATGTAATAGTTAAACTATTTGGTTTACTGCTTAAAAATACTCATCGTACTGAGTTAAAATTACCAATTTAAGCAGAATTAAATATTTGAAAAGAAATTGTTAGGTACACATAAATATATTACATTTTGTAATTAAGTAGATCAAAAATGTTTAACAGTGTATAAGGCAAAATAATTAATAAGGAAAATGATCTTTATACTGTAATATCCTATTCGTACGAAATGTTTACCTTACTTTTTTTTATGATTTTACAGCTTGCAAACATCTCCAGTCCTGATTTACGTTTGCTCACATCCCAACTTGACAAAATCATACATAAAGGTAAGTTAATTTATTATTATTAATGTTTTTAATAATTTTATAAAATTAGAATCAAGTCTCCTACTTCAGAATTAAGCAGTTTGTGATATAATTTGTAATAAGGAAAATAATCCATGCAATAAATTTATAATTTCATGATTTGTTTCTGACACATTTTTACTGGTTTTTAGATTACTATGAGGAAAATCTCTCTCTCTCTCTCTTCTTTTTATCCTATTTTTTTTTTAAAAAAAAGGTAAGATGAGAAAAAAAATACTTTTTCTCAAGCGTAAAAAAGCGCAGATATTTGAAGCTTTGCTTCCAAGGTTAACTTGACAAGCAGTCAACTTTCGCCTGAGAAAAATGGGAAAATGTTTTTTTTAAAGAAATACTTGATAAAATGCTTCATATTTTTTTTCCCTTTTAGGTGACCTTTACGCACTTTAGGTGGATAAATATGTAATAGATGCAAAGGAGGAAAGTATAGTGCAACAAATACATTTAATGTACACACAGAAGCATTTTGCAATTCCTACTATTAGTTTAGTTCACTCTCTCCCTATATATATATATATATATATATATATATATATATATATATATATATATATATATATATATATATATATATATAAATGTATATATATATATATATATATATATATATATAAATGCATCTTGTTTAAATTTTCAATCGCGTTAATAAAATACTTTCTATTCATCCATTCAAGATCAAATACATTTTTTAAACTTGTAGTGGATGTCACTTGATGTTAATACAGTTTTTTATGTATTAATTCTTTAATTAAATTAAAAATGAATAAATAGTAAAAAAACAAAAATTAGTCTGAAAGCATACAATGAAAGGAGAGTGGTTCTTTGTGTCCCTGTAGCTCAATGGATAGCGCGTTGGACTTCTAATCCAAAAGTCGTTGGTTCGAATTCCACCCGGGATGGCCCAATTTCTGAGAAAGTGGTTTCGTTTTTACTATATAATTACATTAGAATAATTAGTTTTTTAAAATAAATTGTAACAAACAAAAAAATAATAGTTCAACACCATATACAGAAAGGAAAATGAAAAATTGCAAGGAAAATCGCTTTCTATTTTATCCCTTAATATTGTGATTCGGTCATATGTATATTGATATTTATATTTATTGCAACTATTTCAGAAAAAACAATTAAAATAAAATTATTCTTTGTTGACCTAAGTAGGAATTGACTTATTTTTTTTATTACTTTTTGTAATCACTTTGAGAATACGTTTATAATCTTTAATGTACATAATCACATCAGATAATGTATTCTATTTCGTTACATATAGGTATATATAGCGTGACATCAATTTTGAGCAGCATGAGAAGTGATTTTCTGTCTATAAATTTGTTTTTACACACCGAAGTATTTTAAAAGGAAGTGAGAGTTTCACCAAATGTATAAGTGTTAACAAATCACTTACAGAAGCTTTTTACGCTTAAAGCCAACGATATTTTACAATTTTTTCTCAGTTATTTTCTAATAAAACCTCAAAACTCTTCAAAAAGGAGAAACTCATTTCAAATATGCAATTTAAATGATAAAACGAGCAAAGAGAAGGCAAATAAATCAATAAATTAATAGTTTATTTTTCAATTAATTTATTTTGTCTTTTTCTTTCATTGTGTATTAAATAATTTCTTGATTGCACATTTTTAATCTATTACATTTTTTAAAGTAATTAAGTAATTAAATTTACTTTCAATAAAAATCAAATAAAATTACTATTAGCTCTAAGCAAGATTGTAATTTGTGTTACAATTTTAAGTCTACATTTCCCAGTCAGTAATCTGTTTAATCTAATCTAACATTCTCCGGAGGATGTGTACCATTTGAATTTAAGGTATATTGCTAGATAATTATCATTACACAGTCGCGAATTTTAATGCATTTACTAACCGAACAGAGAATTTTAGTTAACTAAGATTTGAGCCGATTTAATTACATTTCAGACCTTTATATGTTTATGTAAATTTCCCTCTAGTATATCACAACTAGAAATAGTAAAGTTAAGTAAATCGTGATACAAAAAACGCAATTTTTTTTCAAATAATAGTTTTTAAATCATATCATAACTGCCAAAAAAAATTTCAGCCCTTTTTTGTATGAGTTGCAAGTGTAATTTCTGAAGAATAATTCAAAACAATTTTTTACAATTCAGTAATAGTTTAAATGCAATTGTTTGTTTCTAATCAATAATTGAAATATACCAATACACTTAAAGATACGTATTCAGTTTCTTTTTAAATGTATTGATCTAATTTTAATATCAACAACATCAGAACAAATTTTATTACTCACCTGTTTTTAATGACTTAAACGGTCAAATTTTGTCCGAAATATTAAAGAAAAAACACAATTTCTTACTGCATATAACTAAGCATAATATTTAACAGATTACGAAAATTGAAGAATTTTATTTGGATTTTCAATTTTATATAAAGTTTTAACACTATTTTTTATTTTATAGTTTTGGAACACAAAAGCCCTAAATATTTGCTTTTTATAAATACACTCTACATGCTATGAAGAATGTTTCATTTTTCTTTAAAGAATTCTTCTTGTACTTACAAAAGATTTCATCTTCGCATCTCTTTTTCAAACAGTTGAGTATTTTGCTGGTGTGTGCTAATGTATATGCCCATACAATTTGAAGCATTGTGTGTCATACTAAGTCTTACAATGCAATGGACACAGAGATAATATCGGCTTTTTTGGATTATGTTTCCATTTTAATTTCCTTAAGCAAAATATTGCACATTGCTTTGCTAATTCCTCTTATTTATAGATTTCTTTCAAGAATCCAAATTCCTGCCTTCACCGCAAAGATAATTCTGAATGATAAGTATTTCCCTGTCATATTTAAAATCTGCATCTTAAAATTTCTTAAAATCATTTGCAGTAATAGTCTCACTATAAGAATTAAAAATATATACAAATCAAAGATGGAAAAAAGAAAATATTATTGCCCGTATAGTATCCGTAATATTAGATATAATTTATAGTAAACTTAGGTAAATATTATAAAAAAGTATTCTTTCAATTGTTACACATCAGCAATTAAACACATAAATTTTGTACAAAAAAAAAATTGAGGCGAAAAAAAAGTTTAGATATTAGAAGCAAAAATAAGTATAATGACTTATAAAGGGTGTTTTTTTAGAGGTATAAAACTTTACATTGCAATAAAACAACGATGTATTATTCGATTGACATGATTTTTTTTTATTCGAAAGATAATCTTGTGGCATTACATTTTAAATATGATTTATGGCATAGGACTGCCACAACTGGCTCGGATGTAGTCCAATTTTTACGTCCAATTTTCGATGACTTTTTCCAACATTTGTGGCTGTATATCGGCAATAACACGACGAATGTTGTCTTCCAAATGGTCAAGCGTGTGTGACTTATCCGCATATACCAATGACTTTACATAGCGCCACAAAAAATAGTCTTGCGGTGTTAAATCACAAGATCTTGGAGGCCAATTCACAGGTCCAAAACGTGAAATTAGGCGGTCACCAAACGTGTCTTTCAATAAATCGATTGTGGCACGAGCTGTGTGACATGTTGCGCCGTCTTGTTGGAACCACAGCTCCTGGAAATCATGATTGTTCAATTCATGAATGAAAAGTTAGTAATCAGGGCTCTATACCGATCACCATTGACTGTAACGTTGTGGCCTTCATCGTTTTTGAAGAAGGATTCCACCAGCCCATAAAGCGCACCAAACAGTCAGTTTTTTCTGGATGTAATGGTGTTTCGACATACACTTGTAGATTAGCATCACTCCAAATGCGGCAGTTTTGTTTGTTGACGTAGCCATTCAACCAGAAGTGCGCTTCATCGCTAAACAAAATTCGCTTATGAAAATCAACCATTATTTTCGAAATAAAATTGCACAATTTGAAAGCGTTGTTCAGGCGTGAGTCTATTCATGATGAATTGCCAAACCAAACTGAGAATAAATCACTTGACAGCTGTTAAATCGGCCGCCATCTTGGAAAGTAATGCCAACTTAAACTTCTATACCTGGAAAAAAAAAACACTCTGTAGAAAGTTATCATAGTGATTTAAATATAAAATTTAAAAAATCAGGTAGACCAGAATCTTCTGGAATTCTACGACAAACGGAACGTCACATTTAAACAGTTTTGCTTCAACAGCTTCAACAAAAAGAAACAAAAACAAAAAAAACCCGCCACATACTGTGTTGTGTGCTGTGTTAATAGGGATAAAAAAGAAAGGAAAAGAGCATCATTACATATTGCATAATTTCAATGTTGCGCTACGCTCTGCACCTTGCTTCCAAATATATCAGACAAAAGAAAATTTTATACAGTTTTTAAAATAAATACCACGATTATATATTATAACATCTTTTGAAAAAAATTATAAATAAATAATTTTACTGATAAAAATACGTTTATTTCTTCGAAACAGCTATTCAAAAAGAAAGGTAATAGAATTATATTTCTTTGTAAGATTGCAGTGTTTGAATCTAATCTACAGTGTAGATTATAAAATCCAAAATTGGAATAAAAATTCAGCTTGCTTTTGTATTTTTTTGTTTGTTTTTGAACATAGCAAAAATCTAAAATTTATTTACTTAAATAAATAAATAAAAATGATTTTTTTACCGACTTTGTTTCAAAATAAATGTGTGTTAAGGTGTTAAGCTACCTACATTTTTCTGACTTTATAAAAGCTACTAACACACTTTTCATATTTTAAAACTAATATTTGTTTATATTTAATTTTTTAAGTGTCATAAATTGCTTTTTTGTTTTACCTTTTTAAACTTTGGTAATGTCATTTGATACATATTAAATATTTTCTCACAGTTTATAATAATTAAACTAATATTAAGAGTTTTCAAGATAAAACTTATTTTAGTATAACAATTCAAACTTATTTTATATTTAGTGGATCATATAAGGTTTCATACAAAATTATGTAACTCTCATCTCAGGGACGAAAATACATAAATATTATTTGCTCTATAATCATTTTCAAATTTAAATAAATATTTAATTATTTTACTTAAGTTATTACTGTCCATTCTATTTTTCATTTCATTAATAATTAAAAAAAATATTTTTTATTTACATGCGTTTTTTTAACACATTCCTTTTATGTTACTGTATAAATTAAATTTCATTTTAGGAATTTTTATTTCCTCCTTTTTTAACCGAATATTTTTATTCGTCATCTTCAATAAAAATCAAATCATGTGATGAATCATTAACGTGAAAATAAATACTATATAATTTATTATTGTTTTCCCATCAATTAATGAAACATATCATAAGAACAAAAATTAAATCTTTTGTAGGAGAACACAATACAAAGAAAGAAAAATAATTTTCTTTCGGTGTTATGAACACAATTTTTATTTAAGCCTATTTATCAATATTTCAGAAAAAGGAATGGAATTTGCGTATACAGTGCTATCGTGTGCTTCAAAATATAATAATATCATAGATTTTTTTAAATTTCAGTACAAATAAAATAAAATAAATCAAGTAATGGATGGAATTAAGCAAGTAATTGCCGAGGAGTTATAGTTAAATATTTTTTTATATATAATGTTTATGAAATGCATTTCATATACAGGTTTTTATAACTTCCAATTACTATATAAATATTTTTCCAAATAATTATTCAAATTTTCCTGTATATATTTTCTAACTACCATAAATATTTTCAAAACTTATATCTATTTTCAATGTAGTGCAATTTATTATTGATTGCATTCACCAAATAATTGACTTATGCAGATATTCGAAAATTATTAGACTTATTTATCCCGTGATTACTCACGCGGGTTGTTCTGTACACCCCAGCAACAAGAAAATCCTCCCAATATTCTAAAAATAATGCGCAGAATCACGATGTTTTCTGTTGCTGCACATTTTAGGTAATTGAACCTTCAGGCCTGATGCAATCCCTCTTCCACGAACGATTGGAATGTAATGACCTTCAAAAGTTTATCATGGGGCTGAGAACTCCCGCGAGAAGTTGAGCATTTGTATACAGTCTGCTCTGAATGTTTGGAAAATGATTAAGATATTATTTTTCTAGTTTCTACCATCTTTATCTCATTAATTATAAAGTATATTTATTACTAGTATATACGTTTTACTGGTTTTTATGAAAAAATATAAAATTGTGTGTTATAAAATGAAAATTGTGTATGTTTAGTTTAAATTATTGTTAGTCTCATTTGTGTATGCAATAAATTTAATAATTTTGTTTGTATATTACAAAAAACATATTGTACTTTATAAATATGTATCATAATGACAATTTTATTTTCATAGTTAAATACACGCGTTAAAAGTCTGGGGTGTTCTATACACCCCGCGAGTAACGACGGTAGCAAAAACAGGCGCGAGTGACCGCGGGTTAATAAGGACTTGTGCTGAATATTTTAAAAAATGATATTATTAAACAAGTTTTGTATGTGACATTGTACACTTACGCTTCTAAAAATAGCTAAACATTTTAAGAAATCATTTTGTTGCTTTTAATTCAATTATCCTCAACATTTTTCAATTGAAGTTTATGTATACTATTTTTAGCATATTGCTTGCATTTTTATGACAGTTATCCATCTGCTTCTTTGCTAAAATGTTTTAGTTAGTGATATAAAATTTTGTGTAAATATTTCTATAATAGCAATGTTGAAACTACTTGGGTGATTTTGACCCTTAAGATAGATTATCTCTAAAGCAATCCCGTACATAATCATAATTTAAACAATTTCTGAATAATTAATCAAAATTCTGAATTAATAAATTAATTTAGCCCTTTCATAAATTCGAAACATACGTATTAAACGTAGCTAATTTCTAAGAATTAAGATCAAAATATAAGTCTAAATAAATCTAATTAATAATGAAGAAATCATTTTTTTTAAATTTTGTAATCAATTAAATGAAATAGGGTGTTCATTAAAATCCATACAGTATAAGAAAAAGTAAATAGAAAAGCTTAATTAGCTTAAATTACTTTAAGAAGACCATTTATTATTCCTAATTGAAACATGATTATTCTAATGGTTACATAAAAAGAACAACATTTTTATGTCAATGTGGTAATTACTGAACAAACCATTCCGTAATATTTTTTTCCGAAACTTCTTTTGTTCCAAAAAGATCTGAAAGCAATAGAAACAACATAAATTAATATGTATTCAATTTTTCTCCAAAGCGAAAAAGAATTTCATATTTATTGATGCGTTTATGAACAACAGGCATCTAAGCGTGCTCGAATTCTTTTGCTTTGAAAAACACGACGACAAATTGAGAACATAGGCACTTACACCAATGCATATATATTTATCGAGTCCTTTTCAATGCTTCTATCTTTAGTTCTAAAGGGTGCAGTACGATGCACCAGAGTTGAGAAATTTCTACAGCAAAAAAAATTACACAAAAAAAAGAATTAAACATAACAAATTTCGGCTTTTCTTAGAACACAAGTGTGACTGGAGCTGTAATAATGCCAAGAAAAAAGAAACAAAAAACAGTTCGAATACCGTAAGCATTAGAGGGATTTCATCCCCTCCCTTTCTTCTTTTTCTTCTTGTTTCTTTCTTCTTTTTTGCATATTTTACTTTCCTATTTTTTCCACTTGGCATACTCTGTTTTCCATTTGCCTGCCTCAAAAAATAATAAAAAAAGAAAATCACATTAAACTTACTTCGGTGAACAAGCACATTTAATTAAATAGATTTGCGTTTATTTTCAATACGTTAGACTTTTTTTCTATGACTTTCATAAGTGCCTCAATGCATATGCATATATAAACACTTTTTCTTCTTCTTTTACTTTACATTCAAATGAAGACAAAGTTGCAATTTTGATTTTACAAAAGTATATTGGGAAGTAAAAATATGTTTTCTTGAGTTATGCGTAAGTCAATAAGTAGAACAATCTCTATTATTGAATTAATTAAATTTATTTTGATTGGTGAAGTTTCTTTGAATAGGGTTTTTTCCAATGTTTCAAAATGACTATTAAAAACGTTCAATAACGAACACTTTCCCTGACATTAAACTAATTACTCTTAATGTTTAAAATTAATATTAATTTTTTGATGTAATATTAATTATTTTTAAACTAATTTAGCATTGAATTTATAATTTGTAGTGTTTATATAGGGTTGTAATACATAAAGAAATCATGCGAGCGATATAGATTCATACATACACCTACAAGGCGTGGCTATTGAATAACGAGGCTGATGCTATAATACATTTTATTCTGATTTCATGCGTATTTATTATAATCTCCACTGTGTGTGTGTGTACATCTATCCTCTATCCCTGTAATGCAGTGTTTTTCAAACTTTGGAGCGTGCTCCCCTTGGGGGACATGATAACCTTACAAGAGGGGCGCGACCATATCGAAAAGTCGAAAATAAAAGATTTAAAAAATTACAAATTTTTAGTAAAAGGAATCAAAACAAAATGCATTCTGGCATAATAAAAGTAAATTACATATTTCCACTGATATAATATACTTATAAATGCATCAGAGTAATGCACAATGTATTTGGTTATTTATCAATCCTAAAGTTAAGAACAAAATTAATTATTTCTAGTGACTCCCATGGGCTTGCCATACACAAAATTATATACAAAATGTAATACTTATTTTAATAATTTAACAGTTTACAATTAAAATCGTATTGTAGTTTTACATCAAATAGGTTATTATTGAATTAAATATGTAGTTATTGTATGGAGGGGGGAGCGATGAAACTTATGATTGAAAATTGGGTCGCAAGTATTGAAAGTTTGAGAAGCACTGCTGTAATGCTCGAAGCGAATCTTGTGTCAGCTCCTAAAGGACGCATGACGCTTTTTCTTCCATAGCCTAAACAAACTGAAATATTACTCCTTTTCATGCAGTTTTCACCTTAAGAAACAGACAGAAGTTTAATGGCACAAAAATATAGCGAATAAAACGGATGGTGTATTTCTAAGAAGCTGTACTTGGCAAGAAATCTTTTGACAGACAATGCGGATTGAGCCGGTGCATTTTCTTGGTGTAGAACCCATGGCTTGTCCTTCAACAATGCGAGTCGTTTCTTCTTTATCTCTTAACGGAAATAAGCATGAATGGGAAGATAGTAGTGTTGATTAATAGTTTCACCTTCAGGAAACAGTAAAGGTACACACTCTCATGATTATTGGAATAAGCAATCATCATTGCTTTGCTCATTCGAGCATTTTAGGTTCCGGGCGAAGAGAGTAAATTCCAGTCCATTACTTGGCGTTTTGTTTTTGGATCATATGAACGAAATCACGATTTGCAACACGTTATTATACTTTTTAATGAGTTTAGCTCATTTTTTAATGGTACTAAGATAGTCAGTGCAAACAGTTTTACTAGCTCCTTGTTGTTCAAATGTGAAAACTGCAGGCATCATTTTTGGCACATACTTTTTGGATGCAAAAATTATTATGTAAAATTTTCTGCACAGATTCTTTGTCATTTCCTACAGTCTCACCAATCTCACGAATACTAAACCGACTGCCAAATAGAGCCAGATTATCTATTTTTCAATACTGCCACCTCTGATTGAAGTGAAATAAATCATCTTCAAAGCCATCTCGGCTAATTTGAAAGTGCTTAAACTACTCAAAAGCACGCCCACTCAATAAGCTTTCATTGCTGTAGACTTCTTTTAATAAATTATAAATGTCCGTAGTGTTTTCGAGTTTTATGACATATCTCACAACAGTTCATTGCTCTATTCTTACACTCATAATTTTTTCAGCAAAACAAATGGGTGTGCGAGTGAATTTTGAACCATGTTCAAGTGAACACGATTTTGAACACGATTTTGAACCATGGTCAAGTGATGAGTGTGACATTGGAGCTGGCATCTCCCTCTTCTAACTACCACATCACACCAATGGGAGGACGATTGAGCTTCGTCAGATGTAACGTGCATCACCCCCTTACACGGTGGGTCTTCAGCGGTACTAAGTTCGAACTCATGACACGCCAGCCATGAGTTCATTACCTTAACCATTAGGCTACCACGGCCACCCGGCAAAACTAAAAAAATGTTGTGTTAACGAAGACTATGGCTATACGGGTTTGTTTACAAAAATGAGGGGCACTGAGTTCGAAAGCAAAAGCTTCATGCTAAATAGCTGTTTAGGGCATACTTACTTTTTTCTGTAGCAGTGTGAGTCTCATTATTTAGCAGCCACACCTTGTACGTAAAAGGTGTCCGGAATTTAAATGTCAAGTAGGCAAACGGAGTGAGGCAGAGTCATATCAGTTGTGGTTAAAATAGGAAAAAAAAACTCCCATATCACTTGTTAAATTGGGGACTATCTATTTTTGAAATTGTGGAGAACTGACATCCTACATCACATCATTAAGTACTGTGACCTCACATTTTCCAATTTTACATTGAGTTTTCCCTAATTTTACCTTACATAACCATGTCGTCAGCTTAATTATCAGAATATTCAAAATCCACAAATAAATTAAAAATGATATAGGAGCGCTGTTTAGCACGATTCAGGAGTCACGCCAAGCAACGATTGTTGTCGAGTTACGTGGAATCCATGAGGGTGACTTAGCCGTAACAAATCGTCAGGAAAATAATTGTAAAGAACTGTTTTGCAACATGTTTCAAATGAAAAATACAGGAATAGATTAAAAATAGCCAATATCAAAAAATTTTGAATATCAGTAACATATAATAAAGATTATATATAACTAGTGAACCGGCCATGCTTTGCTGAGGCTTTGTTGTAATACGTTGATTTAATATTATTCTAATCTATATAATGCAGTCAAATTAATATACACTTACATTTTCGGTAAGTTGAAATTAAGCATAAAACAACATAAATTTTTCATTTTGCATTTATTTAATTTGTATTTGATTATAGAACAATGCAGGAATTCCTTACGAAGTTGTTAAGTAACAACAAATGAAGATTTAATTTCATAAATGAGATGAATAACGGTGATTTTTATCAATTTTTAATATTATTTTTAGTATTTTAAACTATAACAAAACATAATTTTAATATAATTAATAGCTATTTGGTGTAAAATATTTTTCGGAACCTGTCTTTTGCCTACTCTAGTAGATTTGACTGTTTCCCCAAACGTTAGCATAAAACATACACTGGCCCAAGCGGAAAACACCATGCCTTAAATTGACATTGTTTATCTTTGAGATTTATTTATGGATAGCAGAGGTACAATCAATATCTTTAAAATTATTCAGTATATCTAGAAAGACACTCTGAATCACAATTTATTTTTTGTCTAAACAACAGAACATAAATTGTCTGGCAATTTGATACATTATGTATTGGGATGCAGTTCTTCAGCGTATCTGATATTTAGCACTTAGAAAATATTTGCTCTGATTGATCTTCTTGCAGTTGTACTCGCATGTGTTTATGTTCAAGGGAAGTGTCTCGACGATCCGCCATAAAAACGATTGTGTTAAACATGCATTAGTCTCATGAGCAAAGGAACAGCGAGAAATGACTGGAAATGTCTGTCAAAAACCACTAGACAATAGTAGAATAGCACACCCGAATAAATTTTCTTTGCCGTTTAAATATCTTGTAAAGCTTCGAGAGAGTGAATGTTTGTGGACTATGGTACTTGTATGAGATTATGGTTGAACTCCTTTCCAATACCGTAATCATTCCGCTTTTTTTTCAAAAGTACACATTACGGCTGAGTTCATATGAATGTCTAATGGCAGTTTAAATGCTGAATGGGCATTTGTCCACCATCTAACAAAATGACAACAATTCCTGAAGATGCAATTACCAATGCAGTTTTCTATTCGCTAACGTATGTTCACATGGCTGTGCTTGAAAGTTCAGCAGCTATAGGGAATGAAACTCCGGACACGATACTCGAACGCAAAGCCCTTCTACCTCATTATAGCAATATCCAATATAGTTAGGATAGTTTCTGAAATCTGAATCCAAATTCTCGTTCCCCACCGAGATGCACCCGGTACCCACTTCGGCTTCCCTACTTCTACAAGTTCAAACCCTGAAAGGGTAGGGAGCATTATGGTTTTCCGGCATTATCCGGCAAAGTTACGGGAGTTTCTAAAATTGATTTCAGAGTCATGATTCTCATTCAGAAAAACAACAAGAAATCACTTTTCACACCAAAAATTACAGGGTAAGCCTATGCCATGGTTCACTTACAATACGGTCGCCTGGCATTATTCAGCATAATTACGGGGATTTCTTGACTTTGGATTGAATATTCGGATTGGAAGTCCCGAAATACGACGGGGACTCGCTTTTTTTCATCCCTACGTCTGCCAGTTAGGACGGTGCTGTTTTCCTCAAATATTACTCTCATCCGGCATTATCCGCAAAAATAGTTACTAGAATTCCTAAAATATAATTTCAGATTCTCATTCCCCGTTCCGAAATGCACACGCGACAGATTTTCCGTGCCCCAGCGCGTGCAAGTTCAACAGCAAGATGGAATCAAAATCTGCACGTGGGTCTCGAATGAGAAGTCATTTCCCCTAATTTCAACAATATCTGGCAAAATTACGGGAGTTTCTGAAGTCTGATTTCATATTCTCGTTTCGTGTCCGTAAATTCAACCGCGAGCTACTTTCGGCGGCCCTGAACATGCAAGTTGCGTCCCTGGGAAGGGGCATTAGGGTAATCCGGTATTATCCGGTAAAGTTCAGGAATTCGTAAAATCAGATTTCAGATTCTGGTTCACCATCCCGAAATACACCAGAAACGCTCTTTTCTAGTTCCAAGACTCTTAGGGTAAGCTTCTGACTCTTGAACGTAATACACGATGGTCCCGAAATTATCCAGCAAAGATAAGGTAATTTCTCCGATCTGATATCAGATTCAGGATTGTCCATCTCGAAATACGCCAGAGGCAAAGTGTTCGAGCTTCAGAGCTTTTAGGGTAAGCCCCTGCCACGGAATGTCTAAAATACGATCAATGGGGTTTTCCTGCAAAGTTACGGGTATTTTCGAGAACTGATTCGAAAATCTGATTTCACGGCCTGAAATGCGCCAAGCACTCATTTTCGTGGTGAACAAATTCCAATTCCGCATACACACGCGCATTGCGACATTTTGTGAATTTTCCTGTTTGACGGATTCTTCACATTTCCGGCAATAAAAGAATTATGACGTCATTAATTGAGCTAAAAACTATCTTATATTTTAAGTTAGACGAAATGACATACAACGTGTAAAGTTATATTATGATCGGTTGAGTAGTTTTGGAATCGATAGCGGACAAACATCATTACACGTAATTTTTATATATAAAGAGAATAATAATATTAAGTAACATCTTATTGTTATAATATAATTTAATAATAGTAATTATTATACGTAATAATACTTATATAATATAATAATAATAAAAAAGTAACATAATAATTATATAAATAAGAAACATCCGTAATATTTATAAAAAAGTATAATACAAAACTATTATAAGTAATTAATATAAAAACAATTATGTATTATAATTACATTATATTATATTATAAATAAAATAATTACTTAATATGCATAAAAAATAATAATGAATATCAATTAATAAGTGCTGATAACTTGTAATATTCCAAAAACTGCGAGTTCTTTCAATGAATTTCATCGAACATGGAACGCTCTAAAAAGCATTATTAAAAAGTAAAATGATGTGGAAATGTGTGCAATTTATATCAATAATTAAAAACACAGCACTCATTCTTTTAAGAAAAATATCTTGGTACTTACCCATGATATTAGAAATATCCATATTCTAAAATTTTTCAAAATACAACAAAATGCTAAAATAGTAATTTGAAGAACAAATGCAAAGGGGAAATGGTTAATTTTTTAAAGAAATCGAATTACAATCATCTGAAAGTAATAGGGTTACCGAGAAAAAAACTAATAACAAAATTAACTCTATTATACAATATCCCCTGGGGCAACCACATTACCACACGATAAAAATATCAAGTTAACCATACTGTAATGTTATCGCCTATCTTGGCGAACATGAACAACAATTTGGTGCGTGGCACTTCTATACCAAATTAGCATTCCAGAAGGAGTTACGCATTCTGATAATTAGCAGGGGCGTAGCTACCGCCGTATCAGCCATATCAGTGATACGGGGCCCCCAAGCTACAGGGGCCCCAACATGTGTAACTACAGTACCACTAACAGGGCTTTCTTTTCTAAAAAAGGATCCCGAAAGAATTTTGATACTGAGCCCACTCAAAACTAGCTACACCAGTGATAATTAGGCCGACGAGATGTAATTAATAACAGAACAAATTCAGCAAAAGATTTTGCTAGTACACTTAAAATTAACGTTGTTGGTTTGAATCAGGGTTGTGAAAAGGATGTCAAGTAAAACTTTGATTCTCCATACAAAGCAAAACATAATACACTAGGTTAGGCAAGAGTTATTTCAAAAGATGGCCCATTTAGTTAAGATTCCAGATTGGTACAGCACTCACAACTTTTCTATACGTAGCAATTTTATATGTGAGTGTGTGAGTACGTACTTATGTATTTAATTGCAAGTTAGATACAAATACTTTGTCTAAAAAAGATTATTTTAACACATAATTTAGCATGTGAGCATGTTCGCTAATTAAAAAAAAACACACTTCAAATTTAACTACATAATGTATATTAGTATTAGTATTAAGATTTCAAATTGATAATGAAATACAATACAGGTAAAAATGAACAATATAGTATATTATACTTTCAATAAAAATTATAAATATTTGGAAACCTTTATCATTTAACAGTTTTTTAATTGCAATAAACTTTTAAAAATACCAATTGAAAACAGCATTTCCTGTAATAAAGTGAAAGTGCGTTCAAATTATTTAATATTATTAATAATTTTACCAACACGATATCAATATTTCGAATATTAAAGGAAACTACTTTTAGTTTAAACTAAAATAATGCATTTTTTTGTGCAAAACATTATTTATATAATAATTTCAATTAAAAAAACCGTAAAGTATTTGAATTTCTTTTGCTGTGCAAAAAGAAGAAATATTAATTAGAAATTAGAAAAAGAAATTGTATTTAAATAGAATAATTTTTTATATAAAACACTAACACAGAATTATTCTCCATACGCTCTCTTAACAAATGTGAGCAGAAAATGGAAGAGGCTTCTTTTGGTAAATAATTATTAAAAATAAATGTTAAATTAATTAAAATAATTATTTAACAAACATATTAGGAGAGAGAAACAATAATTTAACAAAGTAATATATAATTTATTCATAAAAATTAAATAAGAATCATTACAATTTTTACATGATTATGTGTAATTAGTATTGTAGATATTAAATGTAATTAAATCTATAATTATACTACAAAAACAATTATAATCCAATTGCCTCTTATCGTATTATGTGGAGAGTGCTTTAGTATACTTACTCTGCCAATAAGGACCTGCCATGTACAGGGGCTGATAAACGTTAAATCTACCAAACGTTAAAGTTTTCACGCTGTCGGAATGTGAAGGTTTGCAAAATTGAGTGGCAGCTCAAGTGTCATCATCATTATTTGATTGCCTCTCAAAAGTGTGGGTTTGTCATCAATAGAAGTGCTTGAAGTTTTATAGAGTGGCGACATTAAAAAATACTCAATCAACTATATATTTACAAGTATAAAGTTGTCGCAGCAATGACATAAAATGAAACAATGGGGGTATAATTATATAATACTATATCGATTAAATGATTGTGTAATTTTTAATAAATTTTATTTTTGAACTTATATATATCATTATCCTTGATTTGAATTTTGCATTAAAAGAATTTTAATAAACAGAATATACGTTTTAAGAGGACTTGGCACCCTTGAGCAAACTTCTTTATTTACGTATTTAAAAATTATATTTTAACATTTTATACAATGTTTCTATTCAAGAAAATGTTACCAAATGAAAATTTTCATATATTATTCACACAATTTTAAAAATTTAAATTTTTGAAGAAAATTGGGAAAATTTTAAAATCCTACTCCTTTTGTAAAAATTAATTTTTTTACCTGAAATTTTTTTATAATACTCTTATGGATGATCTAAACAACTTTAGGGATCGATTTTAGAATAACTTCATTCGTTTTCGAGGAAAAAAAATGTTGATATACAGGCTAAAAATCAACGAAAAAGCCAACATGTCTTACATTTTTTTTTTTAAAAGTATTTAGTTTATAGCAAAACGGATCCCTAATTTTATTACATGCTTTATTTTCAACACGCAAGAAAAAAAAATGGAAGTGATTGGTAAATAATTGTCGAAGGAGTAGTATTTTGAATGCACTAAGGTTTCGAAAAACACAAACTGAGAAAACAGGTTTAAAGTTTATAATTCTGAAAAATAATTATTATGCTTAATTAAACTTAAAATACCACTTTAAGATACTAGTTATACGTTTTTCTTTAAAATAATTGCATTTTCATACTTTTTTCAACCCACACATTTTTATAAATGATCAACTTTTAGAGAGAGTATTAATTGCCCATGAAAATTCAAGAAAATGTTAAAAAAAATTTTTTCTGTCACGACAGAAATTTTAGCTGTTTTTCTTCTTATAATATTAAAGTATTACATTTGTATGAAAAATATAACAGGAAGAAGAACTGAAATTATAAAATTATTAATATAAAATGCCTTAATTTAAAAATTTTACATGCACACATTTCACAAGGAAGAAAAAAAATACATTATTGTATTGCCTCGGAAATATTCTGCTTTTAATACTACACATTCTTTTTTGTAGTTATTATTTCTATTTCTAAAATAGATTTTTTTATCATAAAGCATTTTTTAGCTTTTTTTTCTAAAAGGGGGTGTGGCTGAATTGCCTAATTTGTTTTCAAATGAAGTTTTAGTCAACTTCTAACTTTCCGACATGCACAAGTGATATATCAATCGAAAGATAATAATGCAAGGAATAAGATTAAATGAAAATAAAAAAACGATAGGTTTGTGATTTTTAGGGTACCAAGTCCCCTTAAAATGACACAATTATTGTAAAGTTATGTCGATGATTTTACTAACCGTAATTTTTAAATAACATATTGCAAATGACAAAATTATCATTTGGTAATTTTGAAGCGGCAAGAGTTATAATTGATTAAAAAAATTATACTTTTTAAATAATTTTATGTGTTTCTAATTGCAACAACAGTTTTCCCAACATAGCTTTTATGCGTGTAACTCATGAAAGAAAAAAGAACCCAGCTCCTATTCAGGAAATAATTTGCAATTACAATTTTTAATGGATTGCTTTTTTTTCAATATATTTCAGTGACAGTGGTAAAAGAATGCATTAAAAACAATTTTCAACGCTATAATAATCTTTGTTATAATCAAAAGGAATTAATTAATGATAAAAATGAGGTATATCCAGCATAATAATCGTTACGAAATGTTTCATTTGAGAAGATTGTGGAGCTTAATATTGTCAATACACAAACAAATCAAAAGAGATTAAAAAATAGTACTCCTCTTTTATTAAATAATTAATAATGTATAATCATCATTCAGTATGTAATAATTATATTTTATAACATTAATTATTCTATGTTTTATTTAAAAATATATATATGAAAAACCTAGTTTCAATATTCATACATTATTTTTATTTTTATTGTTTTGTGTTCATCCCAGGTATAGAAATAGACCAAATTTTCAATAGTGTTCTGTTTTTCTATTATGTCGACAATTTCTTCTGAAGAGGAAGGTTGGATCCTTCGAAGCAATGATTAACATTATTTCACTGACATAAGCCAATGACAGCCTTAGAAATCATAATAGCTATCCATTTTTGTCCAATGAGACTCTTTCTGTCCTTAGATTTTTAATTGCTCATTATTTCAGATTCTTGGAAATTCTGTTATCTTCCAAACTTAGTTTAGTAGGATATTATTTTATATCACTTATTTAGTTCATACACTATATATATATATATATATATATATATATATATATATATATATATATATATATATATATATATATACTATATATATATTTGTTGTTTATAGTTTTAATTAATGGACAAAACAAACAAGTTATTTAGTGGAGTTATTTGAAAAATACACATTTTATAGTGGGTATTTTTTAAGTGTTACATCATAGATAAGTACTAAATGATATACTTATGCTTGTATGAAACATTTATTAATGTGAACGTTATATATTTTTCTTTTTGAATTTTTGACTGTTGTGTGTGTGTTTTCATTACTTTAAGTACTTGGAACTCATTAAAAATACCTTTCTTTTAACAAAATCTCTCAAAAAATAGTAAAATAGAAATAAATAAATGTAAAACCAATTTGTGTGTGAGAATAATTTTGTATAAGAGATTATTATGTTCTATATATGATCGTATCATTTTGTTTTCGTAAATTTTGAAGATATAAAAAAATTATTTTATAGTAGCATAACATAACATGTATCTGCGATTATATAGATAGGGAAGTAATTAGTTCTCTTGCGAATAAGATTTAAAATATTTTTGAAGCTTTAATTTCAAAACTGAACTGAAAAAAAAAAGGTCACAAATAAAATAAAGGGATATTTTCCCTCAAGCAAAGTTTGCACAGCACAAGCCCACAATGGAAAATTATGTAATAGTTCGATATAGAAATTTAGAAATTTAATACTTTAAATAAAATGCCTTTGCTTAATTGAAATCTATCTAAAAGATGTGTGTGTGTGTGATTTGTTTCATTTTCTTTCTTCTCAAAAGCAATTTCAAACTTTATTCTTTATAAATAAACTTAACTTCAATTTTGATTAAACTATATCATGACAGCTTAAACAGAAATTTCTTTTTATTCTTAATTATTTTATCTTGTTACTAATTAGTATATTATTTATTTTTCACGTTTTATTTTTACTTCAGAAATAACAGTAAAATATTCTTTGCATGAAAGCATTAGGATGTTAATTTATTTTGATATTGCACATTTATTATCTTAATCATAATTTTTTTCACCTTTAAAGAAAAAAAAATCTTGATGATAGTAGGATTTACTTTGCTTAAAAATACTTTTGAGAACGTTTGTTTTTCAAAACAGTTCTCATTACATGTGTATTACATGGTTTTTTTTAAATTCATTCAATTACGAAAAGTCCAAAACCCTTTGAAGCAAATATATATATATATATATATATAAATATAAATATATATATATATATATGTTTTTACTTTCTTAGAATAAAAATGTCTTTTAAACTAATCCAAGTACAATAATTAAGGAAAAATACTAAAAGATAATATTTAATTTACTACTGAAATGAGAAAGGTCATTATTATTATCATATAACAACCAACGCATCTCCCCATTTTGGCTGCAACTCCTTGGCCAAAGAAAACCTGAAAAAATTCCAAATTTGTAAGAAGTGTATTACTGTATTTACTTGGGCTACTTTGTACTATATGTATTATAACAATATCGATTACAATAAAAAAAATTATGATTATATAGTTTGTAAATAACATGTCAGAGTAATCGATAAATTCAAGCATGAACCGGCTCCATGCACTCATTTTGACTCGTGAAAACATTATAACAATAATAATTTATAGTAATTTTAGATAGATTATAAAACCTATATAATTCAGAAAAAACTTCAATTCTGAAACAAGTTACATAACAAAAAAAAAGTCAATTTCTACTTAGGACAACAAAAAAAAGCTTTATTGTAATAATTAAGTATATTAATAAATTAATATATTTGAAAAAAAAATTGTATTAACATTGTGTCATCCACTGCAATTTAAAAATATATATATTTGAACTTCAGTGGCGTCATCTGTTGTACTGAGTTGTACCTTCGTCAGAAATAACGCAGAATAAATGTAAAATTAAAAAATAAAATTTAATGAATGAGAGATAATATTTAAAAAAAACAGTATTAACGTCAAGTATAATCCACTACAAGTTTAAAAATGTATATGAACTTCAGTGAATGAATAAAAAAGTATTTTATTATCGATTGAAAAATTTAACAAGATATATATATAAGTTTAAATTCTCGATGGACTTAAATGGAATACTAAACTCTTTGTATAAATAAATTTTAATTCCTCTTAAGTAAGATTCTAGAGGTTTTATTCCTTCTTATAAAAATATGATTTTCCTATTTTAATAAAAATTTGTATATTCGATTCCTTTCTAAACATAAATAATTCCCCTCCAAATCAGTCTTTAAATTGCTTCACTATTTGAATTTTGGAGGGTGGAGTGTCCGTTCAACTATGTCCTCTTCACGTGACCTTGGCTCAAACTACGAGATCCGTCTTCAATCCTTCCTCGTATAACTTCAAAGTTTGATCATAATAAACAATCAATCGATCCATTTCAACTACTTTCCCACTTACTTTTTTCTTTTGATGTAAAACATGTTTTAAAATTGTATTCTGAAACTTTTGCTTTTATTTAGTCACAAAGTGATAACACAATAGATTTGAGGTAATATTTCTTCTAAGTACAACACATACTTTTCCTACCGAGTGCAAAAAAGGGTCATAGCATTTAGAAATTGCTTTGAAATAAGCAACATTCTTCGATTGCATCATGATTTACGTAGTTCTTTAAGATCTCAGGGGAAATCAAGTACTGTAATAACTTGAATGCATATTGCGTAAAATAAATCTAGTAACATGATGCTGACTTTTGTATTTCTTTACACATTTTACAATGAGAAGTAACTTTTGAAAATTTTTTGAAAAGGATTTATTAAATTTCATTTCTCCATTATGTGAGCATAATCAAAGTTACTCGATTATGATTTAATGAATTTTTTCCGAGTACATGTTACTTTTATGGCAAACGAGAACAATTTGTATGCAGAAAATGTATTTCTAAAGATTGTATTTTCAATCGTATGTACTCATAATTCGATATTTAAATTTATAGACTGACGCTTTTATGTGTATGTTTAAAGAATTAATAAAAAAATTTGACAAAAATCGAATAGTAACATGTGAAATTCATTTTATACTGATTTTTAAAATAAGATCAGTTTTTAAAAAGAAAGGAAGCAGATAGAGTAAATTAAAGCCATCAAGTATACATTTAAATTAATAAGAAAATGCTCTTTTAAAAGAATCACCATAAATGCTTTCCGTTTAGTTAGAGAAAAGTCTCAACTATATCGTTTTTATTCATACGTTTAAAAATATAAAATAATTGAATACCTCCTCTTATGAGAAAACAAGTTGTATTTCAGATGATTTAAAAAAAACACAAAAAGTTACTAAAAATGAAAATTGAAAAAATTTCAATAAATATTTATATAACTTAGGGCAGAAAGGAAGGTAAACTTTATATGTTGAGGATAAGAAAAAAGACATAAACTACTAGAGTAGTTAATATATATCTATGAAAAATAAATGAATGGTGTTTAAATAAACTTAAGATTCCTATTAGCACATTAAAATATTTTTAAAAATTTGGCTACATTCCCTTTTTTTCTAATTAAAGGTTACTCATTCAGCACAATTTAATTCTACTTTTTATATTTCAAACTTTAATTAATATATACTAATGAAAAATATAATTAAAAACACGTAAGGTATTTTTGGCTTATTAAGTCAGATAGAAAAACACACAAAATTAGCTTTCAATTACTAAAAAATTGTGATCTCGAGTTTATTCATGAAGTAATAATTAAGTTATTTTTTGAAACTGATGATAGCAGATATTTAAAAAAAATCATCAAATAAGAACCTCACACAAAATATTTTAAAACAAGACTTTGCTTTTGATGCATTTCTAAATTAATTTCAATAACTTAATTATTTTTTTTGCTACGCTAATTATTTATTTGTTAAATTCCTGCAAAAGAATAAACAAAGATTAAACAGAACACTCGCAATTAAAATGTTCAAATAACTTGATGTCTTAGAAAATGATTTACTGATGAATAATTTCTATGAAATTATGACTTTATTTAAAATTAATTCTATGAAAATGGTAATTATGACTTTAAATTGGGACTACAGGCAATGTTAAAGTAATGCTATATGAATTTGTTTGATGTATATATATCGAGACTCTAATAATACAATACCATTATTATTTTTATATATGTGTGGTGCATCATTTTTAGTATACTAATATTTTATGATTCAATGCTTAAAAAAATTGAGAGAAATGTGACATTAAAAATATCACTAGGCAATATTTGCTTTTGTAAACTGCATAGACGAGTTATTTTATGTATTAATTTATTTAATATCCGGTTTCGTGATGATTTTTTAATGTGTCATTCATTAATATTTTAGTAAACAGGCAAGATTTAGAGAACCGCAGTCAATCAATGACAACGATACCTAAGCTGGTCTCCCTTTTAAGGCCGGAAATAAATTTTTAAAGTTATTTTTTGTTCTTAAATTTCAAGTCTTAAAATAAAATGGATTCATCATTCCATAGGCCTCAACTATGACTCCGGCAAATTTTTATTTACAATATCATCATAGATGAGATAATTTGCTTAATATAATCGCTAATTTTTGATATAATTGACATAGCTGATTACTCTTAGCCACGAACTAGGGGTTGGTGTCTCTTTGGAGTCGAAGGTTTGAATCCTAGTGTCACCGAACTGCTGCCAAGTGTTGCAGCTGTCACTGTACCCCCTCTTCATGTTGGTCGTGGAGAAGATCTCGCTGGTCACTAAGATTATCAGGGGGGGATCTGAACCCTGCAAGGATTGATAAGCTTTTAAATCGGTCACTGAAACTATACCAAACATATATTCATAATAATTAGCTTTTATTAATTTAAGCGTTAGAATTAAGTACAGAATATGCAGACAAGACAAACGGAAAAGTAATAACGGATTCTTATCCGAAATCAAATGCAACCTCTGAAACTTGCACAAAAATCATCTGATGGCTTTTAATAGCTAAGTGACTATTGTCCACTAGTGTGGCTATATTATCCAAAATAAAGTCCTATTCCCTGAAAATTTATAAGTGTTGCCCGAATGAAAAGGGGAGAAGTGCCATTGTAACAGCGCTAATGAACAGTGATATAAAATAAAGTTGGAGGTGTACACCGCATACAATGTGTAATGATGAAACCTGTGCTTCGTAGAGGAAGCAGATCAAAAGTAATGCTGTGTTATTCATAGATGCATCCAGATCTAAACAATGCACGGTTTGTATGGTTTTTGATTACGGAAGTTGAGCTGGATGCAGGCATAAGCGAATTCGACATTCCATGGCGAGCACTGCTTAGTTCGAACTATTGGCGCAAATATTTTCGTAAAGCATGATAAATGACACCATCCCCAAATGTCTTTCATGAAGCCCAGTAAACATTA
Organism: Trichonephila clavipes; assembly: GCA_019973935.1. NCBI lineage: Eukaryota > Metazoa > Arthropoda > Arachnida > Araneae > Nephilidae > Trichonephila > Trichonephila clavipes. The sequence continues at coordinate 194,458 of BMAU01021402.1, forward strand.
AAATAACTCGTTGAAAAGTGTTGGAACACCCACCGTATAGTCCGTATTTCTCTCCCTGAAAACCTTCAAACAGTTTTCTGCTTAAGGGATCATTACGTTTAAATTCGGAAGATGAGGTGAAGGAAACTATGCTGAACTTCCTCGGGAGTCAACCACAATATATTTCTACAGAGAATACGCAGTCCTACAGTTGAAACAGTGGGGCATGTACTCAAATGCCCAAGCAATGTGTTTTAAATTTATTTCAATAACGGTATTATTTTTATTCATCTTGTCCACTTTTTTCATTTAGGGAACCCGTATACATGCAGTTTAGTATTAAATTCATTTAAATACAGTTTCCTCTAGCTCAAAGTGCCAAATTGTTTGAATAAAAAAACCCGATTTAGAAAGGATAGTTTATTGCTACAGTCACTGTTGAATCTGTCTGGTCTTGATGTTTTCAAGTTGACATGGAACTCGCAAACTCTTAGAGTGGGATCCAGATCAGGTGTCGTCCGTGTTACTCAAAAGTGGTTGACAATTATTACAAAGTACCTAACCCACAATATCCTTGTGCCGCTTACATTAGTAAAAAATAAAATAAGTAATTTGGATTTTTGAAAATTCTTTAATCTGTTTTGATTTGCTTTGTAGAAAAAAAATATCCAAGAAACTGAACTTTATCAATTAGATGTAATTTTTAATATGTTTTTTCTTCTATTCACATTGTAAGTATGTCTGAGTCAAAATTTTAAAGCTTTTTTTCTCACATTTTACAGCCCTTAATTGGGCTGAAATTTTCTATGCACAATTGTTTTCGATGGAAATACGATAATTTATATTTAACCAAAAACATTAATGGTTTAAAATTAATTATTTAAAGAATTAAATTTTACTCATAATTTCAGTTGCTTACTACGTGAAACAGTTGAATATTGAAGGGGAAAAAACCAGCAAATTGAACTAGTTCCTCGCAAAATTAATCTATTAAAACTAATTATTGAAGAAATTCAATTTGACTCAACATTCTCTTTTGCTTTTAAATTCAACGTTTAAAAATTATGTTACCCAAAATGTGAAAGAAGACTCATGTTTAAAAAACTTTTTTTTCTACATGTATTATTTTTCATAAGGTCGCTACGGATAATTGAAGTAGAAGATAATTTCACTTGCAGATTAAAGTAGCGTATGACAAAATATTTGAAGAAAGCTTTTCGGTATTTTACGATGCCACGATCATATTTAATATTTATGTTTTTAGAACATTTGGAAATGTTACTTTGATGCTCACATTTACTATTATTTGGAAAAATTCTCAAAGTACTGAACGAGAAAAGAGGTCGTACTTACTTCAACTTAACCGTCATTTCTTATTTTCTTTATTTAAAATCTCAGATACCTGTTCCAATTTTAAAATATGACGTTTCTTTCTTACGACTAAGATAGTCAGGATCACACAGCATAGATTTTATTTACCGCTCACTTCGCTGCGCGTATATAAGTCTGGAACCCAATTTTGGCATGTTACCTCTTACTCTGTGAAGGAAGATAAACAATGGGGAAATAGGAATTGTTCCCAATTGCAAACAGAAGCTACAGTTCAAGAGTGACTAGATTAGATTGTTCGAAAATGGCAATACGGAAGCTGTATAAATCTTTTCCTTTTTACTTTAATTGTTTGGATAATTCTTCTTCATTTCGGATTTCATTCATCGTTTTTGAATTTTATATCGTACTAGATGAGTTGTATATCTTGCAAGATGAGCTGAGTCCTTCATAGTCTTATCGTGCTAATAAAAATAAAGTACGTATCATTACGTATATATGCATTAATTTTTACTCTTATACCATTAATTTGACAAATTGCATGATTTCTGATTATTATCTGTGTGTAAATATGTTACAATAACTATTTAACAATTTGTCCCAAGTAACATTCTCTCTCTCTCTCTCTCTGTCTGTCTGTCTCTCTCTCTCTCTCTCTCTCTATATATATATATATATATGAAATAATCCCTCGAGTGGAGTGATGTATTGGATTTAATCAGTGATCATTTCATTTTGAATGGAGATAGTAATATTTTATTGATTTAATGAAAGATATTTTTTGTTAAAATAATCCACATTTATTTTCATTAGAACAAGGAGCATTTGTATTTTGTGAAAGCCTCCGGAAGCTCCAAAATCCACATGACTTTCGTAAACGGAGTTTGTGATTGGTGGAAAGATATCGTACACTGATGACATAGTAACCTTACATTATAAATACTATGATATTTTAATTTTTAAACGATAAAGTTATGATTATAAAACCGTAAGGCGGATGAGCTAGTTAATTATTTACGTACGTGTCCTGAAGGGTCAAGACCATCTCACATTAAAAAAAAGAGAATTATCACTTGAAATTAAAAGAGAATTATTACACACACGCACAGATATATATATATATATATATATATATATATATATATATATATATATATATATATATACACTGGTGTGCAAAAATTAAGGGCGAAGTCGAAAAATTAGCATATCAGCTGAATGAAGAGGCAGAGAGGACAGAAAGACCAATCAGGAGATTAAGTAAGGTGATGTACGGTAGCACATGTGCAGATATGCAGGTAGACGTAATGGGGTGTGTCTGAGTAGTATAAAGTATGTTGTCGGTGTAAGATCAGTATTTCTGGCAAAGAGATTGCACGCCGTATAGCAGTTAAAATCCTACCGAGTTGCTGCCTCAGCGAGAAATGGCGAATAATCAATCTGTTAGACGACATCTGGATGCTTTTACCCGAGGTCGAATCATTGGAAAGTTGGAGGAAGGCCATAGTGTGACAAGTGTGGCTGCAGAGTTCGGAATTGCTCACAGCATCGTTTCACGACTTTGGAGACAATTTCAAACTACAGGACCAGCTATCCGGGGTTCAGTAGTGGTCGTCCACGAGGAACCACACCCGCAGATGACCGGTACATTGTCTAACAGGCCAGAAGAAACAGGCGGCAGACAGTGGAAGAAATCGCTAGACACATGTCACAGGCGACTGGACGACCGATATCGCGTTTTACCGTGGCCAGAAGACTGCACGGTGGTGGTCTGTTTGCACGACGCCCTGTACGGTGTGTACCTTTAACGCCTGCCCATCGGAGAAGGCGTTCTCTGTGGTGCCGGGAACACCGGAATTGGAGAGACAATGAATGGGGACGAGTACTCTTTACAGATGAGAGAAGATTCAGTTTGAGTAGAGATTCTCATCGCTACTCGCTAGGCAGACGCTTGGCAGCTCGTACCTTCGGGAGCTTCGTTTGGAGCTGCAAGACGAATGGGCAGCAATGCCTCAACAACTCATTGACACCCTCATTCTCAGCATGGGCAGACGCTGTGAAACCTGCCTAGCAGTCAGGGAAGATCATATCCCCTACTAAAGACCGGATGTTTCTTGCTGGACACCCATCACAGGGATGTTTCGGCCTTCAGTCGCATTGCGCTCCGTGCTATTTTTTCAATCAAGCTTCTTTTTATCCCTCTGATTTCTCTTTTAGTAAGTGTTGCTTACATTACACATGTCCTTACGTATTGGGGGATCTTACGGTATTAAATATGTTGATTTGGAAAGCTTTTGTACAAAGTTATATTGAAAAAACCGTCTCGTCCTTAATTTTTGCACACCAGTGTATATACCCTTCAGGACTCATGCGTATATAATTAACTGGCTTACCCACTTGACGGGATTGAATCGTAACTGTGTCTCTTAAAAATTATATTATCAGCGAATAAAGTAATCTTACTTAAGTATCCTTGTACGATGTCTTTCCATCAAACACAAGCTCCGTCCACGGAAGACATGTGAATTTTAGAACTTCCTGCCACCACTTCCTATAAAAACCGAGATTCTGTGAAATCCACCCCTTCCCCACTTCTTGTCCTCGTAATGTAGTACACGCGTATGTCTTACTTCTCATTTGCGTCGTCCATATTTGTGTTTGTGTGTCTCAATGTAGAATAAACTGGATAACCATCTAACAAAAGACTGTCCCTTTTCAATCCAACTATAACAACAGCCATAATTCTATCGCGTACAATTAGTAATTATCACGGGTTCAAAACCTTTTTTCCGCTGGACCACATGCATACGATTACTGTTTCACGCGGGCTGCAACATGAGGATTAATAGGGGGTTCTATAAGATCAAGGATATTTAAAATGTGGGAAATTGGTCAAAGTGTATATTAAAATTCATTAATCTGGATTTTGTTTTAAAACTATATTAAACTTTATCAAACTAAATTCACAGAAAATAGGTTTCATGCATTTTTTACCCATTTTGGGGGTAAATTCAATTTTCTTTTCATTTATGATCGCAAGTCCTTTGGTTGCATTCTAATGTCATAAAAAGAAAGCTACCATTTATTTTAATAATTTGATTTTTTTTTATTTTGACAAAAATTCTCTTATTTTTAACTCAGATATTAATTTATCAAGAGCAGGGTGGAAATCAGCACTATTTATTTAAAAAGTATTCCAAACTTGTTTGTGCTATTTTCTTTCAAATTTATTCAAATACGTTTCGGTTTTACTAAAAATAACATCTGGAAAAATAACTGAATTTATCAGAGTTCATTGGAAACAGTTAAGAAACACTAAAAATTTATGTGTGAAGACTTATGTTTATCTCCCTAACAGTTTCAAATGTTTATCAACATATATAATGTAACAAACTTTATAGGATGATTTTGTTAGGTCTGTGTTTCACGGCATTACCAGCAACATTATTTTGCAGTGATTGCAAGAAAATTTTTGAAGAACGCCAACTTATCGAGTCTTGCAAGAGGTCCCCGAGCAAAAGAAACATTGAAAAATGTGTGCTCTGTCATATAGTGACGAGCAAAATTATATTTTTAAATATAACATTTTCACGACAAATTAAACACGTTACTATCCATGTTTGTTTTTCTATACGAAATAGTCAAAATCCGAATCGTCTTGAAAACAACATATATTCTTTGATAGTTTTCGCTTGAAAGACATGAGGATTAATTAAAAATTAGTTTCACCCACAAATTGGCTGCTACTATATTGCTATTTGTTGTCAATACCCAATATAATCACACATACACGAAAAAAAATCTCGTAATTCATACCTGCACGAAATCAAAAGCAAAATGGATGTATTTGATTGCTTTATTGATGTAATTGCTCCCTAAATAATTGAATTTATTCGTACAATGGGCCATGACCTGGCCAGTCAGACAGATCTGGTGTGCTGCTGGTTGGGTATCGCTGATCTAGATAAAGAAAGACTTACCAATCGTTCCCATTACATATACAGTCGACTCTCGATAATTCGAACTTCCGATAATACGAACTATATGCTCAGCCCCTAGAAAAACTCTTGATATTTCGAACTAAAACCATACGTTTCGATACTCTCAATATTTCGAAGTAAAATTTGTGGTTGGCCAGACTACAACACGCGATAATTCGAAGTTATCCTACAAAACTCTCGATAATTCGAACCTTCAATATCATGAAGTTAGATTCACTTCCTGTACCTAATTATCCCTCGAGCGGTTTTTTTACCAAACTTATTTTTAATCCAAATTGTGCATGTTGATAGAATAGCTACTTTGTTTATTATATTTCCGGTATTTGCTAAGCAGAATTTTGATTTTTATTCCTAAACCATCTGTTTTTTCTTTTTCCGTTGATACCCAAGCTTTAGATGGATACAGGAAAAACTGCTTTCTTTTTTATTCACTGTGCAGTAATGAGGGATGCTTCCTTTTACAAGTATTGCACAATATTTTTGATTTGCGTTGAGTATTTATTACTAATAATGAGTCACATTTAAAAAGATGTTTTTTTTTTGTAAATAAAACACTCGAACTACATCCAAGATAATTCAGCAGAATCGTTTTATGGCAGAGTATTGAAAGTGAGAAATAAAACCTTTGTATAAAAATGTACGAGGCAAAGACAGGAGAGACAGGGATTAAACTTTATTCTATTAATTTTTGTAAAAAAGAGCGGTAATGTGCCACTAAGAATTGCTCCACGTGCCGTAGTTGTCGATTGCTATTAAGTATACCCCATAGCTGAGTGTGAACTGTGAATACGCCTTGTGTTCATTTTATATTCCAAATTTTAAATTAAAAATATTATTTTACTAAAGTTGTGGTGATTTACGTTTCCTACCTGTACTACTATTTCTATTTTAACAGTTTTGATCATGATTGACAAGGCTTGGAGAGCTGTTACTCCTTTGACAATTCACAGCTGTTTTAAAAAAAGTCAGGCTTCCCCTCACCAAATCTGGTTGATGTGGACGATACACTCACTGAATTTAATGCTGAACCATCCCTTTGGGAAGCTCTTCCAGAACAAGATTTAACTTTTGACGACTACATGTTGTTTGACATGGATATTGCTGTATGGGGAGCTCTATCTGACGCTGAAATTGTGGCTTTTGATCACAATAATACATAAATTGATGAAGAAAAATCGGAGGAGTTGACTCCGGTAACTCTGTCAGAAGCTAAAGTGTCACTAAACAAACTACGCAACTTTTCCCTTCAAAATCATGTTGATGCAGATATTTTACAGGCTTTATTTGTTCTAGAAAAATATATTGACAAAGTTAGATTGAATGCCTTAAAACAAAAAAAGATAACAGATTTTTTCGACAAAAATGATTAATAATATATATTATGTATATTCTTATAATAGTTGTTTTCAAGACGTAAGTGTATTCTTTTAATGCAGGACTGTTAACTTCTGTTTTATTTTTCTACTGTATAAAATGTACTTTTAAAATTTTTTTGTACAATTGTTGTTTTATTACACAGTTTTAAATTCAAATGTATTAGAAAAAAAACTTCTCTTCGTGTATTTTGAGAGTTTTTTTCCTTCCCTATTGATAATTCGAAGTTTCTCATTTGTCCCTCCAACTTCGAATTATCGAGATTAGACTGTATATGTATATAATTAATTTATATCCTATGTGCAAAATTATATTTCCCATCTAATATTCATTTAGCGCATAAAATTAAACAGCTAATACTATCTCAAAAATGATGATTCAGTCTTCATTTTGATGATAAAAAAGGATGATTTAAGGATTATTGAACGAATTATACAATCCAATTAAAAATCGACTCAGTTGGTGTTGGTTTGTCTCTCAGTAATGATGTTAAAAGCTGTCTTAATAAACGAATAAATAACTTTTTCCCGAAAAGCGTCCAAGTTTCCTTCGAATTGTCATATATATATATATATATATATATATAATTTAGAAATTTTAAGCACTTTATTTCAGCGCAAATTAATAATAATGCACATATATCAGCTCATGTTTTATAATAACATTCTGTGAGCTATTTTATATTAAAAGGACATTGTGTTGAATTTAAAATGTTTATGCATTTCAGGACAAACGAAGAATATATCGCACATATCACTTACTGGCATCTTGCCCGAAACACGTCAGTTCATGACCTATGAAGGTTCAACCACGATGCCGGGTTGCCACGAGACTGTGACTTGGATTCTTCTGAACAGACCGATTTACATCACGAAGTCTGAGGTAAGTTACTAGCAGGCAGATTATTTTGAAATAAGTAGCAATTTTTATAATATTTCTACCACTTCAGAAGTTTTTTTTTAATGTAATCTAACATTTATATTGACAAGTATAGGCATTTATACTTTCATTTTATTTGATGATTCCAGGTGTCATTTTTATGATTTTTCTAGGTTTTTTAAACATGTAAGTGTAAAATAAGAGTGACTTTAACATTAGTAAAGAAGAGTAACAATAGTCATGTAATAAATAAAAAATAATATTGGCAATAATAATCAAGGCAATCAAATAAAATGTAATTCCATGATTTTATTTGATCAATAATTTTGCGCGATATAAAATGATGTTTTCTGGTGGTTTTAAGGGTAATTTTTAATTTAATTTTCATTATTTATGTCGAATTGAAATAAAATTGTTCAGTTGTGAAAAATTAAAAATATAATGAAAAGTATACAGAAAATATATAATGCTTGTTAGAATCATATATTTTTTTTCAAAACAGCATATACTATTTTAGAATAGTTAAAAATTTATTAAAAATCATAAATTTTTATATTACGTAAGAAAATTCTTACTTTTATTATATTATGTATTACAGCACGGAACAGTTCTTGCGTAATATTGAGTGCATTATTGATATCACAATTACTTGTTACACAGCTATGATTACAGCTCTTTGAAACCCATAAAAATAATAGAGGTTTTACTTTTATAAGGTAGTAACTGATAAAAGTGCTTTCATTAATTGCGAATGTAGTTTCTTTTTAAAGAAAAATATGCTATACCATGATTTAACATGCATTAGCAATACTTGAATTGAAGTCCAAACATTTAACTTTGAACATTCCTATATAATATCTCATTGAGAAATACACTATACCATATAATCCTTACGAACTTCAAAATTTAAACCAATTCACTCATAAAACACATTGTATAAGATTCAAAATTTAAACTAATTCATGTAACGCATTGCATAAAATTCAAAACTTAAGTTAAATGCGTGAATGCCATTGAAATTTGATGCCATTTAATTGAATTCTGATGTCATTTAAAACACAATGATAATGAGTGTTAAATAAAGCACATTTCAAAAGCTCTTTAACTTTATACATTTTACTGTTCGACACTACGAAATTACACCGAATACACCTCTGTGAATCCCTAAAGAATATCGCGATTTTGATGCCTGTAGCGACGAATAGCGATATTTCCATAATAAATCATAAACTAACTAACGCCTCATTCTGAAATTACTGAAAAGTTCTATAGATTTCTATTTCAGTTCAAATATTAAACAGGAATTGGGAGTGAGAATGGGTTTCCCTCTTGTTTGGCTTCTGCGGTGATTACCGAATGATTAAGATCACAGTACTTGTGTGAAACTTTCATTAGCCTCCAACACATCACCACCTGCATCTTTAATTAAAGATAAATTGCTGTAATATATATGAACGTCCAAAATTAATTTGTAACTTATGCTACAGTTGAAGCTTATAATTAACATGCAGATGGGATCCCAGAAAAGTTTAGATTCTCGAGGGTGTAATCTAGAATTGAATCAAGTTCCAGCTTTATCTATTGTCGCTTATCTGCTCTTTCCCATCAATGCGCAGTCACCTACAGCTATTTAGATTGAGAGGGTAGAGAACATAGAATAGACTCATTTTCACACCCTTTACAGCCATGATTGAGATCATTTCAGTTAATGTAATTAGTCGCTTTTGCAAAATTGGGAAGGACGTGCTACAAACGGCAAATGCCATAGATGGGGCGACTGGATGTCTATCCGGTTTATCGTTCGTAAACTGTAAAATAGAGAATTGGATCATTTACGAAGCTGTTAATTGGTTAAGTAGGAATCTGCAGTACGTTTCCTATCCACGACGTCTACTTTAAAGATGTAATAAAATTTTAGTATTGTAAATGAGGTTTGGAATACGTTTCACAAACGGAAATTCAAGGAAAAGCTTCATTATTCACAGTCTTAAACTAATATAGTTTCAGGCTGTGACAATCATAATAATATATACTTGATTGTTCTGATTACGCGGTTAAAGAATAATTGCAGGTTAAGAATGTATAAACTACTTTTTCCTTAGAAATATTGATTGCTAAATATACATCCAAAATAATTCATATTAAATGAAAAAACCGGAAAAATAGGCATTGCTGGATAATGAGTATGAAGAATATTCAGAAAAAATTGATTGAAAATGAAGAGAATTAAAAATGCAAGATTGTATTATTTGTAAATGTATTGTGACTGCAAACAATGAAAAATATAATTCAAAAATTATATCGAATATTTCATTGATTTGAAAAATATTAACATGTTTGTGCATGTTATAGTTAGAGTAATTAGTTAATAATTTAGTAGTTAGTAAATTTAGTAATTAGTTAATAATTAGTTAATTAAATTTAGTTGATAAAAATTTCATACAAAATCTACATCGATTTATTTTTCAAAATTTAGTCAATAAAGTAATATTTGTATCTGTATTGAAATATACCCAAAATACTTATAGCTTCCATTAATACTTTGAAATGGACAATAGTTTCAGTTCCACTTTTATGAACTGGTTCGATCTAACTAAGGTGTTGTCTTCTATTTTTGACCGTAGCACGTAATTACGAAGCTCGTCTCCAATAACCTTTTGCTACTTCAAAGTGAAATGTTAATAAGCCTTTTAAATGTTACAGGCAAAATAATTTCTATTCGATAGATATTCATCTTGTTAAAGAACATCAAGAGTTCAACGGTACCGATTTACAATCATTATTCGTTTTAAATAATTTTAAAAAAATAAGAAAATACTGGAAGCAATCGTATGATTTTTTTTTTGAAAACGCTAAATCTTATTGAACTGACAAATTATTTGAGTACTTTTACGTTTAAAAATCACCTGTCAGTGAACGTCAAGTGTAATGATAATCTTTTTAGGTTTCGATGATATATATTTTTTTTTATCTCAAGCATAGTTAATCACAGCACTACCTTTTCTGGTAGCTCTAAAATATTTTTGGGATTTATTATCTGATTTACAAATATCACAAGGGCCGAATCTGTAAAAGTTAAGTGAAGATTTTGTATTTTTAATAATTTACATAGGAAGTTACGGTATCATCTATGAATTGTAACTGGTATTTGTTTCATAGAATAACTTTGCAAAATAACTTTCACTAAATTATAAAGATAAAATAATTTAATTTAATTTACATAACTTCTTAGCCTTGTGCATGTTGATTTTTAGAATAATAGGCATGCTATTTATACAAAATATTTATCTTCTGAAATTCCATAACTTAATTTGTTACTGAAATTTGTTCAGTTTGTTCAAAATGTTCTTAAATAAAAAAAAAATTCTGCTTCCAGAGAATTTTTCAAATAATACTCATTTTACTGTAAAATAAATCTAAAATTTTAAATTATATTGTAAATATTTACAATAATTGTTTTACATTACAACCATGGATACGTTTGCAATTATACACTGGTAAAAGGAAAATTTGGTTACAAAATTCAAGTTTAAAAAAACTTCAATTATTCCTTTATCAGGGGGCATTGATAGTCAAAAAAACTGTAATGAAATATAAAAATGAAACTGTGCATAACATTATTTATTTAGTACTCTTGAGAACTAAACATGTTGGACTATTTTTAAATTAAAAATGGAGGTAGAAAATGTGTTTTATCTCAACTACATACATAAACAAGGAATTTTTGTCGCACAGATTCGTGATATTGACATAATTATATGTAATTAAACCCTTTTTTTTTTTACGAAAGAAATTTTCTAGGTGTAAATGTGATTAATTAACACAAATTATTCATTTTCATTGGCATCCATTCTTTAACTCTTCAAACAAACTAGTTAAATAAATTACAAGCTTTGCAATAAAATATCAAGGGTTGTAACATGTTGTAAAGTAGTTTAAGGGAGTTTCTCATAAAACCTGAAAGCTCTCATGATAAATTTTTATGTTCATGGTAATTTCTGGAATTCAAACTGAAAGGATTATATCAAAACTTTTTCAAAAATAATTTAAGTGACTGAATGCGTTGTTGGCGTAGGGCACCCACTACTGGCCAAAGTCATTACATATAATTAGACCATTTTAGTAGCGAGTTAAAACTTAAAGAAACATATTTTTTAGCCATAAAATAACGTGAAGCAATGTTCGTTGGATTCAAATTGTTAAGTCGGGCGTTATAAGCATCCGCAGATTTAATTATACCAGTCAACAAATGTAAGCCGTATTTTTTCAACTTTTAGAATTCGCATTTTAAAGAAAGTTCTTGTATTTTTCCAGAAACTTCAGATTAAATATTCAGAATATAGCACGCCCTTAATAGCATTAATTAAAAGTTACGTAAATGTTGCTATAAAGTGTAAAATAAGCAGTAAAGACAAACCTGTCATTGATACGAAAAAAAAAAAATGAAGAAATAGGGTTACGAGCTCCGTTACGCAAGATGAACGTAAAGGCGATGGTTAATCTACTTAGTTCTTTTAATATAGAAAGGTTGCTCTCCCATTTAATTAATGATTATTTTCTCAAAAAGTTTAATTTAAACGTCTTTTTATATCAACGCATACGACGAGTTTCAAAAATGCGTTGGGTTTGTATTAAAGTTTTAGTGCGCCTTGAAAAGATTTTTACTTCAGTAATAATCTTGAAAACTCGACAATATATGCAATACATACATTTCTATGATCTTCGTCAGCAACATACAAATTTGAAAGCTATGACAGTAGTATGATATTCCCATGAACTGTAAAATATACACAAGAGTATTTTAAAACAAAGAGAAGGAAAATATTGTATTTTAGTATTTTGTCATTCTGAGCAGGGAGATGGAGTGTTTTTATTGAACAGTCCGAAGCATATATTTTGTTCATTTCTCAAGAATCCAGTAGGCTGAAAGGATATTTCAAGATAGAGATATTCTTGTTTTATTGACTTTCTCTTTTAGGTGAATTTTATTTTTATTTATTTAATCACGGATTTCAGCAGAGATGTTTTTGTGATGTTTTTGTTAATAGTAAACTTAGTTAAATTTGTGTACATTCATTCCACTATGTTGTTATTGCGGGAACTATATATTTCAAACTTTTCTCTGCCCGCAAACATTCATATTAATGATAAATCTAAAATGTGTACAAACATTTAACTAAATTCTACTGCGTTTAATATAAAAGTGGTCTGTTTTTAATACGATTGCTCTACACTGTATATCATACTTCAAAATTTGCGAAACTTAGAATAAACTTTTTGCATTACTTGCGTAGGAATTTTGACTAATGTTGTGTGTTTAAAAAAATCTTAAATACATATACATTTTAGTTCCCTGTTACGTTACGCAGAAGTCTTGTGTTCATGGTAGCCTAAGGGTTAAGATCACGGACTCATGGCTGGTGTGCCATGAGTTAGAGCCCATAGTCTCTGAAGACCCACCGTGCACAGGAGGACGCTGCAATTTAAATCTGTTGAGGCTCAAATATCCTGCCGTTGGTGTGGTGTGAGAATCACGAGAAAGGGGATACAGATGAGGTGTGTCAGCCTTGTTACTTGACCACTTTACAAAATTATGAGGTCCGTCACCACACACTCACAAAATAGCCCTTGTGCGGTTTTGTAGAGCAACTCTCTCTCTCTCATACGCAGAACGTTTTTTAAAATGGAGAGAAACTATTTTAAAACTGTCAATTTGTTACAAATTTGTAACTGGCTTTCTTCGTGTGCTTCTTCTAATCCTAAAAGAGAGATTGTTTCAGTGTATTGGTTTGTTTGATAACCACTTTCTAAAAAGGAACCGTGGCGTATACAACTGTATATTATAATTCATGGGTGAGTTCATTGATTTCCCGGGGAGGGGGAGTTAGTAGTAAAAATATTGACATTGTTAGTCTGAGAGATATCTCAGAGAAATATATTTTGGATTAACAGCGTTTTTTGGCATTTGACTTAGAGCTTTATTGTCATCATCAAGTTTTGGCAACTGAAGCGATAGCTTTTTTCTTTCAAAAACAAAAACCAAAAATTATTATTAATAATAATAATTTCTGCAATTAGCTATTTACAATCATGCATTTTGTACTGACTGGAATAAAAATAGTGTTGAGTTTTAAAAGTACCTTCTTTCGGTTGCCTCTCAAACAAACATGAGTTTAGGCTTACCACATATTAATTTCGATATTTACTTCCTTTTCTTTTATGTGTATATATTTTTTCTTTTATGTATATATATTCATTTTGAACCCTACATTTAAAAATAAAATTCGTATTTCTATGCTTGATGTGTTCGTTCACATATTTATCTAATACTTACAGACATGAATATCTATAAAACCTGCAACAGGCCCATCTCTCGGTAAATATTTGTTAAAAGCCTTTAAAATTAGGCACGCTATGAATAAAAAACGTACTTAGATTCTAGAGATATAGATCCAGGTTTCTTTTCCAGTTGAATGAAACGCGAATGCCCGTAAGAAGTGATGAAAGATAAGGTCAGTCTTTAATCTTATCTTCCGATTTTTCTCTTGACTTGCGAGGATTCGGAGGAAAGTGAATTTGACTACCGGGGAATTCCTTTCGTGGTATAGGTAATAGCGTTATCCTTTCCTCAAGGGAGGCAACGACAAAACCTTATTTTTATCATATTTCAAACTAAGCTTTGGAGGAATGTTCTGATATCTAGTCTTGAAACTCAACTCAGAACTTTTCAAAACAATAACTCTTTTGAAGGATTTTGTTTTTTATATTATATGTAGCTTGAAATTATTTTTTAAATTATACTAAGCAATAGGCGTATCATAATCTTTAAAAAAAATCAATGCACACATACTATTGTTAGAATATATTTACTTCATTTCATACTGCGTGCATAAAATGTTTGAAATGCATATATATTTATTATACAGTGGGGTCCCAAATTCATGGTACAATCTTTACGGGAAATACAGGACAATGTAACAATCATTTATTGTATAGGAATGTATGGGCGCAAGTGACGCGGTGAAGCACAAACACAAAAAATAAGGGACGAAAGGAAAGACAAAGTGTTTATTCAAAGCGTCGTTGACAAGTGTTATGTTTACAATAACTCTTTATAACTATTAATGCAACGCCCGGTTAACTTAAATTGATTTAATTTATTCTTATTATCCATTTTATAATACCCAGGTTCTAATTTATCATTTGGCGTCACACTATAGCTTAAGTTTAAACATTAGATCTTTAATGACAAATAAAACGGACACTAAATTAAAAAGCCTTCTTTAAATTACACTTAATTTATTTACAAAACATTTAAATTACGTTAATTACTAAAGATATACATTATCACTTAACTGATTTAGGATCTGAGAGAGAGAGGAATCTTTGAGTGCCATCTCGAGTCTCCAACCTCGGTGTTCGTAAAAAGGGTCGTCAGACCAAAATCGGTGATAAAATTCGTGTCAGAGAGTGACTAAATTCGTCGTGCATGCGCTTATATTTCGCGGCGGTTTACCTCTGTATTCTGGAGAGGATTCTTTTTCGAAACACAATCAGCTTTTCTGATTGGTCTGAAGTCAGCGGAGGGATATCTTCCCGGGTCCATGACTCCCCAAAACGCGGGAAATTCCCAAAAACATCCCATATCATGATGTATTTATGGGTACATTGCCTTCTTCCAGGCGTGGGAAATGCGTCACCCTTTTCGGTGGGGTGAGAGGCACTCCCAGAAATTCCTCTGCTTGTAAACAACAGGGCCGATATACAAATTACTGTTGTAATCCTTATGGAAAGGAGGCCCCCATCACTCCTCCCCTCTCTCAGATTAACAAAACCAAAATGAATAATAATAAAAAAATTTCAGTAAGCAAACGAAATACAGAATTGACCTAGCGTCGGCAAATGTCTATGTCAAGAACAAAATTTGTAGACTCCTGGTTCACTATCAGCTGTCCACGTCTTATGAGGGGTTCTGTCCATGTTCATCCATGATGTTGGCAGCTCCATCGTCGCTCAGATATTGCTAAAGAAATCTGCTAAACTGCAAAAAAGAACAAAACCTTGTCTCCCAGGGAAACCATATTAGTAATGAAACAACAGTTATGAGAAAAAAAATTAAATTTGGCCCTTTGTGACCACCCTTGAAGACTCCAAGCACCAATTTCCAACTCCTCTCACCGCTCATAAAATGAAAATAAGAATGTTAAAAAAAAATACAATCAATTTCTGAAGTTCCTAACCTATTCCGTGAGGGAAAACCAAATTAACTATCAACAACTATAATGACGTTAATGTACGAAGAGGGAAAAAAAAAAAATTACTGAATGGATCACCCAAACAATTCACAAAAACATCAGACACAGACTGACAAATAGAAATAATTAAACAATCACAAAGAATCGTGTGCCACTAAATAATAAAAAATATTAAGACAAATAACACGTAAGAATACAAAATTGGCGTATCGAACAACTGCGCAACTAATAAAACAACACTTAGGAGTATTGAACAAAATACATTGATAAGAAATAAACGCCAGTGAAAACATTTACATACAATTCAAGCGTGGCGCCCAGAAACAAACACTTCATAATCGTTTAACATCGAAATCTTGACACGACCAATGTGAAGTGAAAGTCCCAGACCATCAAAAAAAACTAGCAGAACTCTTTACATACTCAAGCGTAAAAATTTCAATGGTTCACTAAGAGCATTGATAATATTTAATGAAAATAATTAAGTAAAAGTAAAAAAAAATTAGAGATTGAAACGATGAGTGTGCATAAGTGGAGAGAAAAAAAAATTTGTAACTTCATAGAATGCTTGGTAGCCTAAGAAATTAAAAAAAAAATTCACTGCAAGCATTGGTTACAAATAAAAGTTTAAAAAAAAAAAATTAACGGAATTAATTCAGATTTGCAAATTAAAATTTTATAAATTAACTAATCGTATAAATGATAAAAAAAAAAATTATAACCTGCAAGAATGCTGAGTAGCCTAAGGAATTTTAAAAGAAAACTTCACTACGAGCATTGGTTACAAATAAAATTAAGAAAAAAAAAATTACTGTGATTAAATTTAGAATCGCAAACTGTGAGTGCGCATGTGATCAGTATGCACCCCCACTGTTTACAAATGCAACAAAAAAAAAAAAAAAAAACATGCCATTCCCTGCGCAAACGATTTGCTGCATGCCGCAAACGCCAGCACAAGAGATAGAATGAATTTAAGATAAAAAAAAAAAAAAAATTTGCAAATCCGATTGTAAAAAAAAAATAACTATAACGATTAATATTGCTTAAAAGAAACTTTAAAGAGAAAAAAAGTTTCTTCCACCTTCAATACATTTGAATTTCCATTTGAGAAATGAATTCTAGAAATCACAAGTGCAGTTGAAAATTTCAGAAAAAAAAATTTAAAACATAAAATTGATATGCAACCCAAGTCATATGAGGCGATACATACAGAGTAAAGTAATTTAACTAAAAGAAAATTATTGCAAGTGTTACACAGAATTAAACAGTTTCCAATATAAAAAAATATCGCTTAACTAATCAACATAACTTTTTTAACAATCCTCGTAATACAATGTATCCACAAGTCCAAATAATATAAAAAAAAAAAAACTAAAATTGTTTCACTATACGCGCAACAAATATACAAACACGAAAAAAAAACAAACACAAGATCCTCGATTTACAACAATACCGCTAACTCAATTCATCGAAAATCCTCTAATTAGTAACTCAAGTACAATTCTATAACAACAACCTAAAATTCTCAGTAACCTTAAAATGATTCCTCGATGATCCAAAATTGCCTTTACCTCAGATCGTTCACATCTTATGCCTCAACAACACTAACTAAACTCATCTGCAACTACCGAATAATCAATTGACTGCTCCACAATACCATTAACTAAAACCATCTATGCTCCTCAGCTTATGTACACAAAATCTCACATACCCAATAACACTAACTAGACTTATCTTCAACTTTCAAATAATTAATCGACTTCTCCGCAATACCATGAACTAAAACCATCTATGTTCATCAACTTATTTACACAAAATCTCACATACTCAATAACACTTAACTAGACTTATATATCTTCAACTTTCAAATAATTAATCGACTTCTCCACAATATCAACAACCAAAACCCATCTCAGCTCATCAACTTATTCACAAAAATCTCGCATAATCCTCCACTCGAACTTTCCTAAATGCATCTCAAAACATTCCTAAATATACCACACAACCATTAATTCAACTTATCCATGTTCATCAACTATTTACTCGGAACTGTACCAAATCATTAACTCAAATTATCCTATCTACATCAAAACAACTTTCTCAATTATACCGTATAATTATATCAACTCAATATTTCCTTTGCCCAAAATCCGTAACTCAAAATATCCTTCTGTACATCAAACAATTTTCTCAAATAAACCATGACTTTCCCTTCAATTCAATTATCCATTTCCATAAAAAAAACAACTATCGAATAAACGTACACTTTGAACACAAACTTAACTATCTCCATAAAAAAAAAACTTTCCCAATTATTCAACAAATTCATCAGTGCAAAAACTTTATCTATCTCCTTCAAATAACTTTCTCAAATGTTCCACAAAATCCTGAACTCAACTTATCCAACTCCTTTAACAATTAATAAAACAAAAAAAAAATTACACCTAATCATCTTCAACATTTTCAAACGAATGGAAAAAAAAAAAAAAAATTATCAACTCAATATCTAAAACAAACAATACTAAATCAAAATTCTCTTAGCCAAAACCAAACTCAAAGCTAACACAACTACGCGTACACAAAACATAAAATTTAACAATACCATTATCTGACCAAAAACTTATTTCCAAATAACAATGCAAAACTACAATTAAAATCCAAAACCCTAAAAAAAATCAAATCAACCTCAACACTCAATTCAATAATCTACCCGAGCGCTACCATTAATCAAAAAACAAGTTAACCTAAATCAACAAAAATACTATATCGACATCAACCAAAACATTAAATTCCTAGTACAGTTAGCACACAACCGAGACAGAATGATTGACTGCATATTAATTTAACCAAACCACAATTTAACTAGAGCCCTGAGTAAAAAAAAATTCCAAATCTATAGCAAAACAAACACAAAAATTAAATGAGCATTGAAACACCTAACCGAAAAACCAGAAAATTTTAAATCAAGTTAGCAATCGTCTCACCTAACACAAAACAACATGAGCGAAAAAAAAAATCAAGTTTCAACATAATTTCGTAGGGAAAATATTCAAACAACCTTCTCTATCCATATCTTAACAAGCATAAATTCCAATGATATCATTATTCAGTAATACACAGCCACTTAAAATTAATACACTAACACAAATTATCACTAAAATTGCTTCTGACAAAATACCGTTACCAAAAAAATTAACATTGTATGCAAACTCAAAATTTAACTAGAAAGTACAGTTATACACAATCAAATCAGCATAAACTAAGTTATTCAATAAAGGAACCTTTTGTATGATAATTTTTTTTTAAATACTAGATACTAATCACAACACAAAATTATGTAATAAATGAAAAAATGTCAAATATGTATGTATAGTAACAACATTCAAATTTCATGACAGGTGTCCATGGACCCCAAAATTTGACCTTTGTCACAAACATGGCTTAAAGCTTAAAATTTATAAAATTAAAATTGACGTGCATACATGAATCGCAAAGCAAAACTAAATAACAATCCTATTAGAAACAACAAATTGTACATTTTTCATAAAACACAGCATCAAAAAAAATTTTTTTTTTTTTTTTTATCTAGAGCTAAAATTAATATTAACCACATACAACATTATGTCCTTTAAGCATCAAATCAAAACATGAAACAAACTGCATAAAAAAAAAATTTGAGCTAGAATTCATTAAAAAAAAAACTAAGTACAAAATTTTATCTCGCTAAAACATCAAACATGACATAAAACAAGTGCATAAAAAATTCTGAGCTAAAATTCATTAAATAACCAACTACAACAATGTCTCACTTAAACATCAGAAAACGACATGACACAAGTTGCATAGTTATAAAAAAAAATTCCAGCGGAAAGTATGCGAATTAAATGTAAGAGAAAAACCAAAATTTCCATTTTTTTTTTCTTCTATTATAAAAAAGCGCTAAGTAAAGTTTAGCTAAGTTTCATACATATTTGAAAAATGCAATATAAAAACAAGTTGTAATTATGACGAAAGAAAGCCTATTGCGTCGAGAAAAAAATTATTATCATCGAGTAGCTCCGAGAGAAAAGTAACAAACAACAACAACAAAAAAAAGGTGGGATGGCGACCCCACATAGAAAAAGAGAGGCTGAATATCTGATCTCGCTTGCGACAGCAGGGGGGCGCGAGGGAGAAAATTCCTCCCAAAGCCGGAGTGAACCAGCATCCAGTTCCACCCTTGGACCGCGGCAGGGG
Source organism: Trichonephila clavipes (assembly GCA_019973935.1). NCBI lineage: Eukaryota > Metazoa > Arthropoda > Arachnida > Araneae > Nephilidae > Trichonephila > Trichonephila clavipes. The sequence goes on from BMAU01021402.1 coordinate 214,511, forward strand.
GGGGTGAACAAAATGCTCCGAGTAGGAGTGCGCCGGAATGACATGGGCAGAGATGGGACGTCCTCCCCCATCGGCCAAGAACGCCAAGACTCAAACCCCACACAACACCTCCAAATCAAATTTCAACAGAAACAAGGAGAGGGGAAAAAAAACTACAACAAACCAAGCGCATTCACGAAGTCCAATGCCCCAACATACTCTACATGTCCACAAAAAAATCGATATATAACCAACACTTACCCCCCAAACACAACATCGCTCCAACAATTAAACTCTCATCTCAACCAGAACAGCAGATTAACAAAAAAAAAAAAAAAAAAAAATTGACAAACCCCAACATCCCAGAAAAAAAAAAAAAAAACTAAATTTCAAGCGCAAACACAATGAACACGTAATAACTATTTCCGTCAAAACTTAACCTTTTCTCTACACTTTAATAGCTCTAAATTCAAATACTGCACAAATGAACATTTAACCAATTTTTCTTTCCTCAAAAACTACTAACCTTTTTTATCACTTCAATCTCTCAAATTCCAAGTACTACAGCCATAAACACCTAATCAATTACTATCAAAATTTAACACAGTTAATTTCTCTAACTTAAGCAGCGCAACATCTAACGAATTTTTATCGGAAATATCATCTTCATAACACTTAAATCGCTCAGAACAGTAAGCATAATCAATTAACTGAACCACTTCAAACATTCGGGCCAAAAAAAACATTGTTAACTAGCAACGAAACACGTACTCCATATGACAATATACACTCGAATTAATTAAACGGGGAAAAAAAATTAAAACACACTAAAATGCACAATACAAACATATCAACACATCATAGCTAGATTAGTTAAGATTATGAGAATACACACATACATATACTAACAAAGAGCATAAGAAAAAGACATACATTAACAGCATCTCTAAGTATCTAAATAATAATAAAAAAATTACTACAAGAAAAAAAAATTCACAACTGGAATAGCACACATAATTTTTTTTTCACATGTTTAACAGATTAAGTAGGACTATTATTCGGTGACCCATCAAGAAAAAAATTCACGACATCAGATGTAAAAAAAAAAAATTCCGATGACTGGTCCGGCACCAAATGATGGTGCAAAGAAAAAAAATTTAAAATCCTGCCACGGTACCAAATCATGGTACAAAGAAAAAAAATTTAATATCCTGGTCACGGTACCATTATAATGCAACGCCCGGTTAACTTAAATTGATTTAATTTATTCTTATTATCCATTTTATAATACCCAGGTTCTAATTTATCATTTGGCGTCACACTATAGCTTAAGTTTAAACATTAGATCTTTAATGACAAATAAAACGGACACTAAATTAAAAAGCTTTCTTTAAATTACACTTAATTTATTTACAAAACATTTAAATTACGTTAATTACTAAAGATATACATTATCACTTAACTGATTTAGGATCTGAGAGAGAGAGGAATCTTTGAGTGCCATCTCGAGTCTCCACCTCGGTGTTCGTAAAAGGGTCGTCAGACCAAAATCGGTGATAAAATTCGTGTCAGAGAGTGACTAAATTCGTCGTGCAAGCGCTTATATTTCGCGGCGGTTTACCTCTGTATTCTGGAGAGGATTCTTTTTCGAAACACAATCAGCTTTTCTGATTGGTCTGAAGTCAGCGGAAGGATATCTTCCCGGGGTCCATGACTCCCCCAAAACGCGGGAAATTCCCAAAAAACATCCCATATCATGATGTATTTATGGGTACATTGCCTTCTTCCAGGCGTGGGAAATGCGTCACCCTTTTCGGTGGGGTGAGAGGCACTCCCAGAAATTCCTCTGCTTGTAAACAACAGGGCCGATATACAAATTACTGTTGTAATCCTTATGGAAAGGCGGCCCCCCATCACTATATTCAGCACATGAACTATGAAGTCTAGCAGCCCCTCACATTGCTGTGCCCCCCACTGGCAGGCTATCTTCAACTGGGTCACAACGTTTTAGATGCTTTCTTCCAGGCTTGGACTGCGTGCAGCTCTTTGTCGACCAACATCATGTCTAGTGACTTGGAACGAACGTGTTTCACGAAATTGACTGTGTAACCGCTGAAAAATTCTGTGATATTTCATTTGTTCAAGATACCGCGTATGATACATTCGTAGCTCAACTCTGCCATTATTATCTACATGACCTTACATATAATGCATGTCAACATTTTCTGCCTACGTAAAGTCTAACATCGTAAGCGTTAGCACAATTGTGAATGGTGCTTTCCCCTATTGAGATGCATCATGTTGAAAAGGGCTAGACATCTACTGCCCCCTACCGGCAACGAAACCAACCGATAACTTCATTTCTCTTTTCTTTTATTTCCCCTATTTGCTCCCCCCCGAGTCATTTGTGCCCAAACATTTCTATACAAAAAAAGGGTACCATAAATATGGGATCACCCTGTATATTTTACAATAATTATGTATCAGAATTCAAGGCATAATAAGGAATTAAAATTTAGATTTCTACTTCTGGGAGGTATTTTTATAGTTTCCTCATTATATACTTCACTAATAAAAAAATTCAGTTGGAAGAAATTCTTTAAATATCTATTGTGTGTTTATTGTTTTTATATGGAAACAAAACTATTTAGATGTTACGAAAATTATAAAGAATAACAGCTGTATTTTATTAACTTAATAGATATATTTAAAATACGAATTTATGCAAGTAAATAATAACTTTTCAGCTAAATAACGGGAGAAGTTCCAGATGGTAATAACTCAAATTATTCATTTTGAAATTATTATAATCAATTATTCAATAAAAAAGAGGTTTTAGACTTAACATAATCAATAACTTTCATGGCAGATCGGAGGGCTTAATGTGTTGGTAGAAATGGAGTATGGATAATAATTAATATTAATCATTTGAAAAGACTAAAATCATTATAATTTATAGCAGAATGAGTCTTTTCATTTGCAAGTCGAAATAAAGATACAAGTGTCTTATAAATGGCGAACAAAAATTCATTGATGAGAAATGTCAAGTAAGAAAACTATTTAAATTAGCAGATTGTTTTATTTTTTTTATGCAAAAATATGAATATAAAATATCTTATACGCCTTTCACAAGAAAAAAAAATCATTGATTTTATGCTTTTATACATTAAAATATATGTTACAACAGATAACGGGACAAAAACTCTAACTGCATTCTAGAAAACTTTAGAATAAAATGTATATATACATCGATTACGTATAAAACGTTGTAATCCATCTTATTCAATAATATACTGACTTGAAACCTCTTACACCACATTTTAATAACTCACTATCAAAAAATATGTTTTTTTCTTCTCAATGCCTGTTTTATGAAAATTTCCTATTAGTCATTGCCAAATTATATAGTAACGCTAGAATGTCAAGAGCGAATCATTTTGAAGATCAATATTTTCAATGCCTTGAATTCACTTGCTCTCACATAAAAATACAAGTAGAATTGATTTTGGATATAATGAAATATTTTTTAAATGTGTGTGTGTGAAATTCGATATTTGTTCTGCAGATTCATTTCAGTAATTTGTTTACATGTTTTCTTCATGAAACCTATTTCATTATTCCTGAAACGTTGTTGCAGTTGAACAAATGTAATGGATTAAGTTCAATAAAGATATTCTTAGAAATAATGTAAAGAGCTCACACAATATTGATCTAAAATATATTTTTGCCATTTTTTAGTCTGTTTTATTTGTTTTTCTTTATTGTAGAGGAGTATATCCTGAGTTGAAGCAATAATACTTTAATTATGTACCCGTATATAATGCATATGCATAATACCTGTAAATACATTTGTTGAATATAATTTTAATCTAAATCTACAATTTAAATAATTCAGCTAAATTTTTTGTTTGAAAACTTTTTATGGAGTTTTTCTAAAGTGTTTGATGGTGTTTAAATTCCTTAATTCAGAATTTAATTAGCTTCACAAGCTGTCAAACTTTTCGCTCAAAGTAAATAAGAGTTTATATATTTCTTCTGAAAATTAAGATTTAAAAAAAGAAAGAGACTACGTATGTGAAACATTATTAATTTTCAAGTAAGCAAAACAATCTTTAAGCAAATATCTTTTATGGAATATATATATATATATATATATATATATATATATATATATATATATATATATATATATATTTTAATGTTGAACTTTTATGAAAGGAATTTTAAATGTAAAAAAGGAATTTCAGTTTTCTTTCTCAATGTATCACTATTCATGGTATTAGGATTCGAAAAAAAGGGATGTAGTGCACGTTACATGAAATGTGTTTTATATATTATGGATTTTGGGAAACGCGTAATGGCATGAGTTACGTAATAACAATTAATTTGTTGATGAAAAGTGCCATTTTTATTCAGAAAGCTGCCAATGCAAGACTAATCTAAGGAAATAATATATTGATATTCAAAATTGCCAGGGTTGGTGTAAAAAAAAGTTGCTATATGTTTTCATCAGTTATCTCTGTATCTTACTCTTATAATAAAATAATACATTGATATTTTCTAGAACTATTTCTTTGTCATCTAATTTATTATGTTGAAAAGAATTGGTTCGTTTCTCGTTTCAAGCAAATATTCTCTTTCTAGGTCAGTAGCTAGACTAGTCTCCTAGAAATTCTTTTCTGAGAGCGAGTCAGTTTTGACTTTGGTATTTGCAAAAAGCATGCTTAGTTATTAATATCTCATGAAGCAATTCAAACCAACTTTCCATGTGTTTTATGAATATTTAGCTGTTCTACGGTGAATGATTAGCTATTTTGAGATTTAAAATGGTTCATTAATCCTAAAATATTTTTTTATGATATTGATAAAACCTAATTAATTTTCGTTGAATTAGGACTCATCGTTTGTTAGAAGACTTTCCTTCTTGAGAGGATTTAACATCTTTTTATTAACAAAATTAATGTTAAAAATATATGTTTCTGTTTTCTTTCCAGATGTACTTACTGCGTCGCTTGATGCAAGGGGACGAAGCGCATCCTAAAACCATTCTTGCTAACAATTTTCGTCCGCCTCAGCCCCTCTACAATCGCTCCGTCCGAACAAATGTATATAATCATGACAGAGAGGTAAGTTACGTACAGAAATCACGACTCTCACTTCAACGAATTTATGACGCTATTTAAGATTTTATCACTTCCCACACTAACCTTTCCAAAATAAATCGAGTCAAAAGCAAGAGTAAGTAAAAAAGAAACAGGGCTTTCGAACTTTAAACTAATAGAGTTTAGAAAATAAAGTATAAGAATTTCCTTTATTTCACGTTTTGGACACTTTTATCAATTCCAGAGACGATAAAGTATTTTTTATTTTCTTCCTGTAACTTTTTTCTATGGTTCAAGACATGAAGAATAATAGTTTTGCAAATTTATCCGGAAATGATGGCCAAACAATGTTTAATTTAATTTTGATCGAATATCAGAGATAAGTGACATTAAATGCACATTAAACCAACAAAAACTGTAAAGGTGTCCTAAATAGGTAAATTGAAATTAAGTAACAAATTAGGAAAATATTAAAAATAATATTCGTGAAAAAAAATATAGCTTACTAGTATTAATGGAAGAATAGCACTTCAAAATGTAACTTTAGCCTCAAAATGTTATTAATGTTGTATTTAAGCTATAAAACATTGGTTAAACTAATGAAATGCTCTATATTTAGAGATAAAACAAAACAAATTACTTAGTTATTATACATATAATGCGGTATATGCATTGGTTACAAGGTAAAGCTCAGTCGTTTTTGAACACGTGCACTTTTATGCGTTGTTGATAAATAGCAAGAATTCTGTGTTTCGTCTAAAACAGGTTTAAAGAGTTAAAATATAGTATATGATTGATCATTTGCAAACATGTTTTCTTATTTTAATCAGTTTATTTTAAACTTGCAAAACTGTCAACATGAGTAAAGATAAAGTGCACTTAACACATTTTATGCTTTATGAATTCCAAAAAGAGAAGAACTGAATGGAATAAAAAAAAATAAAAACTACTGTGAGACGCGTTTGAAGAATACGCGATTTGCGATATTTCGTTGGGGTGATTTTTCTTTGGAAGATGAATCCAGATCAGGAAGCCAATCATATGTCAAGGATGAAGTGCTACGCAGTATGACCAGGACAAATCCCACGTTAACTTCCACAAAAGTGGGCTTCAAACTTTGAATTCGTTAGACTACTGCTTTGAATTACATTAAAATGCTTGGTTTCATGGCCAAACTCTCTGTTTAGGTGTCCCACGAATTAAGCAAAAAAAATTATTGAACAGAATTCCGATATGTTCTTAAAACCTTGCTCGTAATAAAAGGGAACCGTTTTGGGACCACTTGGTGGCTGGATGTGAAAAGTGGATAGTGTACAAACACATGGTAAAATAAAAAAGCACATGTTTACAAAGAGGACACACCCCCATCCATATCCAAAGCTAGCGTGCATCATAAGAAGGCTATATTGTTCTGTTGATGAGATAGCACAGGTATAGTGCATTATATGCTGAAAGAAAATTAAACGGCCGTTATAATGTTCGCAAATTAAAAAAAGGTTTTAAATAAAGAAATTCAACATGAACATTTATCTTTGGTCAACATAAAGGGTGTGATTTTTCATCACGACAACACTGGACTACACGTGGCAAGGAACACCGCATAAAAAAATAGCAGAATTAGGGTGGGAAACTGTACCTCAACCAGCATATCTCCTCGTATTGCATCATCTGACTATCATCTCTTCAGATCGGTTCAAATTTTTCCTGATAGAAATAAATATATAAATTATAAGAACGTCCAAATAGAAGTGGAAGAATACTATGTCTCCAAAACAGAGCACTTCTTTTCCAGGGGCTTAGATAAGCTGCCAAAACTCTGGCAGACAGTTGTAATAAACAAAGGACAATATATTTTAGATCAAATTTTAAGTAAAAATTGAGAAAAACGATTTGATTTTTCTTTAGAAATAAATGACAGAACTTTCCTTTACATCCAATATACAATCCACGTATGTAAGAATGCATGGATATATATCATAAGAATAATATATTGTTGTTACACTGACTTACACAAGAGAAAAAAAACCGCTTGATTATTTTTTGCATGCAGATGACATTAATGTTGTACACTCTGAGAGCCATTTCTACACTCTTATAACCTACATCCTTTTTTTTTCCTTATTTTAATTACGTATTATCTAATACTAAGCATGTAAAAACTTCATTTGAAAAAAAAAGTCATTTTTACTTTTCAAGTTTAACACATAATCCTGCATAAAATATATATGAATAGTCTACGCATTTCTATTAACTACATATTTGCGTCTGTTACCTTGCTGCAGTTTGGTCCCCTTTCTTTTAAACTACTTTCCATTGTATGACTCATTATCGATTGGTATAACCAATAAACATCAAGCATTGAAATAATTTGATAAATTCTCAATTTTGAGCAGTTCTCCAATGCCAATGAAATTGCCATTTTGTGAATTCTTTGAAAGTCTTAAATATACCATGAATTGCCAATCTACGAAACCATTTAAAGGATTCATTTAATTCTGGATATCCTTAAGTTATTGATGAATAGAAAATGTCCCGGCAATTTGAGACTTCGGACAAAATTATTTAATAAATTATAAGGGTTTTTTTTTCTTTTTTTATTTACTTCATGCAATATCCAACTAGGAATTTAATTATTAAAGCGAATCATCCACGAATTTCCATTTCATCCCTTACCCAAGCTTCATCGATTAAATCGATTTTCTTTGATCTCACAATCGTAAATCGGATAGTAGCAAAAAGAAACTACGCGTATCAAAGAAAATTTCTATACCGACACACCCCCTACTTTTATTATTATCATCATTACAATAATAATAACCACGAAAAGAAATTAGGAAAGAATTATACCGTTATTCCTTTTCCCTTAGAAACAGCTAGTGATAAATTGAAAGTCAATAAATTCACAGTCCAATGGATTTGCAATTAATAAAAATACTCCATGATATATTTTCTTTTCAAAGGAAAAAAAAGCAAAGAAACATTTCGATTCTAGGATAACTACGAATCATCGTGCACGAATTAATCTCTCGTCTTTATGCTTCAATTCTTATGATTTGAGATTCTTGGAAAATCTCAATTAATTCCTGTACTTCCTGTGCTTAGAGATTCGAATAAAACTGTAAGAAATAAAAGTTCTGAGTCTATTGTAGAATTAAAGTCGATTTGAACTATGGTGATTTCTGATGTAAATTTATTTTGTTTTTAAAGTAAATATTAATTTGGAAGGTAAATTTACCAGTTAATGCTCAATTTATTTCATTCTTTGCTAACTGGCATTACAACTACAACTCGAAAACAGTGGTAGCTTGTGTAGAGCTTGGGCTTTGCTAGCAATTTGAAAGAGAGGCGAGACACGTCCCTGGAAGGAATAGAATGATCTCTCTCAGTACTGTTAAACACACACATACACACACTTATACACTTATGTATACTTTTTCGTCATGAAACAAAACACCTTATAAATACACTACAATTCCTCGAATAAAACAAGTAAATAATGTTCTTTCACATAAAAACAATAAATTAATATTTGTTTTGAAGTGATAGAGCAAAAAATTCTATCACATAACAATAAACAGCTGTTTTATATTGCTGGTATATAGCAAGTATTGAAGGCATGTTTTGTTTATTTTTACAGTATAGATTCCCCTTACATTACATAGATTAATAATAGCATGCTTTATTAAATATGGATATTATTAATAATCAGATTCACGCATATTTGAGCAATTACGAAAAAATATCTATATTTTTGTATTGTTTAAACTATGAAAAGTGTACATAAAATGATAATCTGCTCTGGAAATAGGAATAGAATTCACTAAAAAAAGAATCTCAATCCAACATGTAATCGGAAGGCAATCCCGAGCTTCTAGTGGAGACCTAAACGAACGATCATCCATAAAAATCATAATCCTATAAAAGATTCGTTTGAATTCTGATCCAAAAGGAAATCACACACACAATTCTTCCGAATTCCTACCAAAACTTCACAGATTGGAGAATTCCTGTAAAATAAATTTTATACCATTTTTTAGAACTCTTCATTAAACTACTGTTCTTTGCAAGGAATAGAGGGATATTCAAATGCTTCAGCGCCTGCTGTAATGTTTGTACATGGAGCTGTCATTGCCAATGTGCGAAAAGCAGTAAAACTTTATTAGGAACTATTTCGAACATGGCAAATACCTGATCTGAAAAAGTTTTAAGGGTGGAATTGGCACACACACACACACAAACTTATTTCATCATTCTACGTTAATACTAATGATAAAAATCAAGCAAGATAATCATTATAACGTTATTTAGTAAAGAAACTATTCTAGATGAAGTGGGGAGCGACCCGAATGAATCAGGTGAATCAGTACCAAAGGGTGCATCACGTCATTGTATGGCATAGTTTTCATGAATAAGAATCATACCTCTATCATCTTCAAAAGTTTTAGGTCTTAAAAATATGGATTACGCTAGCACATTTTATTTGCACAATGTCTTACGATAGGACGTTTTCTTCCAAACTTGTATCATTTGTTCTGCTTACGGATGATGTACCTTCATTAGTAATGGTATTTTTACAATGTACCACAATCACATATATATGACTCTTTTAATGGGTATTTAGTGGGGATCCCGCATGAGAGGTCAACAGGAAATGTTAACTTAATGGGATCTATCTCTTACTAGACCGCCTAGACGAATATAATTATCTCAATTTCCTTCAGAAGGAGGTATCAGATTTACGATGAGTTACTTCCGCAAATGACAGGAACAAGTGGAAACCCATTAGCACAAACTTGTGCATTAGATGGCTTAGCCTTTGTTAGACCCTTTGCATGGCCTCCCACATCTTCTGATCTGTTCTGGAACAGGTTAAAGTACCTTCCTTTCTAAAGAGTGTTTTTTTTCAAGGTATAGAAGTTTAAGTTGGCATCACTTTCCAAGATGGCGACCGATTTAACAGCTGTCAAGTGATTTATTCTCAGTTTGGTTTGGCAATTCATCATGAATAGACTCACGCCTGAACAACGCTTTCAAATTGTGCAATTTTATTTCGAAAATAATGGTCGATTTTCATAAGCGAATTTTGTTTAGCGATGAAGCGCACTTCTGGTTGAATGGCTACGTCAACAAACAAAACTGCTGCATTTGGAGTGAAGCTAATCCACAAGTGTATGTCGAAGCACCGTTACATCCAGAAAAACTGACTGTTTGGGTTGCTTTATGGCCAGGTGGAATCCTTCTTAAAAAACAAAGAAGGCCACAACGTTACAGTCAATGGTGATCGGTATAGAGGCATGATTACTAACTTTTTAATTCCTGAATTGAACAATCATGAGTTCCAGGAGCAATTGTTCCAACAAGACGGCGTAACATGTCACACAGCTCGTGCTACAATCGATTTATTGAAATACACATTTGGTGACCGCCTAATTTCACGTTTTGGACCTGTGAATTGGCCTCCAAGATATTGTGATTTAACACCGCTAGAATATTTTCAGTGGGGCTATGTAAAGTCATTGGTATATGCGTATAAACCACAAACGCTTGACCATTTGGAAGACTACATTCGCCGTGTTATTGCCGATATACGGCCGCCAATGTTGGAAAAAGTCATCGAAAATTGGACGTCCAGATTGGACTACATCCGAGCCAGCCGTGGCAGTCCTATGCCAGAAATCATATTTAAAATGTAATGGCACAAGATTATCTTTCGAATAAAAAAAATCATGTCAATCGAATAATACATCGTGGTTTTATTGCAATTTAAAGTTCTATACCTCTAAAAAACACCCTTTACAAGAAGAAGCAATAGAAACTCTTGTCGCCAGAATTTGTGACGCAACTTCTAATGCTCACGAAATGACAAGAATATTTCAGCGAATACGAGATTCTTTTTGTTAAGCCTACATTGCACCTGGGAGTTGCTCATCTGAGATATTTTTCTTAACCTTTCATTAAGTAAAAATTTTTCTCCTGAAATATGTATTTTACGGTGTCCTCTTTTCCCTTTATCCATGAACGTTCTATCTGGGGATTTCATGACTTCGCGTTACCATATTACTTCGGAACTTATGTTTGTTTTTGCGATCGCCACTTCTACTTTAAGTTTGGGCCTTCATTTCAATTACATCCTGTAAAGTAAACTATCTATCTAATGTGATATATGGAAGATAATTGTACAAATCTTTTAATTAAAATATGTGAATGAACTTTCAGACTGTAGGTATACACATGTTACACACAAAGGTTGTTAAGCGATTAAAAGTTCGAGAATATTTTTAACTTTAGGAAATGACATTTTTTCAATACGTTAAGTCGTAACATGTGGATAATGTGTTAAACCATACCATTATGATGTGTTCAGCTAGCCCTTCAGTTTGGACGACTGATTCCTGGATTTTAAATTCTAAACGGGAAGAACGACCTGTAAGTTTCTTCAGCTGTTCAAAAAACCAACCAGGCGAGGTATGGCTAACTACACTATTGTCTGCCATACACCAACTTTACAAAAAAAACATACAGACGTTGACGTTTGTACTCTACTAAAACACATGGTAATAAAACAAGATACCCCCGTTTGTACAACTTACAATGTCCCACCATGTTTTGATCCATGTTTCCTGAAATTTCACTGAAAGTAATATGCATAAATTCTTATGTTATTGAATACAAAACATACCTAATTCATAATTTCTTTTGTATATTATAGTTTTATCAACTTATATTTTAAAAATATCATGGAATTCGATATAAAAAGATATGCAAAACATAAGATGTCCTACATTTGAATAGCTCTCATTGGGTGGAAGAAAATATGACTCCCATAAAAACAATTGTCTTAAAAATGCATTTAATTTTAGGTAATAAGCCAAATGAATTTCGCTTTGTAAACCAATCGCGATCCCAAAAATATTTTAATATAATATAAAAATAATATAAAAAAACAATTAAATCAATTCCTACTTAGGTCAACAAAGAAAAGTGTTATTTATTTTTTATTAAATAATTACAATTAATATAAGTATGTACATACATATGACCGAATCACATTTTTAAGTAGCGAAATAGAAAAGGATTTTCCTAGCAATTTTCCATTTTCCCTTCTAATTATGGTGCTGGATTATTGTTTTTGTATGTTATTATTTATTCATTAATTAAATTTAATTACTGCAATAAAATTGTACATTAAAAATAAATCACAATCTCAGAAATTAGACCAACCTAAGTTAGATTCGAAACCACAACCTTTGGATTAGAAGTCCAACGCGCTATCCATTGCGCTACAGATACACTGCGAGCACACTTCCTTTTTATGTATGGTGTTGGACTATTATTTTTGTTTGTTATTATTTATTAGTTAATTAAATCTAGTTAATGAATTAACATTTGGGAAAAAAAACTGTGTTAACATCAATTATCATTCATTACAAGTTTAACGAGATGTATTTGAACTTGAGTGGATGAATAAAAATATTTTATTAACGACTGAAATTTGAACAATATATATATAGTGAGAGTGTGAACTAATAGTAGGAATTCAAAAAACTGCCTTATTAAAGGCTAATATATCTTTGGAAACAATGTAACTAATACTGAGAAGGGGATGTTGATTTTTATTGCTTAATATTTATTACTAGCTTTAAAATTTGAAACACTTTAGTACAAATCTCACCTAATATCCTCGCCATTTAAATAAATGTTCATAGTTTAATTATAAAAAAATAACTAGCTTGTACTTAATTTCTCTCTTAAACCTTCAAGAAAGATAATTAATAGAATTCTTTACTTATTTTCAAGGTAAGATAATCAATATAGCTTTCATTACAAACTTCGGTAATTTATATAAATAAAATATTTGTTTGCTTTTAAATTGGAGGTAAATTGATGAAAAAGTGTTAATAAAAGAAGATGTATAAAATAAGAAAAACTTATTCTTTTACATTAAGAATTTTGTTTCGTTAATATTCCTAGATGAATTCAGAAGAAACCATTTGTATTCAAAACCCTCTTTTATGAAGTCTATTGCTAGCGTAAAGTACCTCTTGCCCTAACTTTCCTAGCTGACTAATTGAAAACTAATTAATTTTATTGATCAATTGAAAAGCAGCTCACTCTTAAAAAATTCACTCTATCCGTCTTTTTCTTCCTAGAAAAAAAGACTTTCACGATAAAGGCAGAGTTTTCAGATTTAAACTGGCTTCTTTCTTATAATTACAAAAAGAAATAACTGAAAGTTTTTATTTTAGCTTCTTGTTTTCTTTTTCTCGACTATTGTTCTACTCACAAAAGCTTTTATTTTGTTTGAATGGCTTAACGAGCTTGTAATGATTTTGTAAAACTTTTTGGGTGTCAAATATTGTAAAAAAGTCACTTTCAAAAAGGTAAAATGTAGTGATTTTTGCTTTGGAAACAAGCGTTTTTGTGTTGCTCAGTTTCGGATACATTATATGTTTAAAGTTAATTAGCAACATTTTTTATTAATATTCATAGTTTTACTCACAATAGGAATCTTTTGTTATGTTTTAAGAATAAATTTACCTGTGTTAATTCATAAAAAGTGTGTCATATATTTAATACAAATTCAAAGTACTTTGATATTATGCCTAAACATTTAACGAAATGTTTGCAATATTTGATTTATTTTAAAAATTAGTTTAATGTAAATATGAACAAGTAAAATAATGCAAAATTTTGTAGTATCATTTGAACATTTTTTTATCCTAACGTTTTCACGTCTAAGGAAATACCTCGACCAATTTTAAAATTAATGATTGCCGTATTTATTTATAACTCTATCAGCATTTTTTATGCTGAATGCAATCACTTAATCCGGATGGTTTGAAAAAGAATAAAAGTTGAAAAATCAATTTGTGCCAATGATAAAATATTCGTGAGCTGTATTCTTGTTACTTATTTCAGTTAATTATGCTGTGCATAAATATATTTCTGCTTTTTCTCACATGTTTTACGTTATTCATTAAACATAATTTGTACATTGATAAAGTATATTGAATCAAATGAAAACAATTGCTTGAGATGAAACTGAACATTGGTGCAAATTGAACTGACGCATTGATCCAAAAAAATTACACATTATTGTATATCTTTTTTTATGATTTTTACTTTTTTTAAATCTAAGCAAACTAAAATATATCAACAGTTACGTACTAGTATTGAATTTTAGCAACCCTGTGTTTCTATAGGGTTAAGTAAAATATTACTGAAGAAGTATAATTTCAAGTATATAAATATTATTCAAAACTAACACGATCATTTATCATATTTTTAAGTATTTTCATTCAAAATTTTTCTTTAAATTATAAATAACATTTTCAGCTTTTACTACTGAACTTTCAGTCTAAGTGTACACTAAATACTTAAAATTGAAATGTGTAACATTAGATAGAGAGTTTAATAACAATAACACAATGTTTAGTGAGTAAGATATTGCACTAAAGTTATATGTATGTTTTAGGCAGTATAGAAAATTAGAGAATACTGGATAAAATGTTAAGGGATATAAATAAAATATGCTGTTCCAGATTATATACTTCTTTAACGTTTTAAATATTTCATAAATAGAACCCTGTTCTCACATTTTTGAAATAATTTAAGAAAATTAATTTTTGACTTAACAATCTATTAACTGTATGACACAGTACAATAGCTTTGCTATTAGTCTTCTAAAACTGCCTCACTTTGCTTAAGAAAAAAATTTGTACTACATACACGAATAACTTTTTCATTAAAAAATATTGGCCGATAAAAATGAAAGAAAAAAAAACTTGGTTTCTCTATTAATGCAAAAATTTCTATACTGTAATATGATTGCTTCGAAAATATTTTTTCAAGTTTGCTCAGGAGTAAAGTAATTTATCACTAGCTTTGCGACGATTTATAACTTTGAAACTCATTTTTCTTGATACTTGCAACACTTAATGAGATAAATTCTTAAAAAAATTTTCTCTAAGAAGAAATAAACTACCGGAATAAGTAACTCGTTTTGCATCTTTTCAGTAATTTTTTGCAATGTTGCTTTAAAAGATGGAAATACACACACACAAAAATTTTTTTTCTTGAAATATCGTTAAATGAATATATATATATATATATTAAGAAATCAAGCAAATATCGTGTCTAATTTACCATCAATATCTGGACGTCATTGGTTTAAATAGGAGCCTAAAAAGTTTATATTCATTGAATATACAAGCTTCATTATTATGCTTGGAAAGGCTTAAAATGAAAAGGAAAATCAAGAAGTTTGCTATGCGTTGCTTTATAGATGCTAAATATACACTATTCTAAAGTATTTTGTGTGTATCCCTTCATTACCTTCAAAATCTACGCACTTACTTATAAGAAAAAGAAAAGAAAGAAAAATTACAAGTCTTTAAGTATAAAGCATGGAAAAAAATGTAATTAAAATTGCCATAAGCCACAAAAGTATCGCAATATAAGTTTTTTCTATTTTTCTTTCAGGGAAATAAGTGTATTGATTCCGGGAAGTTGTTTTATGTAGGTAAGTAAAAAAAATAATTTAAGGCTATATCATCACAAATTGTAATGATAAAAAAGTGCAAAACAATTTCTTCTGACAGTTTCCCTTATGTTTAAAATAATTACATATGACTCTTTAAGTGCTGTGTCGAAGTGATTTGCTTTTTAAAGTAGCTATAAAATGTTTTTCTGCTTAAGTAATCTTGTTTGTAACTTTCAATACATGGTTTTTTTATTTGATTAACAAGTTTAATTTTATGAAAGTCGATGTATTAAACAACTAAGAATATTCTTGTTGCTAGAAAATGCTCGTTTTGATTTATTGGTTACAGTTTTCCTTCAATCAGGAGTCATTTTCCCATGTTTATCATAAACAAAAAATGTATTTGTGAATATTGTAGCAGTAAAAAAACATAATCCAGAAAAATGTTACAACTTAAGAAAACTTTTTAAAAATGTGTAGAGAAAAATATCCTGATTTTTTTTATTCTTTATTGATTGTAGTAGAAAGTATTATAAATGAAGAAAAATATGTCCTAAGATCTTAGGATATAGATATTCAATGATATTTAAGACAGTGTAATTTCATAACTAATTTATAAATCTAAGGGATTGTATGCCAAACAATGAACGGATAGTTATATGAAAAATTATTAAAGTAAAAAGAACATAAATATGAAAAATTAAATGTTAAAATATTTTCAAAAGTTCTATATATAACATGATGACTATGTGTGCTGCTCTATTATTGTTCGTATTATATCATAGTTTGAGATCTAGAAAATGAAATTTAACTTGAATAAACACTACAATTTATACAAAATAAAAATAAATGAAAAATATAAATTTATTAAACTTTAGTTCTCTTGAAACTTTTAAAATTTTTGCATGAAATGTGTGATGAGGTAGAACACTTTTTAATAATATCATCTACGAATGTGTCAGAGCAACCAATGTGTGTGAGTGTTTGAAATATTTTTTCCATGGATTATCTTGCGTTACAAATTATCTTGCAATTTTCAAGAAGTTATTTTAATTTAAAACCATCTGAAAATTATTCACTATTTTCATTTTAGACAAGATTTGATTATTTCGACACACAATAATATTCTTAGAACTAAAGAAATAATTGAAATCAATTAAGCTTATTAGTTTAGCTTTCTATATGATGTGTTTAACCATTGTTAAGACATAACAGATAAGATAAACAAAAAAATTGATAATCCACGTATATACTTTTAAGAATAATAGTAATTCTCAAAATACTTAAATCATTTTATTCATTTCTATATTTATCAGCATCATAAGGTAATGCATTTAATTGGCTCGATTAAGATAAAAAAACACATTTTATGATTTTTTATTAGAAAACTTCAATACAAGTATCAAATGAAAAAGTTCGGTTTTATAAATACATGCCAGATTAATATTTGCATTTATTTAAATGGCAGTTTTCTTTTCAATATTTATCCTTCTTCGTAATGAAAGTAATTTTTGCTTTTTCATGAAATTGTTTAGTATAATCATGTGAAATTATTCCTAGAAAGTAGTTATGAGAGAGTTTTAGTTAAGAATAAGTAAAGTACATCAGTATATTTTAACATATTTTCGTTGAGTATACTCAAAAGAAAGCACTTTTTTTATTTTACTTTTTCCAATCCAACACGCCTGTGAGCTTACAGATTAACCAAAAAATTTATTCTGTTAGTTTGAAAGCCAAAAATAATTCAATATACTGTAGTAGTAGAGAATCCACTGCTTTTAAGCAAATATTATTCTCTTTTTTTTTTCAAACGTAAAAATAAATTCCCCAAAAGCTTTTTTATGTGTTTTTAGAAACTCAATAGCACCTTAAAAGTTTCAAAAAAAAAGCGAAAAAATGACATTCTTCTTAAGCATACAAAAACACTTAAAAGTATTAAGAATAAGAAGAGGAAGCAGAAAAGTCAACGAAGAAAAGGCGTAACGCACATCTGAATGACGCATTTGAAAAATACCTTCCGACATCAGGCCCCGCTGTTTAACTTCCTCTTGCTCTCTGAAATGACAGCTGCTAAAGGACTGATAACGGACACGACTGACAAGTGGTCTATGAAGAAAGAAGGAATAGCAGAGCTGCGCAATCAGCCCTAACTTGTCAAAAAGAGGATGGGTTCTCTTAGCAGAAATGCCTGTAATCATTTCATTTTACTTCATAATATTTTGTACTAAATAGGTGTTTAAGGAATGGAAACATATGGGCGTATCCGTATCCGAATGCATTTTAGTTCTTAACACAAAGGTGTGGGCAGCTTGATTTAACCAAACGTTTGAGAATGCATTTATAGGTAAATGAAAAATAAATATGTGTGTGTATATGAATTAAATTATTTTTAATATTTAATATGCAACAACATTCTTAAGAAGACATAGTGCGATTAGATTAACAAAAAAAAATCGGTCAAAAGTTCAAATAAAATTTCCTTAGCCTAAATTGTTATATATAATTTTCGATAATTTCACATAATTTGAAGGCTCTAAGTAAAAAAGATTTCAGAGTGACAATAACTTTTATGTTCGGGTTTCCTTTTCATATCCCCAAACAAATAAAATTTTAAACTAATTTATCTCAGGAAAAATAACTAGTTTATCTTCATTTAAAATGCTAAGAGTTTTTTTTCTACTGCACCAAATGCTTTGATATTTTCCTACCTATTGCTATGAGTACATGTAATAAAAGTTGGTATACATTTTTGAATCAAAATAAAAACTTTTTTAAAAAATAGTTAAATATAGAAATAATACACATTTTTCATAGAAATTTTAACAAACATTCATAAAAAGACATTCTTTTACGAATAATAATCATGCCAGCTGAGAACCCATACCAATTTTTGTTACACATAGTTTGACGCTCTTTTAAATCAAATTTCATGCGTATGGATCAATTATCACGTAAGAGGAGTAAAATTTTAAAACCCTTCATAAATTTTTAATTTTTTCTTCAAAAACTAAATTATTTGCTTTTCAAAGTATTTTGAGCCCCAAACCTATTTTATGTAATAAATATACATACGTTAAAAGCAAACGAATTGAAAAAAAAAACTGATAAACTTCAGATTTTCTTATAAATCGTACCATCCTCACTAACACAATCATTTGAATCAATGAATATAGAAATTAGCGTTGCTTTAAAAAGAAGGAAAATGAACTGAAAGCTCGAAATTTGTAAACAAACGCAGACTAAAACACATGAATATTACACAGAAGTTATTAAGCTAAATATAAAAATATATGATTTATTTGAAAATTACACAACGCACACACACGGCAACAATGTTCTAAAAAGATATTTTTTTCTGAAAGATACAGTTTTAAGTCTATATTATTGATATTTCTTCATAATTGAAAGCTGTTCTTTCCAACGATCTTACCAAGTATTATTTAAATTGCCTTATTTGTGATCTGACGCCGTAAGAGGAATTTGCTTTTCGACAATACTTTCAAAAGGAAATTTAGTGTAAAATTAAGATAGAGATTAATAGATTTTAATGACATAGTTTTACTGTTTCTCAAACTCACAATACTTATGGAACTGACGAAACTTGTATTAATCCTACGCCCGTTTCTTGCGATATACAGCATTAAGGAAGTTTATGTAAGTCAAACATTCTTTACTTAGTTCACATGATTGGTTTTACCAAGCAGTTTAATTTACCCTCAATCTTACCTCTATTACTAGTTTTTTAACTGTTTAATTTTGCTTTTTTCTTCGTTCAGCAAAAGGCAATCAGCTCTTAGGACGCTAGAATTGCATCATCAATAGAATGCTGGTGTCAGGATTACAAAAAATACGTAAGTAGATTGTGCCTTAAGTAGAAAAAATCTCTTAATTTTCCTTATGAAATATATTTTTTTTACCTATTAAAGTTATTTATAAATTTTTACAACAGTTGTACATTTTACTTAAATCGTATTACTTTTAAGCGGATTTCTATTGAAGATATAATTTCTATAAATCTTTAATTTAACTTATTCTTACTGACACAACATGACTATCTTGTGTAGTAATAATTAAAAGTTTAATTTTCTCAGCTGCAGATATACCTCCTAAAAAACTTCAGCTTCTAATTTAAATCAAACATTTAAACAAAAATTAAGGATTTACTAAGCTACTTTCAAACTTATTTGAGATTGGTTCTAATCTGTATTGTTTGGTTGTATTATAAATTATTAGTACCATCACTCTGGCTGCTCTCTGGAATAAAATACTTGAAATGTGCTATTACTAAAAAGATAATTATTAGTTAGATAAAAAAATTAAAGTTAATAATTAAAAAAATGCATGCTGATATTTTTCGAAATAGTACACCTATCACAATATTTCAAACAGTTTGATCGAGATTCAAAGAAACCTTATTATAACGAACATCCTTTAAATATGTGGTTCGTCAGAATATTATAAAATTAGGTATTAAACTTATACATTTCAAATTGTAGGGTCTTCTATTTCCAAATATTCAAGCTAGAAGCTATCCATTAAAGGATCACTGAAACGCTGAGGAAATATATCAATTCACTTTTAGTGTAATTGAAAACACTTTGCTAAGTACACCAGTGTTTCTCAAACTGTGGGCAGCGGGCGCGATAACCTTACGAGGGGGTCGCAAGGATATCGAAAGTAGAAGATTTAAAAATAAATAATTTACTGGAATGAATTAAAACAGAATACTTTCAGACATAATAAAAAAATGCACTTTTACACTGATTTAATTTATAGGCGCGCGATATTATGTCAGCAAAAATAAAAACTTCTTCAATACCTAATTAGATATCTTTGATTCTACAACCAAATAAAAAAACTTTTGTTTGATTTGCTGTAATCCCATGATGAGAAATTTTTTTATTACACTTTCTATTTAAAATTATCTTACTACTCTTTCAGAGAAAAAACAGATTTCAGACCCAGAATCGAAAAAATTTTGGAACATAAAAATTTCATCACTGCCATTCTTTTTGAAATACTGCACATTATAGCAGTAATCTGTTTGACCTTCTAAGTTATTGGTATAGTTAGTTATGACCCCTCTCTTATGTGTTAGTTTCTCATTTAGGGAAGTTGTAAGTAATGTATTTCTCTGTTGCGCTTTTTTCCATGCAAAAGAGTTTCATGATATTTGGAAAACCACAGAGAGAGCACACACACACATAACGAAAAACGTTGCATACAATTTTTATAGCAGTAACATACATATTATCATAATGAATACACTTTTTACACGGAAGTGGTCGCACGGGACACACAGATTACGGAATCATTAATTCTGGCAAAACTGTTTATTTGTTAACAAAGAAAAATTGAAAAGTCCTTGAAAGTGGCTAAATAAACTTTCTCTTAATTAAATTATTCACTGGAATCACGATTTGTATCGTGTACAGTAAAATAATTATTAAAAAAAGGATTGGGGTGACTCTATAACCCCGCTCGACCGTATCGAGTGCTCGCCTGCTCCCGGGTTAAAACATATTGAAGTCTTTTCGCTTTAAATATTAAAAATAATACAATTATTCTTCATCGGAATTTTATATTATTGTTCATTATTTAACATCAATTATAAATGCTAATTCTGTGAGGCTTAAAATTACAATTCGCTTAAAACTAATTATAGTTTGAGCAACCATTTTAAAGAAAATCATTTTACATTTTTGTAAACATTGTCGAGCACTTGGCTTTACTTTCCTTACAATTCAGCTATTATATCAATAATGTTTTATTTTCTTATAAATGAACTCGCGCAAAGAGCGGGTACTTAAGCTGGTATACATTTAATGTATCAGTGCTGCACAGATTATTTTATAACTAATTAATTAATACTAAATTAAGAACAAGTTTGATAAGTATTAACGGTTTCCATGGGCTTGTCTTGCAAAGAGCAAAGTTTTTATAAGGAATGCTTATGATTAGAAATTGACCCTCTGAGTTATTTTTCTATATTCAGCAGTTATCTATATTTTGTCTTCTAAGCAGCCACCACGTTTTGCAATATGTTCAATTTAAAAATTAGAGAAAGGAAAAATTACATAATAATTATCGTATTATTTAATTTATTTATTTTGCTTAAAAGTAGTATACAAAATTTTTAATACTTAAGTTACTAATTTGTATTGTTTATAATTAAGATCGCCTATTGTAGCTTCAGCGTCAAAGTGCATATTATTTCATTCAGTACATTATTAATGTATAAAGGGGGCGTGATAAAAATTGTGATTGAAAATGGGGGCGCCAGTATTGAAAGTTTGAGAAGCACTGAAGTACACATTTTGATGCATAGAATGGTTGGTTCTAATAATAACTTTTAAGTCCTAAGAGGGAGCTATGTTCATGAGAATTATATTTAAATAAATGCAGAAAAAATATTTTGATTTATGAAAGAGTAAAGCTGAACAATGCAAAAAATCGAAAAAGGAAATTGCATAATTAAAAATGTAATCATATTAAAAAAGTATGGTATTGTTTCAAAATTCTACTAAATAAAACTAGGAATATTTTTTTTTAATTTTACCTTAAATATCTTAAGAATATGTATAAAGTAATTAATAAAGTAATTTAAGCAATTCATTTACGTACAAAAAGTTATTTTTTTTCATAAATTTATTATATCAGTAATTGAACAATGTCTCTATAAGGAATATAAGAGTGCAAACGCAGAGCAAAGAGTAAATATGGTAAATTTTTAATTAAATATGTCGCATATTTAATGTTATATACATATAGCATTAACTTGAAATATATTTATTATTTAAATAATCACATATAATAAAGCTCATTGGCTCAAAGCTCATGTATCCCAAAAATTTATTCACTTATCAATACTTAGACTTTAATGAATAATACTTAAAAGAATTTTACCTTATTTATAAGCCGTGTGTTAAGAATGATAGCTTTATTAAGTACTTATGAAGTTAAAATGTGATAGTAATATCAGCGAAATATAAAGGTACATATATATTACATTTTCAGAAGTTGATCTAACTTCAAAGGATTTCAAACTACTCAGCATGAGCATTACCATTGTTGCAAAATCGTCTGTATAATGCATAATACATTTGCTTACAAAGGATGTAGTTTGAAAAGAGTCTTATAGAGTTAATTATAGGTATCAAAATAGTAATGCATAGATGGGCTTTATACATTTACGAAACTCTGTTTTTGATATGAAAATTTACAGAGGTGACTCTTTGTGAAACTGTTTACATATTCGGTATTATCTAGACATGTAAAAAGGCCTCAAACAGGTATCCATTAACTCAAGGGGTTTAAAGGACGTGTGTAGAATTAAGCAAAAACAAATAAAATATGGCAGCAACTTGTAGGATATAAATATACATAGTGTTTTGGAATAAAGCTTAAATAGGAGATGGAAATAAATAGTAGACGAAAAAGATAATTCTTACATATATACACACTGTGTGGTGATATTTTATGTACCTCACAAGAAAAACTATAATGGATACATACTTCATATTGCTGCAAAACTAGAATATTTTCTTAGTACATTAGAAAATGAAACTTGAATTTTTCAAAGACATTTATCAAAAATACTTAGCTTTACAAAGCAACATACACTGTTGTCCATCCAAAATACAACAGGGTATAAAAAGATGCAGAAAATTTCAAATTTTTATTGGACTGATAATATACAATGTGTAGGGTTTTTTATTAAAATAATAGCCCTGTTCTCAGTTACGAAACTCGAAAAATATAATATTTTTTATGATGAAATTAATAACATCACTCGTCATATTAAGTAAAAGAATATTAACGCATTCTGAGAGTACATCAGTTAATGCTACTTTCACATTTTGTCAAAATTCATCTGGCTTGGCAGAGAGTGGTGTATGTTGTTCTAGTCGCATCAAGTTTAATGGTCAAATGATAATGGGAATATACATACCAAGGTAGCAATGTAGCTTTGAAAGCCTTTAAAAAAGGGACGAAGACTTATGTATATGAATGCATAATGTTCAAGTAATGCAATTCCTTGCCGTGGAGTTGTTTAACTCGACCAACATTATATAGTGGACATAATCAAAATTCGTCTTTTATTTGTTACATTCAGTATTCAACTCACTAATGTAACCGCGTAACCAATGAAGTGCAATAAAATGTAGTTGTAGCAATGATTCTACTGGCTGAAAATTTTCTCTCTTGCAAGCGACGTCAAATGGTACAATATGAAATACGTTTGACGTCATGGTAGTGAATTCGTGGTCGGCTTTATTTTTGTCGAGCCATAGGTTCAAGTCCTACTGCCACTGAAAATGTGCTGCGTAGAGGCATGGATGTACGTTAAATCTATCATTGCACAGAATCAACAAGTTGTTAAAGTTTAAAGTTGGAATACCACCTCAAGTGCTGTCCTCGTTTTCTGACTGAAATTCATGATTATGAGGTTTGCCGCCAATAGCTCTAGTGTGATTTCTGAGAGGGTGCTAATAAACAATCAATTAATCAGTCAGTTTGAAAAACTATTCAGCATCAGATCTTAATTCGTGTGCCGTAATTCTAGGTTGTATTGCTATCCTTTACTGTCCTGCAGTTAACTCAGTATTACGACAAGGTCGTTTAATTCTTCCTGTTGGTCAATTCTTTCCTCCTGCACCCAACGATTTCATACTCTCATAACTCTGTTTTTATTTTGTATAATATACAGCATATATATCTCGGAAGCATAGACAGAAATTTCTAGTATAAGCCAAAATTCTTCCCAGAATTCAGAACTGTTCACGACTTATTTCCGTATTTTTTTGTTAATGCTGTGTTTCTCAAACTGTGGGGCGTGCCCCCTAGGGGGCATCATAACTCTACGAAGGTGGCGCGAGCATAATGGAAGATTAAAACATAAGATTATTTAAAAAATTTATTGATTTAATGTAAACAAACAAAATATCTTCTGACATAATAAAAAATTAAAATACACATTTACACATATGAAATGCATTTATAAATATATCAGAGTACTGCACATTCTATTGTATAGGTAATTTAAAAATACTAAGTTAAGAACAAGTTTTATAATTACCAGTGGCCCCATGGGCTTGTCTTAACACATCTTGATAATTTGTACGGTTTATAGTTAATCCCTTATCTACCGATCAAAAGTTATGCGATTCGCTCCCTAGTACCACCCTTTTCCACGTAGACTCTCGTATGGAATGTTTTTGGGGGGAAGGGGGAGAAAAGGAATATAAATAAGCAAATCTTCTGAATTAAGTAAATCCTTAACAAACACTGTGAGTATCCTTTTATCGCGTTTTAAAGCCTTTGGAATAATTGTATGAATAATAGTGTAGAAAAGAGATTATAGTTCGGAAAGACGTATATATAAATCCAGAAACTTAATTCCTTAGCTTAGCGGGACGTTTATATACGCTCTTTATTTAACACTAGTAGGGGATGCAACTAGTGCCCATGATTTACATATCTTACACAGGGGGCAAATGTCACGTTTCATTGGAGGTTTTCTTCGTAGTCTTACATTCTGGCTAGCAAAGTCATTACTCATATTCTTAACCAATCATCATGATTAATAAACATGTTGAATTTGAGCTTTGAATCCTTAATCAATAATCATTAATGAATGTATCACCTGATTCAAAAGTTTTTAATGAGAAAACAAAAGAAAATATTTTTAAAAAAAAAAAAAAAAACTAATTTTTTTTATTTAGGTATATTATAAAGGACAGTATATTTTTTTATAAAGTACCATTATGCAATTGTATCTTTATTTCTATAAAAAGTACACTTTAACGATATTCCACATTATCTAATTTAAACTTTCTCAAATAAAGATTGAAAATCTGTTTCAATTTCATTCCTAATTTGCTATTCAGAATGTTGAATTCATTGAAAAAATGAGTGGAATGAATGAAAAAAAATATGCACATTTACAATGAATGTGAAATCGAAATTGCTTAAGGAAACTCAAGCTACAAAAACATTTAAAGAAACAAATAACTATTTTTGTACCATGCACGTAAAGAAACAAAACTGAAATAAATTACTCGCTTCGAAAGGCACGCTGGTATACTCTCATAAAAAAATTCGAAATAAATAAATTTCGATTGGAAGAAAAAGTCACAGATATGCCTTTTGGATATATAGCCATAAAAAATAAAGAAAAAAGAAATATCGTATAAAAATAAGAAAATCCCGAAAATGGAAAAATAAAATATGAAAACGAAACATGTATTCCAATATCCAGTAACATTAAGGATATGCAAGAGAGCGATATATGTCAATCAATTCGCCCCAGCTGTTACCCAGTACGTTAGAAGTCTGAGTGTTTTTTTTACGCTTAGGGATATCTAAGTTCTACTTAGTAGATATTTTTTTTCGAATATTTTCGTTATATTATCTGTTCATTTGTTTGTTTACAAAATAAGATTCTCTCGCATATTATGCCATACTTATCTTTAAAGAGAAATTGTACTCAAGTTTAGTATATGCAATGGAATTTTTTTCAAAGCATAATGCATTTGGTACTTTGAGTTTAAAATAAAAACGTGACGAAAACTTGATAATAATGGTTCATTAATGTATTGTATATACATTAACTCGAATTATATATAATGTGAACTATTCTAAATTATTAAAATCTTAAAATCAATCTTTATCAAATGTTTTGGTTGCCTTAAATCATATTATGATATATTGCGGATTATTAAGGGCCAGACTTAGAAGCATTGTTTTTAATATTATTAAAAACAAAAAAAAATATTTTTTTCTATTATTTACAAAATATGACTCTCCAATGGTAAAGTATACAAATGCTTTGAATTTAAGTAAAGTACGTAATTTTGCAAAGGTCTTATTTTTCAAATACTTTTGAAATTTCTCCAAACTATTCAAAGGTGTTTGCTTGAATCAGCACCAGTAAGGCAAGTCTCTCATATTGATACATTTGTAGTTAACTAGTGTGTTTTAGTACAACCAACTTATTTTTGTCGAAGCCATTTTATAGATGCTCAGATATTCTTAAAAACTGTAAGATGAAATGTTCAGCGTCAATATTTTGCAGCTACCGAACTGTTTATACTGTCATTTTTCAAAGTTTACCTTCATGATTTGTAAATAGGAACTATTTTCCTCCGTGATATATACTTATCTGCAAAATTTAAAAGTGCCGGGAAAGAAGAAATGCTCTTAATCCAACACCTTACGTAAAATAATTCACCTGCGTCACTTAATGAATAATTTCATAACGTTTTCTGTAAAGAGAGAGTTCATCCAAACCATTTACTTAAGTCCACATTATAGCCAAGGGACAAAGTTATCGCATTGCATTATAAATACATAGTTAAAATACTTACTTAAAATTATTATAGAAGTCTTGGGTATTTATTAATCTCTTAAAATATGTATGTTAAAATGTTCAATGTGTTTCAGTAGGAAACTTACGTGACATGACCTGAACAAAGTTGTAGCACCTATAACGATCCATTTTAGAATGTATTTGGAAATTTATTGCATAAATTCATGCAAGCAAGATACAAGAGTTTTGCTAATAAGTATAAAATGATAACAAATTCATAAAGAAGAAAATATTATTGCGATTTATTTTCAAGCTACTTATATAACAGAATATTTTCTTAAAAATTTTGAAAACTCTAAGAAAAGTGCAAAATGATTTGTTTGCTAAGCCTACACTATGTTAAAGTCTTAGCATTGTGTATGAATTCAACGTTTCTTTTTGACGGAAACTGCTGTAAGGAATTATTTGAAGATGTGATTTTGACAAAAGTTATTCATATGATCCTTGATACTCGAAATTTTTCAACACATGATATACGTTTCACAGAAAATACAAGAAAAGATTAATACAGATAAGAAGTGAAGAATTACAGAGTATATTCTTTTCTGTGTCGTATTTACTTGACTTTAATCCTTGTACATTAGGAATAATAGAGGTTGTCTTAAATATATAAATACATTTTTAAGTTTATAACATCAAATGAAAGAAAAATTGGGAAATACAAAACAGGTAATTTCGAATTCTTAGTAATGAATTATAACATTTATTTAAATAATGTTATCAAGTTTAAGTTTTCAGTCATATCATGCAACTATTTCCTTACCATGTGAATTTAAAAAAAGAAAAAAAATAGGTGAAACTAATAATTTAGAAAGTATCTTCATTTTTTAACCCTTTCGTATGAATTTTTTCTCATTTATAACACTGCCCGTGCATAAAAAGGGAAACACAAAAAACACTAAAATGAAATTTTCTGAAGTATATTTTTTTAATGTACGTTATACAATGATCAAACCCCATCATTAAAATATAACTTATATTTCTTTTAGATTTTGATGAAAATAAGGAATATGTAGCCTGTTTGTGTTTAATTCTCATTAGTGAAGGATTGATATAAATATGGTTTATGTCCGTGATTTAGTAATAATGCTTAAATTTTTACTTTTATTCAAACATTAAAATATTTTGGTGTCGAAATTACTAATAAATTATTGTTGAATGTATAAGCTCAAATTTTAAGCATAACTTAAAATACCGAGCAAAAATACAGGACAGGTATTACTAGAATTTTAGAACGGAGTGCATGACTTTTCTGCCATGTCTGGACAATTCAGAGAGGCACTATATATCAATCACGTTTTAACATTTCTTTCTTATTCAGATTTTTTTTTTTTTTGATTAAACGGAAATTTCCATGATATTTAGGTGCAATGTATAATACCGTGCAAAAAATCACAATCAAATCACTCTGTCTTTAAATGTTTAAAACTAGACTTTTACTAAGAATACATCATCTTTGTTGTACGATTTTTGCAAAAGCTAGTCAAAAGGAAATAAGCTGGGATGACATGTCATTTGTAAATAATGAAATATTGTGTGTGAGTGTATTTTAATTATGCGTATCAATTGTATTGTGCATTATAATTTAGATTTAGGAGAAATAAGAAAGTTTCAAAAACAAAAATTTAAGAAAGCCTTTTTTGCTCTATAAATTACGTTCATGCTGATTTATTCTTTGAAAGTGTTAAAAAAAGGGACTAATAGCAATTAAGACTATTCATTTAAAAAAAATTAAGTTTAATTTCTCTTTAGAAAAATACATTAAATTCAGAGGCGTAACGTACACCATGACAACTCCCACATTGCGGGGGGCCCAAAGCGTGGATGACACTGAGTACATATTTGGGCTTGGGGCCCAAACCCTGAGCTAACAAGGGGTCCTAATATTCCCCGTTACGCCACTAAATTCTATATAAATAGTAATGTCACACTATTTCTTAGGGTATTACTTTTATTTATTGTGTATATTTTACTCTGTAATGTAAATTAAATAGCTATGTATGAAATTTTTTAATTTTTAAGTATCAAATTTGATGAAATAAACGATCTAATATTGTGTATGTTTTTTTAGGCACCTTCGGCGTCCCTAACTCAGATGGATGATTCTGAAAAATACATTGAATTGAATGTCATATGAATAATGCTGTTGATATATACCCCCCAAAAAAGTGGTTTATCCGAATATATAGATGTTTAATATCTGCATATCAGTGTATCCTATATAAAGACATCATGTTGTTTGAATCAACAGATATTCAAAGCAGGAGCTTTCCTTGTTATATAGAGCGAACGTTTACGTTCATAAACCCGGGACACATCAAATATGATAGTATGAATGGTTTTAAGGTAAAGCAATGCGATCTTTTTGTTGTGGATGCATAGTTGCACATTTGTTTTATAACTTCTGCCATTTGGTGGGCGTCAAAAGATTAAAAAACCGAATTGAAATCCACTTTTATCCATTCAATTGCACTACGATTCAAACTTCAAGATCAAGAAATTTTGTACTTCTTTCAAAAAGAAACATTTTTATACGCGAAATTTAATTAGAGTGGTACAGATCTGTGAAAATTAATGACACTTTTTTAAAATTTGTCTGAAAATTATTTTATTTTGAAAATATATGGTTGATAATTTCACGCGGTTTTTAGTTTTGTCAAAACAAGCAATTTATACGTTATTGTTTATCTTAGAACTTCTGTGGAATTTGTTTACAATTTATTTTTAATGCAGATATCTTTTCAACTGAAAAAAATGATACGCATGGAGAGAAGTGGAATATGGATACAGTAGGTTAGAATTCCTGCATATATTTAATGTTGCATGTTTGGTGTTTTTCACATATATATATATATATATATATATATATATATATATATATATATATATATGTCATACTGTTAGTTAAGTCTTTAATAAGATCAAATATATGGTTCATTGATGTCTACAAATATGTGCAGCTTCCCGTAGGACTTTTTTTTTACAATTGTTTACATTTTGTTTAGTATACTAGCAGGCAAAAAATACCTAAAAAAATTTTGAAAGAAGAATTCTGCTACATAAATTTCATATTATTGCATATTCCATTTGAGAACATGGAATTCACAATTCAAAATTATTTATTATAATTATCATTTGGTATTGATGGTGTGACTTTCTAATTTGTGAATATCTTAGGGGAATAAATGTGTTAACATATTTAGATAAATGCAATACTTTTTTTAACTTATATTTTCAATATTATTGTACAATAATAACTATTTACGGTCAGCTTTCTAAATTCAATTAATCTTTAAACATTATTGAAAATCGGGATGTTTTGACCCTACTCAAATTATTATTCATTTCAGTTGTCAAAAAAATCCACAGATCTGTTACCATTTTAAAATTACTGTTGATTTGTGTTGCTAATTTATGTTTGAGAAAATGGTCAAAAGAATATTCTGATTGTGAAATAATTTTTGCACATCCTCAAATTACAATCTGGGTAAAAAGATATGAAAAAATAATCTCTCATTGAAACGTATTAAATTATTCATAATTTTATATAATACATACAGTATTATGAAAGATTTTAGTGGGTAAATAGGAAGTACTATAAGTAAGATAACAAGCAAATTATACCTCTCACTGATCACTTCTCAAATTTATACTACAACGAGATAATCTAATTCGTTCCGAAACACATATATACACTTAAATATTTAATCTTATGAAATAGAAATGCTATTAAATTAATACGCAAATATCAAAGGAATGGTAATCCATCCTTTTTAGAGTATGAATTAAACCATATTGATTTCTCAGATTTCATCTCTTAACTTGCATTGTGAAATAAACATAATTCAAATAAAATTTTAAAGTTTATACTTGAAGAATTACATAAGAGTCATTAAATTCATGAACAGTACTGGGTTTTTGAATAATACTATCAATTTTTTTTAAAAAAATAATACATGTATTGTGCAGCGATGATTATGTATTCATTATATTGATATAATTAAATTTTTTAGGTATATATTAGGGGGCATCGAATTTTTTTTTTTAGAACTTAAAAATCTACCTATGCGGAAATGATGCTCGCTGGTACATAAATGTAGGGGAAAATAAAATAAAAAATAAATTTTTATGTTAAATACTATCACAATAGGAATGAAGTTTATGGATTTGAGCTTTTTATTCAAAGTAGTTTTTGTTTAAAATAAACAAACTATTTAACGATTTTACCCATATAATGTAATGAGAGGACAAATACTAAGTAGTTACAAGAAAGAAAAACATGTACATTTAATATCTTCTTAAGTATTGAATTTTGCTTAAAAAACCTACTGTTGAAATTACAGTTCAAGATAAAGAGGAATACGGGAAAAGCTTGAATCAGATTAATTCGACAGTGCGAGGAGAGAAAAAGAGCTGGGTAATGAAATGTTGAAATATACCGCATTTAACTACTCACTAATCAGTAATTACCTCTTTAAAAGTTTAAACTATTGTAAAACAATTAGCTTGAGTCTAAAATTATCTGTCCAAATTTACTCATTAAAATTATTTTCGTAAGTTCAACCTCTTTGTGGAAGTGCTAAGTTTTATATATATAAAATAAATAATTTTAAAGTGTTTTTCAGCTTACCTCCATACCAGAGTATCTTTTCCCCATAGGGAAGTTTTGATTCTTAATATTTTTTCTCCACACAACTGCAACCCACTATTACATATATGATGTGTAAAGCATTATTTATTTATTAAATTTGTGAAATGGAAAAATAATTATTTTTAGGTTATATTATTAGAAAAAACAAATTCAGTAGGAATGAGTATGGACGGAACAAACAGAATTTCAGATGCTTTAATTTTGAAAAAACGCACACATTTTTGAATTTTAATCATCGATAAGAAACTAATTTTATTTTAAAAAGTTAATTTCAAATAAATTTGGTGATATTAAATTTAATACTCTTGTTAAGAATGAAGGAAAAAATTTGAAATTAAACAAGATATTTGTCAAGTATACGTAAAATAAGTTTTTTTTTTCCCTTAAGAGTGATTTTTAACCATTTCTCACGAAATCAATTTATTGGAACAAAACAATAAGAATATTACACATGTAAATAACCTGGCTAATCGCAAAACAGTCATACAATTTATTTAACGCTAAATTACAGAAATCCAACCCATTATTCCCTTCAATTGAGCGTAACAGAAAAACCAAAAGAGAAATTGATATACGACATCACTAAATAAAAGTGAGTAAAGAAACAATATGGATGGATGGATAACTCAATAAACGGTTGGGGATTTAAATGATGAAATCTATTCCAAGAAGCAGGCGTTTTTAGAAGAAAAAATATTTAATTGATTTGATTTAATTAGTTATTTGCAATGTGAGAGTGTTTAGTAATGGTAATGAAGTAATGCCAGAAATTTCGTGCAATTAACGCAAAAGAATCGAGTTACGAAGACTAAATTCTAATATATTTATATAAATTAGGTTAATTATATTAACTTCTGAGCAATTATTTTGCCGAAATATCCGTGCGGTATTTCTATGGGTTATCCGTTAACAGATTGTGTTTGCAATAACTTTTACTAATGTAAAAGAAAAAAAGATGGAAACAAATCTAAAGTAGGGTAAGTAAAGCTTGTATTTATTTGTTTTTTTAGGTATTGATCAGGTAAATATCATTGAAAAGTATGTCGTAGTTGAGAAGAGTTAATTATGTCTTAGCAATTTAGTTAAATTTTGCTTATCAGTTCCATAATATGAAAAAAATTGAAATGAGTTAAATGTGTGTGAGGTCATATGTAAGGGATAAAGTAACTTCAACTGCATGCTAGTTAATATTAAATAAAGAAATGTATCTATTGGTATGGGAGAAGTTTAAAACTCAGTAAAAAGAAAGAATTTTATAAAAATTGATCATTTTTGTTTTCTTACATTTTTCTATAAATGTATTTTATTATTATAAGGAAATCAAATATTCATATTTTTAACACTGGCATTTTTATTCCTTTTTAATTTTAAAGCTCTAGATACAAGTAATTTAGTTATTTGTGTAGTTTTTAAATCAGTTCACACTCATACACACAATTATCAAAAATCATTTTTATATCTTCTCTATGTAATCTTAAATTTTTTTGACAAAGAATATCTGGAAGTTTATTCATAACGCATGCAAACGTGTTTAAAAATTATATTGTTTAAATACTTCGTAACATACACATTTCGATTGAAAAATAAATACTGAATCTGCTTATTGTTACATAAATTTAACATAAAAAGTTTCCAAAAATGTTTGTTAGAATCAAACGGTAAGTTCACAAACAAAAAAGGTAAAGTATCAAGAATTGCAATATATTTAATTTTTTTTTATTTAGAAAATCACACTGTAACAAATATTTAATTTTTGAAAGAAAAAGACAAAACTTCTGAAAGAAAAGTATAAAAATATGGTTAAGATTTGAGCTAAACGTGAATAAAAAGGTCATGATACGGATTTTGAATTTATTTGTTTTAATAAAATGTTTTAAGTATTATACATCATTAAATATCAATATTTCTCTAACATTTCAAAAATTTTACCCGGAAAAATATTTGATCAATGTCTCCAGAAATTATTCATTTTAATTCTAGTTTAAGATTTAATTCGAGGCATATAAATAAAATATTCTAAAGTTTAAAACAAATGTTATATATATATATATATATATATATATATATATATATATATATATATATATGAATAGCGTTTTTAAATTTCTTTTTGAAAGCCTATAATCAAATGATTTAATACGCATTTTTTCTGATGTATGTGCATCCTGATTATAAACCTATTTTACTGATTTATTAGAAGTACTTTCAGATATGCATTGCTAGTATATTTCAGTAATTCTGTTAGGATTTAAAATAAAACTGTAATAAAAGGTAGCACAGAAAATGGATTCTAGATTCTTAGGTTCCCACAAAGATTTCATTTTTATGATTAGTATGGATTTTACTCTCGCATTATTGGAAAACGCTTTAAAAGGATATGTAAAAATAATGAAATATTTTCACAGAGAAAAAAATATATTTAAAAAAAAGGAAAGTGTGAAAAGGGTAGGTATAATAGTGTAAATGTAGTAAATTGCTTTATTTTGAAAAAGGAGCCCACAATCGATAATTTTTACTTTCAATTTCATAATCCGTTACACTTGTTACAGGTTTTATTTACATGCGTAAAAACATATAAAAAATGCCTGAACAAAACATTAATTTTTATGTCTACAATATATTACTCTTTTCATACATTGAGAATGCTAAAATTTAAATAATTTTTTATAAAGATTTTAATAAGCCGGCTGCGTATATTTATATAATTTAGAAATATAACAATTTTAATTATAATCGTTGGATTTCTTTTATGAATATTGGATTCCCAGTTTTAATTATCTCTAATTTTAATACCATATTCTTCTTTTATCTTAATTGATAATTCTGCTCCTCCTACCTGTAGAAAAGAAAAATGTGTATTTCGAAAATAATTTCAGTAAAGTTTAGAACAGTTGCTTTCTTAGTAAAGAAAAAAAATATTTATATTGATAAAGGCCAAAATCAGAAGCAACAAATCTATATTAAGAAACAGAATGAGGTAATGAAATAATTTTTTATATTCTGTGCTTGTTTCAAGATGGATATATATTTTGAAGTAATAACTTTGTGGAATTACAATAATACAGACTTCTCAACTTTTGTAACTAAAGTATGGTGTCTAGGAAATCAACAGGTTTTACTAGAAAAGGTTTCCAAGGTAGTGTACGATCAGCAGAAAACTCGATTAATTTTAGTACAAATGAAAAAAAAACATTTAATCCATCAAAAATAATTAAAAATAATCATAATTTTTTATCGTTTTGAATATTTTTTCAGCACGGTGATCTATCCATTAAAACAAATTAGAAAGAAACTTTGCCTAAAATTATTAAGAAAACACAATCTTTCTTTATTTTTAATATATAAAAGTTATTTGCGTTTATTGGAGTTTTTGAGATTATTTGGAGTGTAAAGTTTCTAACTAATATCTAATTTCCAAGCTACAGGGAAATCTTTAAATGTTCATGAGAAAATCGGCAACTTTTAAAAAAAAGAAAGAAGTTAAAGCATTGGTGATTTTTCTGAAACATAGAGTATTATATTTAATGTTTTACTAGCTTTTTTGCAAATATCAAAAACTAAAAACACAATATTTTTATTTTTTGTTAAAGATATTTCAACACTACTGAAGAAGAAAATTCATGTAATTTTAATTCTAATTAAACAAATAAGTATCAAATTCCGTATTTATCTGATACTGCAAAAATAAAAAAAAATGAAAATTGGAAAACTATTTAAAAAGAAAAGTATATTAAGCCTCTTCCTTTGAAAATTATCTATAATTCTTTAAAAAAAATTAAAAAAGTGAAGCAATATGATTCTTATTTTTAATCGTGAATTTTTCTTGTGAATGTTTTTGAATATGTTAAGAAAATAGAATAGCTCACACATAAAATTACTGCCAGGAAGATTTTTTTTTAAATTGTCATTAGTGATTAAATTTTTGCTTGCTTGAATTTTAAAGGTAAATATTCAATACCGAGAGATTAAAACCAAAGTAAAATTTTATATTAAAAAAATGTCAGTATACTGGAGAATAAAATGGTATAGCCATAAATAAGAATTTGAGGAAATCACCATACAAAATGTTAGTTTTCATAAAGAAAATAATTGCATTTATACTGTACATTTTATTAATCCATAAAAGTTAAGAGTGAGAGAAGTAGTAAAATTCAATTTATATTAATTTAAAGGGCAATACATGTATTTCTTACTTTTTTATAATTATACTAAAAAACGTTCAAATACATTATTTTTAAGGGACTAGACACATAATGGCTTTACCACAGTTATAACCATACTATATATTTATCCGTTAACCAAAACTTTTTATGAAATCTAAAAGAGCTGACCAAAGAATATTCAGTGAATTTCGACTTTTTTAGGTAAGTAAAAATTAAAGATTTTGTTTGAAAACGTGATAAATTTAACACAGTTATCGACATTATTTATTGAATTGTATATTTATAGTTTTAGTGAAGAGACTGAGGCGTATTTCTTGGCAGATATCTTACGTGGCCATTAACACCAAGGTAAAAATTGATATCTTTAAAATTTTGTGTAATTACCTTAGTAAACTTCGTCACTTGAAAATACATAAGCCCGTTTTTCAGTATTTTGGTCACGTTGTAATTTAAGAAGGGGAAAAAAAACTACAATTTTTATTTATGCATGCAAACTTAGCATTATTGTCCACTGTTGAGCATTCTTCAATTTGAACTGTTTCCCATGTATCCTTGAACTGAAAATAAGCACCATTTTTATTTTGCTTCTGAATATTCGACATTTAAGGCTCATTGTTACACTTTTCTGCGATGAACCCAGACCACTCCCTGTGTACTTATGATGTTCCCAATGTGAAGGTGTCGTGATATAAAACGAGATCACTTTTGGTTCCCTTCTGAGCACTAGCATGTGTGTTATCACGAAAAGCCGGATATATTCTATGTGGCTTTCTATTATATTTAATCAATGTGCAGATGCGTTCTTTAATGGATTATATATGCATGTGTCTGGTTATAATATGTTGAAAATTCTATTGTGGTGAATCTGTATTCTTTTTATTATTTTAGATGAAAATTCCTGTTTGCCAAAATTAAATGTTGTGCTATTATATATATACATATATGTACGCTTTGTATCAAATGTTTGTGTTTCAAGTAATAAATACTATGTGCAGCATACTTGTTTGTTTGTTTTTTTATTAAAAACTACAAACCTGAAGCGAAAGAACTGATTAAAAAAACAAAAGTTGCAAAAATATTAAATACATATCTCAAAAACAGCGACGATTTTTAGTGACCTTTAACTTTGAAATGATATATATAATCGAATATACGAGTAATTTACTGTTATTAGTAGTACGCATAATTCATATTAAGGATTTTAAAAATCTTATGCTATGCATATTGCTTTTTATTAAATCAACAGAAATATTCTAAAGCAATGCAAAACAAGATATTACTCTGGATAAAATATATCGTTGGCCTAATTATCAGACTGCGTAACTCCACCGGCGTTAATGATTTGATATAGGAGTGCAACGTGTCAAGCGCTTTTTGGCGCGATTCCTTAATCATTTTGTTTTGTCTACGCCATGCCTCAGTGCGTGCTCCACTTTTTAAATTTATTTCTCGATCAATATATATAATCACTACGTTTTTTAAATTTCATAATAAAACTAGATTTCGAAGGGAGATGTGGTGGAAATATTTTAACATAAAATAAATACAGCAGAAAGTAATATTAATGTATTACACTTCCAGATGTAAATTATTTACACTATTTTAAGCGCTGATTACACAAAATTTGAACAATGTGTTACTTTTGCTGAGCAGAGATCCCGCGGAAAAAAAAACCAAAACAAAAAACTAACACTAATATACGTTATCCCCATGGCAACCACATCGCACGATAAAAATATCAAAGTAATCCATATTGTAACATTATCGCCTATCTTGGCGAACATAAACAACAACTTGGTGCCTAGCCTTACTGTATCAAATTAGCATCTCAGATGGAGTTACGCAGTCTGATAATTACACCAACGATATATGTTACTAGTTAAAATATCTAAAAATCTAGTAATTTTCTGCAGTTTTTTTTAGTGATATTACTTTGTTAATAATATTTAAATATAAAAGATTTATTAATATTTTATTAGAGGGTTTATAATACTTTCATTGAGACAATTTAAATATTTTAGAATCAAATACTTCACACCGTATGCTTAAAATATGTTACTGACTACAGCTAAGGAATGAAATTTAAATGAAGAAAAATTCAAATTACTTTTTAAACTTACAAATATTATTAATCCGTAATATCCGAATCGTGCATTGTTAGTTTTGCAGCACATTTAATTGTTAATGAATCGTCAGTGAAATCTGTAATTGTTACAAAACGTGTTTTTAGTCATAACAGTTGGAAACTACTTAAAATTAATGCAAAATTAAATGCATCCTTTTTTTAAACAATATTAGGGGAAAAAATACAGATGTTCAAATTAATTATATTTTTTCCCTTTTTCTTTTCGATACACTCAACTATTTATTACACTTATTAGCACAGAGATATTTGTGTTTTGCACACACACACACACACACAAATAGAAACAAACATTCCCACATGGTACCATCTTGTCAATTTATACATACATAAATTAATAACTGTTGTTGCATTACCAATAGGTGGGTGCGAGCGTAAAATTACAAAACTGGTTTGGAAATTTTTATTTAAAAATATATATATATAAACTATCATCTTGATTATAGTGCTGAAAGAAGTGGCAAACTCCCAAAAAAGAATTTGATAAAAGTGCAATAAGCTAAAGATTGTTCTTCATACTTTACTATATTACAAAATATGAAACATAACATGGTCAAAGAAACAGGTGAACTTCAGATTACAATTATACTATCATAGTCCTAGAGCATGTTTTATAATAAAGAAAATGGCCTGAAAAATTCAAAATTTGAATCCATCTCTTTTTATTAGGAAGTATTATTATTTACCATCCGTCATTATTGAAGTACAATGTATGTACGAGTACAATAAATCTATTCATTAATAATTTAGTAGTAAGCTAAACTATTAATTAAGGTTAAATTTCTTTGAAAAATACGAGAGAGGATTTCCTTTATCTGCGTATAATTTAGTATACAAACTGTGTAAATATGTTTACTGCCATGTTGCATATAGATATGTTTGTGGTAATCATGTTGTTATGAAAATAGTGATGAGACTAATAATTATTTTTAAAAAAAGTTAAATGTGTCAGGACTGATATTGTTATTACAGATTAAAATTTTTTGAACATTGCCAAATTCTGTTTTTTGTGTACATAGTTTGAATAGTAGATTTTAAAGGGCACTAAAAGGAGTCATCAGATAAAAAAAATTACCTACGTAATCTCTGCATGTAGACATGTTCAGGTATTTTCAAGTAATATGGGTCTCGGTTTTATATTTTTATTTGCCATTTTGAGAAAATTCATGTTCTATCTCTTAAGTATTTTTGTTGTTAATCATATTTAAAAATCAGTAGTTGAAAAATGTTACTTATTTCATAAATAGAAAAAGAAGAGAAAATGAGATTTTATTTATTTATTGCGAATTTTGAAATGGAAATTAAAAAGAAGGAAATAGTAGAAAAAGATAACCGAGCTCGGAATGGTATTTAGAGAAAAATTCGAGGTGGTTTAATGAAAAAAAATGTACCTGTTTCTCAAATCATACTGAATGGTAATGTGATAGTTCATTTGTATATTAAATTGAATTTCAGATCAAAGATTTTGACTGGAAATATTGGGGGAAAAATTCATAAAGCTCTAATATAAACTCCTTATATTAATTGATTAGCATGTAATTTCAATAATTTTAAAATAAAATAGCTGAAGAAAGATACACAAAAGATTCGATACAACTAAATCTGATCAAAAAAATGCCACTGATCATAAAATGTTAGTTAAATAAATATCGTAAAATTGTTAAAATGTGTTCTATCTAGATAAAAAATTATTCCTTAGAAGTTTTTAAATCCGTATCTATAATTTATAATGAATTCATTCATAAGTAACCCTGTAACACACTCAAGTATTATGAAGCGAATTTTCAACACTCTGATGTCGAGCAACATTACAAACAAAAATTTATTATTCATGAGTTTTCGTATACATGATGTAAAAATGGAACATTTTTATGCTAATAGCAAAACCAATTAAGAATTGCGCTCAAGAACATTAATCGTATTTAAAATATCTTAGCCATTAACTGAGTGTAACAAATTCAATAAAATGAAAAAAAATAAATGAATGAAGCGGTAAAAATTTATTGAAAAGAAATCTTTTTACTCTGAAATGAAATAAGAATTAATTAGAATTAAAAGGAAAAGAAAAGTATACTTGCTTTTCACTTAACAGTATTAGTGCTTCATACCAAAATTTTACACTTATTTTTGTGTAAAATGAATGTCTTATTTACTGCTTAAGCTGCCATACCCTCTGTACAGTATATACTAATGGTCCTTTGATCCGGAGACGAGCCAACCTCTATGCCAATTTATAATAATCTTTGTTAAAATCCCATAAGCATCAAAGAAGTCAGTACCTTACGTTGAAGAATAGTTCAGACAGAGGAGGTCTTTAATCTGTGTATTAAAATAAAATTTTAAAGCCTCTTTTTCATTTTCATTTTAGAAATTATCTGTATATAATCATATTAAACTCTTATACACAGAAATAAAAGCGAGTTTTGTAATTCTAAGGAGTAATTTTTATTCTTAGCCATCTTCGCTATGTCATTACAAGAAGCAAATTCATATTTGAATGTCAGCCATTTACTCAAGAGCTTTCAATATTTTGAGCACAATTTCTCTATTGTAATTTTTCTGCTTAAAAATACAATTGTTTGAATA
Organism: Trichonephila clavipes; assembly: GCA_019973935.1. Classification (NCBI taxonomy): domain Eukaryota; kingdom Metazoa; phylum Arthropoda; class Arachnida; order Araneae; family Nephilidae; genus Trichonephila; species Trichonephila clavipes. Next base: position 254,989 of record BMAU01021402.1, read on the forward strand.
ATCCACCGTTTTGAAAAACTTCTTTAATTCAATGGTTTTGTATAACAATATGATTTAATTTTTAATACATTTTAATGCTAAAATAATTTTCTGGAAAAATTCATGAAATGTTAATCTTATGCAATTCAGGAAGTTTTATCTCTTTTTTTTAAAAAAAAAATAATGGTTCTAAATTTATTATTAAATTTGTTAAAATTTTACAGATTTCAAATCTTTTGTGTATAGTATTTAAAAGAGTAAAATTGTTATTCAATGCTATATAATATAAATAAGAAACCATGTATTTAAAATATTTGTTGCATTTGTATCAATTTGTGTCTTGTCTGATTTCAGGATTACTAAGAATAAAACCAAAACAAATATTTTAAAAGGATTAATCTGTAAAATTTCTTTAAAGAATTACAAAAGGGAAAAATAATCTAACAAAACATTTGGTTCAGAAACTAAACACCTGCGATCCAAACAAAATCAATTAAACTGTTTCATATAAGGGGTCATTTTAAGAATAGTATACAAATCAACGTTTCCTTTTAGGAACAAAAAAGGGGGGGATAAGAAAAAAACAATTAAAAATATCTCAACGATAAAAGTATCTTAAATGACATATACTTTATGTGTGAATGTCAAGCAGCTGGACATAATTCTTCAAAAAATATCAAATATTATCCAAAACTTCGTACTTGGAAAACCTTTAAGTATATCTATTGGTATTTCTCACAGATACGCTTGATTCATTCAGAAAACACCTTCAAATACAATTTGCAGCAATATCACAACTTTATTTTCTCTACCTAATAAGAACGCTGTATATCTATTGGTAGAGTTCAAACATTTCTAATTCAGCTCAGGATTCAAATAGTAAAATCCGCTTAAGACTTTTCATTGGCTGTATTAAGAGATATTGTGCATTATATGTAAATTTGAACTATATAAATCTTTAGATGGAGTGGAGGGGTGTGAAGATGAGATATTATTCATACTCGATCTGGATTATTAAGTTCGTCAGTCATAGACTTCGTGTTGACAGACTGTAGAGAGATTTTAATTAAAAATAAACTTAACTTTGGGTATATCAGGACCGATTACAGGAAGACAAAGTTCGCTTACTAATCGCACATTCCTAATTATCTTGCATTCAAATACCTGAACCAGTATTTCTCAAATTGTGAGGCGCACCCCCCTTGGGGGCGTGATAATCCTAGTAGAGGGGCGCGAGCATATCGAAAATAAAATATTATTAAAAATATATATATTAATTTACTGAAAGGAAGCAAAAGAAAAGTACATTCTGACGCAATAAATAAAATACATATTTACACTGGTATAATATACTTATAATTATATCAGTACTGCACAATGTATTTTATCATCCATACTAAATTAATGGACGAAGTTACTGTACGTTAATTTACCCAGGGGCCTATCTTATACATAGTTTAATACTTATCTTGATGACTTGTACGTATTCTAGTTTTAGCATTAAAATACATTATTATTGAATTCAATACATTGTTATTATATGGAGGGGGCGCGATGAAAATTATGATTGAAAATTGGGTCGCCAACATTGAAAGTTTGAGAAGCACTGACCTAAACTCTGATCAATAAAAGTCGGATTAGAACCCACCTTTCTCTATCCTACACATATTGTATTGTTAAATCCGATTTTAAGAGATACATTAATTAAAAAATCTAATTGCATTTTCGAAATTACAGAAATTATTGTTATGTATCTAATAAGCCATATTTATTTCATTATGGCATTATAATTCCATATTTAAGACATATTTATTTCATTATGGCATTATATTGTAATTCCATATTTAAGACATTTATTTCATTATGGCATTGTATTGCAATTCCATATTTAAGACATATTTATTTCATTATAGCATTATATTGGAATTCCGTATTCTAGACATATTTATTTCATTATGGCATTATATTGTAATTCCATATTTAAGACATATTTATTTCATTATGGCATTATATTGGAATTCCATATTTAAGTCATATTTATTTCATTATGAAATTATATTGGAATTCCATATTTAAGACATATTTATTTCATTATGGCATTATATTGGAATTCAATATTTAAGACATATTTATTTCATTATGGCATTATATTGGAATTCCATATTCTAGATATATTTATTTCATTATGGCATTATATTGGAATTCCATATTTAAGACATATTTATTTCATTATGGCATTATATTTTAATTCCATTTTTAAGACATATTTATTTCATTATGGCATTATAATTCCATATTTAAGACATATTTATTTCATTATGGCATTATATGGTAATTTCATATTTTAGACATATTTATTTCATTATGGCATTATATTGGAATTCAATATTTAAGACATATTTATTTCATTATGGCAATATATTGGAATTCCATATTCTAGACATATTTATTTCATTATGGCATTATATTGTAATTCCATATTTAAGACATATTTATTTCATTATGGCATTGTATTGGAATTCCATATTTAAGACATATTTATTTCATTATGGCATTATATTGGAATTCCGTATTCTAGACATATTTATTTCATTATGGCATTATATTGGAATTCCATATTTAAGACATATTTATTTCATTATGGCATTGTATTGGAATTCCATATTTAAGACATATTTATTTCATTATGGCATTATACTGGAATTCCGTATTCTAGACATATTTATTTCATTATGGCATTATATTGGAATTCCATATTTAAGACATATTTATTTCATTATGGCATTATATTGGAATTCCATATTTAAGTCATATTTATTTCATTATGAAATTATATTGTAATTCCATATTTAAGACATATTTATTTCATTATGGCATTATATTTTAATTCCATATTTAAGACATATTTATTTCATTATGACATTATATTGTAATTCCATATTTAAGACATATTTATTTCATTATGGCATTATATTGTAATTCCATGTTTAAGACATATTTATTCCAATATGTATTCTCTATTTCATATTATTTCATTTTTTAACATTTTTAAGCCTGCACTGAATGGCATTGCGCTGATGAATTTATCTTTCACTGCGTTCAGTTAATTTATTTATTTGACAACATTTACAACTATAAGAAACGTATTTAATTGTCTGGTGAATTGTTACGACCTCACTGATGCAATATGAAACAGAGATGTTAAGGTATTAGTCAGTACAAGAGTGGAACATTCATCTCTTGGTCGTTCTATAATCAAAGATTCAACTATTGCAGGGGTGTCAAAAACTCAAAGGCTTATTTTAGTCAAACAAACAAGGTTTCAACTTAGGTGGGCCACAAAAAGAAATCAATATTCATAAAAACATAGGTTTATCGCAAATAATTTGTTATAGTAAACCTATATAAAATAACAAATATAATGTGTTTACTTCCTGACCTTTGACATTTACAAATTTACCTAATTGTGGTACATTTAAAACAAATGCGCTCATTTTATTTAATAAGAGCAAAAAAGAGAGTATATTTAAAAAAACAGCGAATTATACCTTATTCATTTTTACTTGCATCAGTTTGGGGTTTTAGTGTATATTATTGTGCGGCAATATGTTGGCCGAGTCGCAAAAATGTTCACTGTGGGCAGCGAGTTTGTCTCTCTCTCTCTCTCTCTCTCACCCTTGATCTGCTATAAACCTCACTATGTTCTTGAGGGACATTAATTGATACAAAACAGAGAAAAAAACAACCAGAATTTGAGAGTGTAAAATGAGGCACAAAGTAACTTACAATCTAGTAACCTCTTCCAATATGTCAACAATATATGGTGGTTTTAGAGAATTTTAAATGCATTGAACAAAGTATGAATGGTTATATGAGAGAATTCTCCAGTATAAACCAAGAATTATAGTTGTGCTTTTTAATCACTTGACCTCCTATAATGTCTTGAAAATGTTTCTGTTCGTCATTTGCATATTTTTACTCCCCTGAAATAATTATACATAAACGAAAACTTTTTTTAAAAAAAAACTAATGAACCAATTTATGCATAATTTGGCTTATTCTCATCGTCAGGATTTATGCTCACGAAAACATGATATTTCAAAAATCATGTATCATGATGACACATGTAGAGTGTTTAATATAGGGTTTGATTGCTTCCGACAACAAATCACTTTTCACAACGAACTCTTACTTTTTAGAATATACTATTTATTATATCTACAAACTATAACCCCTACTCTTCTGCTAAGGCACACCTTTGCTCTCGTAGTGTTCTGCGAAAAGGTGCAAGTGAGCTGCAGTTGCTCTGCCTTGATCATCGCAGACATGTTCTACTGAATTTACATCCACAGAAATGGCTGACCATTTAATTCCCTAAATATCCTCAATTTCAAGGTATTCGTCGAACAGCAGAGTCCTGAGGGGGTGAAATGAACATTAACGTTCATAAAAAATAAACAGTGTGCCAATTGTCACCCTGAAAAACCTCACACAGAACTCTAAGATCCCATCCCTATGCATCAGAGCAAATTAAGGTGCCTCAAAGAAAGCCATGCAGCTCTGAGCACCTGTCAAACTTCTCTCGGTCTAGACCATATCGTCACCACCTCCATAGAAATCTACTTCAATTATTTTAAAAAGATGGCACAGGGCTCCTTGTTCTTTCCATAAACGAGCAGATAAAGAATCGGTATTTGCACTGAATCTTGACTTATCATATTCAGCATTCTACTCCCGTGTCTCAGGATGATGTTCAGCATCACGCTAGGTGGGCACTTCCGTGATCTGGAGTGTGTAGGAAGCAAACAATTAATCTTCTGGAATAATGTCCTACATTATTAAGCTTTCGGCAAACAACATTCCTTGGGAGTCAAGAAGAAACGTAGAGCATCGCGAGTTGAGTATCTTTGTCATTCTTTAATTGCGCCTTACATCTAAAACTAAATAGTGGTCCTTCTGACTTGTGGTGACTTTTGGGTGCTCTGTAGCTGATCTTCTATAGACGCTGTTCAAATCTCCTGGAATTTGTTCTATAATTTTGATACCGCATTTTGAGAAACATGGAGCCATATTTCTTTCTTTGCTAGGGATTATCTCTCATGCCTTCAATCTCCCAAGTACACTTCGTCTTTATTCATCATTCGGACGTTGTCTTTGTTGCAAATTTTATAAAATTTTCAAAAACGCAAGCAAAACTTGAACTACACAGAATAGTGTTCGAAATTTTCTCCTCATGAGATCATGTAATTTACAAAAAATAAAAGAATGAAATCCAATTTGATTCGATGGTTAAAAAAACATATTTTATTTATAATATGTTTGCCAATTTTCTTTAAAAAGAGTTCCGTAGCTCTTAAAATTCCTCAAAAATTTGCTTGCTCCTCAATTTCTTCTACCATTACATATATTCTTACTTTGTGTTAAGAATAATGATGTCAAAAGAACTTGCCTGGAAAAGTTAAATGAGCCTTGAAAAGTAAAAAAAGATAAACAATAGTTTAAAGATAATTATTTGCAGCTATTTTTTTCATTTTCTTCTTTTATTTTAAGGTTAACTAAAATAATAGAAGTTAATTAATTTTACTGTTCAAATTAGGCCTTTGTCACCTACCTTAAGTATCAAAGTCATATATCTGGTTTTTCTTCGGGATTAAAATACTCTTGTACTTTTTCAATAGCATTACCATTTCACTACTATTTAATGATTTCAAGGGCATCCAATTAGCCTGGTTAACAACTTAATTTTAACAAAGATCCCCAAGTGATTCTTGTTTTTGTGTTTAATGTTTCACTTATATTCTACTATATTTTAGTTCTATTTAGTCTGAATAACTGTAACATATAGAGTTACAAAAAAAAGATAGAGTTGATTTTACGAGTCAAATGTTTCATCCCGCTTTCATAGTGTCAAAGTAAGCTTTGCTAAGAATTTTTATTTCTCCAAGATAGATATTTTGCTAAAAAAATAATCCTTTTTACTTTATTTATATATTTAAGTACAACTTTGAAGGGTATTTTTGTTATAATGATTACTGGATAAGCCTAAAAAGGAATATTCGATTTAATATTTTATTGAAGAAATAAATCAAAGTGCATACTTTACTTCACTTGTCATGTTTAAATTACAAAATCATAATTTAATAGTTCAAAATTATTTCAGAATGTGAAACTTTAAAGTATTAAGTTAAATACTTGCATGATTACAAATATACAGTCTTATAACTGTGAGAGAAATATTGTTTGGACACAAACTAATGGACATTTATTTCTATGATTGCAACAAAATTTACTTCAAAATGTTTAAATAAAGTTTTCAAAAAATTCAAATGACTACAAAGCCGAATAAAAATGACTCTACTCCTGAAAATAATTAAGTCAACATATTTCATATACATGATGAATGCTTTTACAATCTTCTGGTAGCTTTTCAATAAATACTCAATGTATACAGAATGTATGGTACAGAATCTGAAACTTAATAAATACAACTTGGTCCAATAAGATTTATATGTGTAAAGGAAAATAAAATTATATTGTGGAATGAAAAACCGATCATATCAGAATAATTGTAATTTAATCCTTTCGTGGGCCATTTGTTTCTCTTTTGAATTTCTCACAGTTTTTTATGCTTTATTAACAAATAAACAATAACATTTAAGGAAATATATTTTATTTTGCCGAATTTTATGCTTACATTTAAATTTTAGGAGTTGAAAGAATACTTCTGAAGGAACCGTCATAACCCTTTATCTACCGCATTATGATTTACTGCAGTTTTTTTCATGCGATACTTTTTTGAATCATTAAATTGAAAATTAAGGGATATACATAAGCAAAATACTCAACTATGGCAAATTTAATTAGTTAGAGCTAATAAATGTGTGAATTAAAGTTATTCAACTATAAAATTAATTATACACACTGTTCACTTAAAATAAATATTTAAATCGTTTTCTAAGGTCTTCATTAATATACAAAAAAATAAGACACTTAACTTTTCACATTAACTATTTTTTGGAACAAAAATGACAATCTTCGCAATCCACTGAAAACGCAATTTCTACTATAAAACTATTATCCTTCCCCGCTAAAATACTCATCATAGAACCCGTGCTGTCATATATCTTGGAAGAGTGGATTTAAAAGAAAATTCCTGCTAAATATCATCAGAGTATTCGTAAAAATGGTTATTCTATGCACTTTTATAGTAAAAGTACCGTCGGTAGGTAAAGAGGTAAAGAAAATTCAATTTAAGGGTGATTATTTGCCATGAAATGAAGAAAATCATGATGCACAAGGAGACATCACATTATTCTCCAATGAGCGGGTATTTTTTTCTTTTGTCCCTTTCTTTGACTTTTTCTACATCTTCTATAGTTAAAAAGAATATTTGGCATATGATTTCCCACACTGGCTAAGTGCACATCATCCGGAAGTACACACTCCTATGCTTGGAAGCTAGCTGCACGTTCTTTCCTTTTTCTTCAGAAATATCTGTCTGTTAGCTGACGATTTCATGCTATACGGAATTTGTTAGCTGATCTAAACCTCTGTTTCTTTTGTTCACTTATCACAGTATGAAATAATTTGTGATGGCGAGGTCAAAAAGAAATGAAAAGATACGATGCCACGATTTTAAAGATCTTCCTATTTGGTATCTTTCTTTTTGATCGAATCGATCAACCCCTTCCATGACATAGTTAAATACAGCGACAGCTTCTTTGGACAAGATACTTCTTCCGTAGAAACATTTTTTGTCCAATTTACAGATGTCATAATCGCTAGATTATGTGCAGTAGCAGGAAATTGAAGAGGGGATTAGTATTTCTATCGTTATAATAGCAAGGTCAATATATTGTATTATAATGGATTTTGAACTTCTCACAGGTGTACTTTGTAAATATGTATATGGAAAGTAATCTTCCCATGGTCTACGAAAGGTTAACTACTGCTTACATAATTTTTTCTACTTTTTCATACGAAAAACACAGATATTCACTAAAATTCTGAACACATCGCCAACTACACGCCAACAAGGAGCATTACTGTTACCACAGAAAATTTGCCACATCTTTAATTAGATTAAGTAAACAAAACATATTGCATGTGGTAACTTATACGTATGAATAACGTAAGAAATCCCTTTCTTGTAACTAAAAACATTTTAAATTGTATAATTTTTGTATTAAAAGGCTCATAGGACTCTTAAATTGCAAATTTTTCAATTTTTTGAAAATTATATACGTTACAGCTTTAATATTTCCGAGCATTTTGGTACCAAAATTGTGTTGATACTATGAAAGCTTCCGAAGTTATTGATAAATAAGTAGTGAAACTTAAACGAAAACCCTATCTCTTTCTTATCTTTAACTTCATTTTTCACAAAACAAAAAAAAATTAGCTTCCACGCACGATTTCTCAGAAACTACTTATGGTATCAATTTGAAATTTTATACACGTGTTCAAAATAAGGCTATAGATAACTTATACATCAATTTTCAAAAAAAAATAATAACCGAATATTTTTATTTGAATTTTAATTAATCTTTTTTCTTAAAATTTTAAAATTTTCGTTATAATTGTATTTAAAAATATTTTTCTTCTAATAAATTCTTAAAAGGGAGTATAACTTCAAAATTGAACATTTTTATAGCAAGTAAAATTAATTTTGTACATTTTGATAAATTTTGTACTTCAGAATTCTGCGCGGTGTAAAATACTAATTTTCATATATTTTTGAAAACATTTTCCAATTTTTATTTCTTTATAACTTTTAAATTTCTTCTGAAATTCTCTGATTTTTTTTAGAAATAATGTATATATATATATATATATATATATATATATATATATATATATATATGATTATCTCGTGGTAAAAATTCAAATTATTGCTTCGTTTTATTGCTAAGTTACATTGGTTGAAAGAGGGGTGTCGTTTTCGAGTGCACGGATATCTGCCCTTAGCCCGTGAGCCCTTAAAAAATTGCCATTTTTTCTATTGATTCAGTTATGAGGAATAGGTAGAGAGCCATAACATCTATTCATTATATATCCCACTAATCATCAATACATTTATTTTCATTTACTATATATGTGTTTGAAAACAAGATATTTATTGCATCTTTTTCAATCATTTAAAAATCTAAGTGCATTGAACTTATATTTCAATTGAATAAAACAATGGTTGAATAATAAATATTCTTTTTTTCTCAAAATATTTCATGAAAAGTTTACATTCAACATTATATGCAGATGTTATTAAGGGTTAAAAATAGTAGAATTCTTTTAAATCTTTCTTAGACCTAAAAATGAATAAATGATACAATTTTGAATCTAAAATAGGAAGATGTACTCTTTTCCATTCAGTAAAGGTCTTTTCGAAAAGTTTTGAGTTTTCCTTTTAGGTCATAAAATCTTTTCAGTTATTCTTTCGTGATATACGAATTTTGGTTCCCAGTATTTCTCTATAAAATCTAAGTATAAAGTTATCAAACAAACTTTGCGCTATTTTTCTTTTCCCAAAACTTTTCGCATAGTTTGAATATTTTTCAAACTACAAAACTATTTGAATTAGATTGTTTTCAAGCGAGTAACTTGCATTTTTCTCCTCCATGCATTAAAATTATCAAGATCTAATTTTAAAGCCACATTTATGTGGCATTTAAAAAGGCGATGCAGCAGTAGAGCTTTGTTTTAAGTAAGAAATTAATGAGATATGTTTGTTAAAAAAAACAGGTCCATAATTATTTCAGTAAAAGGTTTTGTTACTAAAACAGTACCGATTGCTATGTCAGAAAACTATTTTGTTAACAAAATGCAAAATTGTTTTTCCGGACAATTTTAAACAAAAGGCTTACATATAGAATTGATACAAAATTGGTGTGAGCAATTTTAAAAGTATATAACTGTTTATGGTAAATATTAATCACTTTACTGCCAGTTATATATAAAATATGAAACGTTTAAATTGCCAATCTAACCATTTTTATTAGTGGGGGCAAATTATGGATCTGAAATTATATTTTCAAGCCCGAAAAGAAATTTTAGAGCTCTTTAAAGATGGTTGAAAAAATTCTGTTATAAATGACTTATTTAAAAATCAGAAAAAAAAAATATTTTTCAAATGGATTACTATCCAAACTTCGAAAAGAAATACAATTTGGCTGTCGATTAAAGTTTACATGAAAAGAATATGTACAAAAGGAAGTCCTTGTTGAAAAAGAATAAAACAAGTTGAAAAGCCCTATCATTGTAGAAACCTTCTGCCTCAAAGAACTTTAGCAAAGAAGCTACATGTATCGCATTTGGCAATTTGTCGCCAGACAAAGGAAATCGGCTATAAAAGTGTGAATAAACCAGTCTGTCATCAAATGTCCGCAAAGTAAGAAAGGAAAGGTAGAGAACTGAAGGAAACATGATTGGCGTATATCAGTGCGCCTCAAACTTTCAATATTCGCGACCCAATATTCAGTCATTATTTTCATCGCCCCCCTCCATACAATAACGATACATTGAATTCAATAATGCTATATTTTGAAGCTAAACCTACAGTTCGACTTTTACCTCTTTAGTACCACCGACGTATATAAACGTCTAACTCAGCCAGTATGTTAATTGCCCCGGACGTATATATACGTCTTTCCGAAGTACAATATTTTCTGTGCACTGCTATCCATACATTTATTCCGAATGCTTTGGAATGCAATAAAAGGAGCTTCATTGTTTTCTCGAAGGATTTACTTGTTTCAGATTATTTGTTTCTTTATTCCTTTAACCTCCCCCTTCCCAATACATCAGATACGCTCGTTTACGTGTTAAACGGTGGCATTCGGGAGTGATTCACGTAGTTTTTAACTGGAATTTTTTTTAAGGGATTAATTATAAACCGTGTACATTACCAATATAAGTGTTAATTTTTGTTTTTAATTTTATATATGACAAGCCTATGGTGACACTGGTAATTATTAAACTGGTTCTGAACGTAGTATCTTTAAAATGATTGTAAAATTCATTGCGCAGTACTGATATACTTATAAGTGTAAATGTGTATTTCCTTTTTTATTTGTTTGATTTTAATATATTGGTAGTTTTTAAAACAATCTTTTGTTTTCTACCTTTCCATTTGCTCGCGCCCCCTTAAAGGGTTATCACGCACCCCTAGAGGGCGCGCCCCACAGTTTGAGAAACACTAGCGTACATATTTACTGCTGCGCAAAGGTAGGCACAAGCATGACAATTTTGCATAGAGCGCTGTTTCATCTGTCATTCACAATTGGCAAAACGAAGATAGAATATATTTCCCACGAACAGCGTCAAAAAAACGCAGTGATTTTGCAAAAGGCAAGTGGGTCTCCAGGTGTTATGGTATGGATGGGAATGTCCTCTCAAAGCTTTACAAAAGTTTTTTTTTTTTTTTTTTTTGTAGAATCAAAGGATAAAACTGAGGTTAAATGCTATCAGAATAAATGTTTGAATCACATGATCAAAGAGAGGAGATGTCTTTACTCTTCTGGGAACTTTATTTTTCACCGAGATTCTGTATCAAGTCATACAGAAAAATCAACGATAAAATGACAGAAAGATAAAAAGGAAAAAAAAAAATTCTTCCTCCTGAGAATTGGCTACAAGCATCCTCTGACTGTATTCTGCGCGATTATTTTTTGTGGGGATACCTAAAAAACAATTAAGTAGGCGTGACGTAAGAACACTTCAAGGTCTTCGAAAAGTGGTCAAAGAGGAAGTTGGAAAAATACCCTCCAAAATGGTCAATAAAGCTCTTTTGGCTTGACCTAAATGTCTACGTAAAGTATATTATGCTAAATGAAGCAGCATTGGAAATTTCATGTAAATAAGTTAATTCAATAAAAATTAATGATTCTTTCAAATTGGACACATTATTTTTGAATCAACCGGTAGTAGAAAGATGTTTGGAAGAAACAACCTGATGAGTACAAATGGTTTCAATTACAGTGGACACGGTAGCCAAATGATCAGGGTCGTGATTTTATGTCATTCATTGTTATGTTGAGTCATCGTTTCACATCCTGCTGCCCATTAAATTTGTCAAATCCCAAATTCCTAAAGTTCGTTTGATGTGAAAGCTTGGAGAGAGGATGCTCAGTTAGGTATTGCTCTCATCACTGGACTGTTGTTTGAAATTACTGGTTTCACGCTAAAAGCTCTCTTGCAGCCGCAGAGTGTAGTGTTAAAAAGCAATTAATTAATAAATTGGAAGTATATCCTAATTTGAATGTTATTATTTCTCAAAAAAAACATCTAAAACATCCCCACCCATACGTTTATAGTCTGGCTGTTTATTAGTGTCGTGCTTAGAAGCCTCACAAAGGCTATTGACGATGGGCATCCTGTTTTTGAGCTACGCTCAAGTTTGACGAGGAGGCCATTTGAGCCGATACCATTCTTTTCATACTTAAATCACACCGTAAAGTGAGAACTTTAAGGCTTGGCATATTTATGGGCAGTAGTCCAATCATTCGACTTGCTTCAAGTGGAATGAGGACTCAGGCCCACAGATCAACTGCAGCAAATTAAGCCACGAGAACGCAACAATAATCATTTGGTTACAATTACTAGCATGTAAGTTCAATTATAAAGTAGTTACTTTACGAAATTTTACTATGTAATTAACATTTTCCTTTTAATATGAATTAAAATTAAAAATGAGATTTAAAGAGCAAAATTTTGTTTTACTTTTTTTCATGAATTTTTTTAACGTTTGTAAAAATATGCTCGGATATTCTTCGATATTTTAAAAAGGGTCATTTGATGGATTGTTTAATCAATGAAATTACCCTCAATATATTAAACCTGAATTACTAATACTAAACTTCTGAGCTACAGAATGCATCAAGTTTATTTATGTATCACGGGTTTGTGAATTTTAGTTCGTGCAGTTGCCTAAAATTTCTTAACTGTTACTAACATAGTAAACTATTTTTTTTTAATCAGTTGCTAGTGTATTTCGAATTGATAAATGTAAATGTATTTGGTAAATAAATCTCTTTTTTTTCAAAATTCATTGCTTTGTAAATACAACAGAGGTAGTCGCAAAAAGCAAAATTTGCAACTCTTGATTCAATTGCACCCAATAATGTTTTGAAAACAACATACGAATCCAAACTTCACTTTGTGCAAAAATGCTTAGATACACTCTTCTGTGTATTAAATATTTCGTCACGATTAGTTTGATTTAATAGTCTTTTTTTCATCTATTTTAATTATTTATTCTGATATGCATGCTATAAACATATTAGTTATAAAATAAAACCAACTGAAAGGCAAATGCTAAATATTCAACTGCAAACAAAGAGAAAGAAATCTTTTTTAGTCGTTAGAATCTGTAACTTAATTTAAGTATAACAATTGAAAATTATCCTCAAACCAGAAAGTTATAGTTAAATTGCAATTCTAATCAAGTAATTCTGATTTGTTTAATTTTCCTTCAACTAACTAAATTTAATACGCTTACGCCATTTGATGAAATTCCGTGTAGCACAATTTTTACAAACAATTACTATCCCAAAATGTGTCTGCAGTTCAATTATGTTGATGGCTTCTATTTCCATTTAGTTGCCGGATGATAAAAGAGAACAAAATGATTACTTGAGAGAAAAAGGATTAAGTACACAGAAGGAGAGTAAAAATGCAATTACACTTTCCTTAAAATACGAATCCATTTAAGTTTCGAAGAATAGAAAGATTTGAACTTTGGTGGAGAAAGAGAGCAGAATATATTGTAGAGACAGCATTTTAACCACTTAAATCCGTAAAAGTAAAATTGCTAGCATTATATACACTAGGGACGCATACAACGCACTTAATGACATATCTTTCATTTCATATAAATAGGTTAGCCAAGTTTAATACTCAAGGATTACCGTTGTGTTGTTCGAGTAAAGAAAATAAATCTTAGTATGTAAACCTTCAGATGAATAAAGTTTTCCAGACAAACCATTTAATCCACATACAGACTTCAGTAGACGCCTATGAATAATTTAACACAATGGTTAAAAAAAAATTGTTCTTTCGCATCGAACTTTCTAAGTTTAAATTCTAAGCGAAAGAAATTATTTTCACTTGCATTTGAACTGGACTGCATTAAAAGTAGGTATAGTTTATGTGGAATAATAGAGTTGAACTCTATAAGTATCTTTGTAAAAATAAATCAGCATAGTGTTATAAATAAATCGATAAAATGGCATTATTTAAAAAAAATTGTTTTCTGAAAATAATGGGTTTTTTTTCAAAACTTTCTTAATACAACATTTACTCTTTAATAGCAAATATTTTACGTGAATTCTTTATTTCACCTTAAACTACTGCCTTTTGATCTTTATCTACTTTAAAGAACTAAACCTGAAAAAATGCATTGTCACGGCAATTTAAATAAACACACGGTTAGGCTTAACACGTATTTATTAGAACAGAACAGGGAGAGCTCCCCTCGACTGGAGGGGGACTCGGCTTTTATATACCTAGAAGAATATTCAAGAAATAACAAGGTATAAAAGCACGCTCCATCTAATTTACGTACGTATATGAAATATCTGGCTCGAATAGTAAAGAAAGTTCTAGAATCAACCAGATTCCAGAGAAATAATATTTTTAAAATTAAAACTCCAATCTTTAGAAGTAACTCATTCGCTGGGAATCGAACTATCGACCGACGGATTTGCAGTCCAGTGCTCTAACGACCAAGCTACGTAGGAAGATGGCAGCGCTTTCTTTATACGGCAATATAAAGGTGTCAAAAAGCATGACTACACTTTTAAAAATGGATTAAAAGTTAACAATCTACGATTTTCACTTACTGCCTCTTATGTTCCAAAAAGAAAAGATTAAAGTTTCTGATTAATGAAATGCCTACTAGATGGGTGTAACATTCATGTTTTGCAACATTCTCGTTTCAATATGGCATAGCCGCAAGAGCAAATTGTAACAGTTTTATCAAACTTAAATCTGCAACACATAATCAGCGTAAATTTTGGATTACTTATAAACGAAATCCAATTTCTAAATCCATTTTATAAGTGGCGTGTAAGATTTATGACAATAGGTAGCGTATTGTCAAAATCAAAATATCTCCAACTTAGCGGAAGCTGAGATGACGTTATTCGTAGAGGCTTGATATATTGCGCGCTACTAATGGTGCGCACAGGGGCGTAGGTACCACCATCTCAGTGTTTCGAGGAACTTATGCTTCAGAAGCCCCAAAATATGTAAGCACAAAATCGTGAAATATTAAGGGGTCCCAAGGAAAGGTTCCCAAGGAATTTTGATGAGTGGCCTACTATGAGGACTAACTACGCCAGCGGGTGCGCATGTGGAAATCGTGTAAAAAACATTGTAAAAAAAAACATTGATGCTTTCTTTATAGAGCCCCCCACCAAAAAAATTAGTCAATAAATTTGTACATTAGAACGTTGTTTTTCAGAATCAATTAGGACTGGACACACCGTTCGGATACGTGATTGTTCGGATAACCGAAAACCGAATACGATCTAAGCAGTATATGAAACCGGACACTATACGAATATTGAAAATCATCACATGTGGGAAACGTGTTTGAAAGAAAAGCAAAATAGGGGCAAAATGTTGCAATTTTATCTTTATTGTGGAAAATAATCACTTATATATTTTTCGCTGTGCCTTTGTAAACCTTCGTTTTTTTTGCTTCAAGGTCTGTGATTCTCTTGGGTAGTAATAGTTGAGTTGTACAGCACTCTGATTGTTGTTCGTACCAATCCATATCTGTCTATAACGCACGATCAAGAACAACATCGTTTGCTTCCTTCATGGTTTTTCTTTACTTTGAGCCATCTTCTGAGTCAAGTTTTGACGCAAAATTTAAAATGGATTATCGGTATTTTATTACAGAAATTGTTGCCTTTCCAACATTATGAAACTGTGCTAGAGACGCTCCTTTTTCTACCTTTGCGAGACGGTTCATTATTTCAAGTTTTGTCTCTAGGTTCAAGATGTTGCGCTTCCGTTTTGAATTCGAAGCCATATCAGTCCACAACTCAACGAAAGAGCACGTATACACTTGTAAAACAAACTGACCTAATATTCCGCGCAGATGTTTAACAAATCACACAACTGAAATTCCCCAAATATCCCTGACCTTGGGTTTTCCCGTCACTTTTGGCCTCACGCGAAACAACTGTTGAGCATTGCACTGTTCGAAAACGTATTCATATACAGTACATGTAATTGACAAAAAAAACTCGTTCGGATATTTGACGCTCCGAATAATCCTCGTTTGTATATACGACGTTCTATTGTAATTAAAGTTTTTAATAGTGTAGTCATATACTTTTCGGACACTCGGTATTACAACTGTTTTGATAAAATTCGCAATACATTAAACTAAATTTTGACATATTGCCAGCTGAAATATCACTATA
This sequence comes from Trichonephila clavipes, assembly GCA_019973935.1. Classification (NCBI taxonomy): domain Eukaryota; kingdom Metazoa; phylum Arthropoda; class Arachnida; order Araneae; family Nephilidae; genus Trichonephila; species Trichonephila clavipes. Next base: position 271,398 of record BMAU01021402.1, read on the forward strand.
CACCGTATTTTGATAGAATATCATAAATATATATCTGTTTTCTATGATAAAAAATACTATTTGTTAAGGTAAATCTTAAAGGTGGCTTATATATATTCCCTTTCTAGGTATGTCTCATGTTTCTTGATATCTTAATATTATAGATCATGAGTCAGTTTGGATACATTGTATTCGAGTCACGCCTTTAAACTACCAAGATGCACATTTTATACACTGGTTACGATATGGTAAGATTACATCATTGAAATGTATTACACCAGCTACGTGTTTTATGGTTGTTCTTTTTTTTGAAATCTTATTTAATTTTGTAATAGAGTCTGATACAACTTTCTGGGATTCTTACACGAATAGTCATAAATAATTTATAAAGGATTTTCTCCACTTTATATTCTCAAGTTACCATTTTATGCATTATCACATTTTGGTTAAGCTATGTTTATAGTTAAGGAGCATTCCATTTTCAGATATACGAACTGAAATGAAACAGTTTTTTTTCTTGAAGAAGTTATTTCATGTTCAAAATAAAAGAAAATGTCTAAGCTTTAATGATAGTTACATTTTTTAAAAATATTGTAATCAATAATCAGTGAGGAATATATTTAGAAACTTTATGCATCAATTACATTTACAAAAATTATTTCTATTTCTGTTATATTTACAAAATTATTTCAATTTCTGTTATATTTACTAGATTTATTTTAATTCATGCTATCTTTACAAAATGTATTTAAGATTAAAAAAGCTTCAGTGTTTTCAAAAAATTTCGTTTTTATAAAATTATCGGAATGCGTTTATGTAGTATAAGATGTTTCTTGATGAGATACATATAAAAAAAATATGATTAAATTTATATTATTCCGTATTATTTACGAAGGAGTATTTTACGTATTTTATCATTTCCCAGATATTGAAATTAAGTATGATATATTGTATAAGATATATGTATTTAAACAACTACATTTATGTAGATATATGTGAAAAATTAAAATGAACGCAAATATAATAATGATTATAATTAAGGAAATTTGAAACTCAGGAAAATTATGAACCTGGAGGTAGTAATAGGATTAAATTTAAAAAAAATGTATTTTAGGCTAGTGTATGATAATTCTAAGGAATGTAGATAACGTATGATAAGAAAACGTTACATTTTTCTTTATACATTATAAACGTATAATGAAAACTAAATGCATGGATAACACTATGGACAATTCAAAAGGCGGACATATTGCATAATAGTACATCTAAAACATTTTCTAAATAAATATATTCAAATGTATAGCATCTAAATATTCGTTTATTGTTGGAATAAATTAAATAAAGTAGTTTAAAATATTAGTATACTACTATCTAAAAGTCATAAAAAAATATTTTCAATTTCCAGAAATTGTAGGGTTTGATTCATATTTTATTAACACCGTTTTATAAGCAGAAAAGGAATGGAAAATTAAAAAAAGCACACTTTTTTTTACTAAAATATAATTTACGAGAATACATACCGCATAATTACAGATTTAAATTCATTATCTTTATATAAAAAACATCTTAGCACAATTTAACTAAAGGAAGAGTTATATTATTTTATTTTAACAAGCGTACAATATAAATAAAAAATACTTCGCAACTCCCTTGTATATCTATTTTTAGCGAAAAATTAGATACGCTTAAAGAATTACAGAAAAATATGTGAGTGGTGTTTAGTAAAAGGAGAAAATATTTGATAACTTTTTTTTATAAAATGCCTTAGAACGATAAACAGGTTTTTGCCTAACATTTTGCGACAATGTTCACTATTTCTCGTATGCTCTTTATTCTGTTTTATATTCCATGTAACTTTTTCTACATCAATAAAGAACAACTAAAAATAACTTTTCGAATGCCATAAGAATAAACAGGTAATGCTTTTATACTTTGTGAAATTTCTTTAAAAGTTTAATGTTTTTATTGGTATCTGTTTTAAATTTATGAAATTTAACTCTGGCTTAAATGATTTAAAAAAAAAACAAAGACATTTGCTTTTGATCCCTCACTAGATCCACAATAACCACTGGCTTAACTTCTTTCTTTAAAAAATCATCTCTCTCTCTCTCTCAGTTACATTATTCGAATAATATATATCATTAAATACAGAAGTAGAGTAAATAATGTTTACTATTTGTTTTACTGAGCAGCAAATATAATGAGCTATATGTGAGCTATATGTACATAATGACCCAGAGTGAATATTCAAATTACAGGTGAAGGCTGGCAGGCTAAAAAACAGTTTAAGCTTGCAATCTTGTTTTCTAAAGCCAGGAGTTTGTTATTGTACAACTGAGGCTAATATTTCCTCCTATCTTGACAACAATCTTGACTTGACTTTAGGACCAGCCAACCTTCAACTGTAATTTGCCTATACTACTGAGCCAAAGGGAAAGAAAGGAATATATATATATAATATTAGAAGAAATTTAATATTACAAATAAAATACACTATAGTATTAAAATATAACAATAAAATTATAGCTTACTAGTATTTAATAGTATAGATTTTTAATGTCGATGCAATAATGCAGATGGTAAGACTTACTTCGTGAGTATAGAAACATGATATGTTTCCCTCCAAATACAACAGATTAAAAACAGTACCGCATTAATATAAGATTATTAATTTATGAGAGAAAATAATATCTTATAATAAGTCTTTATATATGAACATTTAAAAAACCATAAATATTGATATAAAATTTTATAGAAAGTAAATGACTTCAACAAACACGCACAAAATACACACATTAAACAAAATTTTATTAAATTACTAAACATGTTGAACCATCTAATAAATAACTGTGTAGTTAATTAAATATATATATATATATATATATATATATATATATATATATATAATCCAATATAAAAGAATTTTTTCAATATATAATCATATACATATACATACACATATATATAAATTTATACATATATATACATATACACAAATACATAAACAAAAATATAAAAATAGACATATAGTTATATACCTAATATATAACAGACATATAGTTATGTCTATATATATATATAGACATGATGGCAGACATGTGACTCGGATAAGCATATACAAATGCCGTTGTTGCGAGAAGTGGTGCAATGAAGCAGAGAAAAAGAACATATACAGCAACAAATTAATGGTTGAGAAAATATTTTATTGAAAGTTTATTCGACTACACGTGATTGAAATTGTGACTAGAAGTCTTCTTACAGGCCTGACATCTTTTGACTGGTCCTTCAAACGGCAGGGCATAACTGATCTTCTTGTAACGTGTCCTGCTTGAACTACTTGATTCACCACATGTTAATACATCGTTGCACCATTCTTTGTGTTACCAGCATGAATTGGTGCCTCCATATTACAGAATACATGTCCACAGATTCTTCAATGTAATCTTTAAACAGTGGTAGTAAGGTTCATTGGCCTACCACTTCACCGATTCTATCACACATGGACTTCTGGTTTCAAAATAAGAATTTGGGGTACGATACGTCCCGTTCTTTCAGATGAACACCTCGTCGCTTGTATATCTGTAGCTGCCAGGGGGATACATTCCATCCCAAGAATCATTCAAAACGTAAGGAATTCCATATAGTGCCGCTGTCAGGTTTACCAGATGACTTCTGGTAATAATTTTATCACATGTTATAGTACAACATTTCAATAAAATGTTTTCTGTCCTATTAATGAGCTGCTGTTTCTGTTACTTTTCTCTGCTTATTTTCACCATAACGCACGACTATGGTATCTGCAACCCTGCATTTCTATGTGACTCTGATTGGTCTGTATTCCCTCTAAACACGCTGTAAGTTTGTCGGTCTAGTAGCGAATCTCCCTGTAAATTCATTCATTGCATAGGTATGATTGTAAGGAGATTTTTAATTGTATACATAATATCAATCAGAAATTTACGGGCCAAGCTATCCTATCTACGTTTTTTATATATAGACATATATATATATATATATATATATATATATTTAAAAGTATATATATATATATATATATATATATATATATATTTCTTATTATCGTATATCATATCGCAATTAATCGTTTCTTATATCGTATTGCAATTAACTTTATGCGGTTCTCTCTCACCCTATTTGGCGGGAACACGTTACTGCACTCTTGGCCATCGTTTTAACTGCGAATTAGTAGGTTATGTTTATGTTCCTATATTATTTAGTTTAATGATTTTTTAATATTTAAATTCTACATATATAATTCTTTCCTTTCCTCTTGGTACATAGTATGACAAATTACAGGTGAACGTTGGCACCGTAAAACTTGTTTAAACCTGCAATCCTGGTTTCTAAGGCCAGGAATTTGTCTTTACACTATGTGCCTTCTTCCTATTTTTAGTTATCATAGGTATATAACTATATGTTTATTTTTATATATGTGTGTATATGTATATATATATGTGTATATATAACTTATACATATGTGTATGTTTATGTATATGATTATATATTGAAAAAAATTTTATATTGATTATATATATATATATATATATATATATATACGTATATATGCATATATATATACGTATATATATGCATATATATATATATATATGCATATATATACGTATATATATATATTTATATATTTATATATAGATATATATACATATATATATATTTATATATATATATATATATATATATATATATATATATATATATACATATATATATATATATATACGTATATATATATATATACCCTGGTGTGCAAAAATTTAGGGCGAGACGGTTTTTTCAATATAACTTTGTACAAAAGCTTTCCAAAATCAACACATTTAATACCGTAAGATCCCCCAATACGTAAGGACATGTGTAATATGTAAGCAACACATACTAAAAGAGAAATCAGAGGGATAAAAAGAAGCTTGATTGAAAAAGTAGCATGGAGCGCAATGCGACTGAAGGCCGAAACATTCCTGTGATGGGTGTCCAGCAAGAAACATCAGGTTTTTAGTAGGGGATATGATCTCCCCTGACTGCTAGGCAGGTTTCACAGCGTCTGCCCATGCTGAGAATAAGGGTGTCAATGAGTTTTTAAGGCATTGCAGCGCAGATCGAAGCTCCCGAGTCGTTACTGGTGGTAAGGTACGAGCTGACAAGCGTCTGCATAGAAAACCCCATACATGCTCGATGGGATTGAGATCCGGAGATCGTGCCGGCCAATCCATACGTTCAATATAATCACTCTCTAAGAGCTGTTTGGCAGCTACTGTGCAATGACATGGTGCATTGTCGTCCATGAAAAGGAACTGCAGACCCATAGCGCCTCTAAAAAGATGCACATATGGAAGAAGAATGTCGTTACAATAACGGGTCCCGTTGACTGAACCTGCGTCGAAGATGTGAAGGTCTGTACGACTACCAAGTATGATGCCTCCCCAAACGGAAAACCGCGACATCCATACATGTCCCTTTCAATGATGTTCGAGGGATGATTGCGGCTTCCCCGCTCTCTCCAGATGAGTATGCGATGAGAATCGCTACTCAAACTGAATCTGCTCTCATCTCTAAAGAGTACTCGTCCCCATTCACTGTCTCTCCAATTCCGGTGTTCCCGGCACCACAGAGAACGCCTTCTCCGATGGGCAGGCGTCAAAGGTACACACCGTACAGGGCGTCGTGCAAACAGACCACCACCGTGCAGTCTTCTGGCCACGGTAAAACGCGATATCGGTCGTCCAGTCGCCTGTGTCGTGTTTCTAGCGATTTTTCCCGCTGTCTGCCGCCTGTTTCTTCTGGCCTGTAAATCAATGTACCGTTCATCTGCGGGTGTGGTTCCTCGAGGATGACCACTACTGAACCCCCGGATAGCTGTTCCTGTAGTTTGATATTTTCTCCAAAGTCGTGAAACGATGCTTTGAGCAATTCCGAACTCTGCAGCCACACTTGTCACATTGCGGACTTCCTCCAACTTCTCTCCCAATGATTCGACCTCGGGTAAAAGCATCCAGATGTCGTCTAACAGATTGATTATTCGCCATTTATCGCTGAAGCAGCAAATCGGTGTGATTTTAACTGCTATACGGCGTGCAATCTCTTTGCCAGAAATACTGATCTTACACCGACAACATGCTTTATACTACTCAGACACTCCCTCATTACGTCTACCAGCATATCTGCGCATGTGCTACCGTACATCACCTTACTTAATCACCTGATTGGTCTTTCTGTCCGCTCTGCCTCTACGTTCAGCTGATATGCTAATGTTTCGACTTCGTCCTTAATTTTTGCACACCAGTGTATATATACGTATATATATGTATATATATTTATATATATATATATATATATATATATATACGTATATATATGTATATATATATACGTTCTACGTTTATGTAATTTTTTTTTTAAATTACTCCCAATATTTTATTCAGATTTTAATTTCAAGACACTTGTTTTTTAGAATATTTAATCATTTAGGAATGTTATACTTATTGCAAAAAATATAAGTTTTTTTTAATTATTGAGTACAAAAATGAAGTTGGACTGTAAATGTATATTTTTAGTAGATTGTTCTTATCCTTTGAATCTAATCATTAACTGTAAAAAACGAATATTTACTTTCGTGGTTATAAATTCAGGGAGGAAATGACATAATAAAGCATTTATAAGATGCTAACAAACAATTTAGATTAAATTCATAATTTACAAAAATCGTACAATCTGGTGTATAACGCGCATTTTTAAGATTTTTAAGATCCAAATTTACGGTTGCGCGTTATACGCCGAGTTGTTATGAATGAAATAATTAAGAAATTTTAGGAAATCACAGTAATTATAAGCTTAATGTAAGTTTACACAACTTTAAAATTCTCATCAAATTAAATTACAGGAACATGGACCTAGTCGTAATTTTTTTGGATAATTTATATTTGCATTATCATGAAAATGAGTATCATTAATAATGAATTAAACATTTTTAGAGATATAGATGACATGATTTTTTTAGTTAAAAATAATTATTTTACCTCCAATTTTATTTTGTATATTAATTACTTGAACCTAGTTAAAACTAAGAATGGTCATTTTAAAGCTGATTACCTATATGCATCGTTGTATATTATGAATAATAAATTATAAAGCAACAGTTTTGATGAAATAGATGATAACCTGTTAGATATGTTTATATTACTATTTTAGATTATATGAATATTATTATTAACTATATAAATTGTAACAATATAGATATAAATATATGTAGAAATAAATAAAATATCATTTTAAATCTTAATAAATTTATTGGTTATTTTACTGAACAGAAAAATCCCATTATTATTTATTTTGCAATCACATTTCTAATAGGTTTAAGTTTCCTGACTAACTTTACAATAGTATTTTAGTAAGGTTAAAGTTTTTATACTTTTTTAAAATATAATGTTATTTTTTTATTCTAATATTACTATTTTTTTTCAAATTGTTATTCAAATTTTAATGCATACAGTCACAAAATGGCTCAACAAGTGTATTTTATTTCATAATCACCTCGTTCTGTATTATTGATGGTCCTCTTCTTTCTAAAACATTTTAAGTTTTGAAGTATACAAAGCTTTACTTATAATTGATCTTATTAATTTACTAATTTTTACTTTCATGTTATGCTGCTCTGGGATGGTTATGTATCCACGGGAATGTTGAAATGTGTGTGATGGCAATGTGTTCTGAGGGCATGTTTAAATATTTTAATAGCAGTTTAAATTCTAATATTTTTAATTTTCTACATTAAATATGTGATTTTAATTATTTTTTCTGTTATAGGTTTATTTAATAATAGGATATCTCAAAATAATTAATTTAATCTTCTATAGTTATATTTATAGTCATATTTCCTTTCCTTATATACTAAAACTAAGAATGAAATTAAATACTTTTCAACTGCATTCTCAGAAAATTCTTACATTAGCCATTCATTCACATATTTATAATATGCAATTATTAATAGATACTATTTCTCAAACTTTATCCACACACATAAATCTAGTTTGATTGATATCGGAAGCTCTTACAATGCAAACCATTTTAAAATATTTCGTACTGTATAACTTTATAAAACCAATGTTAATTTTCTAGAGATTAAGGAAAGCAGTGTTTTATTTATTTTTTTTACACACACATATTACAATATAAATTATAACATAATAACAAAATCGTTAAAAGAGTTATTTAAAAATAACTTTTCTTTTACGGGTTTATTTGACTAATTTAATAGTTAATTAATTATCAAAATATACAAAATCACATTGATATAAATTAAAGAGAACTAGTAAAGTCCTATTACTAGAAACCCTTCACTAAATTGAATTTTAGAGCTATTTGAAAGTCTGTTATGAGTACATTTCTAATATTTAAGAGAAATTAAGAAATAGATAAAACATAAAATGATAAAGTATCCATTAAAGCAGCGTTTCTCAAACTGTGAGGCAACATTTCTAGGGGGCCATGATAAACCTACGTGGAGGTTATTCACACACATATCGGAAAGTCGAAAATAAAAAAATACTTCAAAAATCGAGCCTTACAGTAGTCGTATATGATGTGTAGCCTCTGACATGTTATCGTGGTAAATACGCAATTGTAACTTAAATCCTGAAAGAAATGAATCGAGTAGGATTGAAAATAATTTTCTATCGAATAATTACATCTTTAATGAACATTTTATTTATTTAACATAAGGAGTAATGCAATTTTTCATCAAAAATATTTATTCTTGTCCAATTTGGGGAAGAGTTGTGATGTACCTCCCCTTGGAAGTACATCCCTCGAAGCATCAGCGTGAGCTAGAGATGTAGGGTTAACGAAAGAACTAGGATCAAACATTATTTTAATATGACTTTATTAAGATATTCAACTTAAACTTTTTAATCAAATGTAATTATAATAATTAATGAGAGAATCTACGATGACGCAACACGCAACACACAATATAATTCAGACCAATCTCAATAATCGAACCGCCTAATCTTCAAATATACAAATAAGTAATCAATCCTACCTTATATTATTCTGTAATAAACTTGTCTTTATATACAATGGTATGTAGCTTGACGTTTAACTTCTAGTCGATCACCAATATGTTTATCTACGACACGTAGAACTTAAATCTTGAACCACGAACTTCAATAATCATCAACTGCCACAACGCACGTCAGTTGTCTAACATTCCTTAACATTGCCATTATGCTTACTCTAAGATCCTATATTTATCCTATATTATTTGCATCTCTTCACTTCTCGTTTCTTGGATTTGGTTGGAAAAGAGTTGCCATTGATTCTGGCCCAAAGAACCTAAAGGACTTGTTAAAGAAAAGACGCGTAAGACGTCACAGAGGGGATACAATAGACTTAAAAATTGGCAAACAGGTATTTCGGTAGCCATATATATTTCTGCGAATCAAAAGGTTAAAAAAATTAAAAATTTCCTGCATTTTGTACTCCTACCATATACCGCGCGCGAACATGGTACTACTATTTTACAAACTGTCACTCATTTCCCATGCTTTTGAGTGAGATTGAATTAAGTTTTGAATCGAGTGTGATTGGAAATAATTTTCTGTTGAATAATTGTATCTTAAATGAAAATTTTATTTAGGAGTAATGTAATTTTTCAAAAATATTTAATTATGTGCAAATTCTTTTGGCTGTACTCTTCCAGTTTTTGATTTTTCTTCACGATTTTTTTTCTTATTGTCCCTTTTCACAAAAACCACCCCTACAAATATTCGGTAAGCGAGAGGAAAGATGTTACACATCAAGCGCGTAAGGATCTAAGTTTATCCTGAATAAAAGTTGCTGGTATTTACGAAGTGGAGTAAGAAAACGAAATCGAATTTTAGAATTCGAATCTTTTGAAATGCTAATTTTAACAATAAAAAAAGAAAACTACTAGAGTTTGATTTCGCATATATTCTGCTCTGGATTTATCCATCTCTGCAAATCACAAAATCATGAAAATTTAATTACCTTGTTAAATGTTTAATTTTTAATCGAGAAAAGTTTTTTTAATCACAATTAAAAATATTATATTGACAGCGACAGGAATTAACCTTAAAGCATGAAACATGCACTAAAATATTTATTGGAATAATTCCATATTACTTACTAGTATTTTCTTAAGAATGTTGAACTTTGTCAGACGCTTAACAGTAAATACAATTACTTAAGTAATTTTATCCTGAATAAGAATTCGAATCCTTTGAAATGCTAACTTTAACAATATAAAAAAGAAAACATCTACTACATTTGGTGGCAAGGTATTTGCGGACACATTTTCCCCCCATCTTAGAACAGATAAAGGGTGCAGATAAATAGGGAAATAAATACCTTTAAAAATCACAAATATAATTTAAAACGGTGTTTTAAGTGGCAAATCTCTTTCACCGGGATAACGTTTTTTTCCTCTTTTTCTTTTTTTTTTACCGAAGTTTTCTGTTTTTACACTCGATTATTGAAATACAAGGATAAATAAGTTTTTGCCAATCAAATTTAATTATTTATATTGAATTAATATATTATAGTGTGAAAGCATTTTAAACATAACGAAATATAATAAAAAGAAACACTTTCAGAAAAATATTTAAAAATTAACCGTAAGTAACAGAATAATGAAGGGTATGAACAAATTTCAGGAATTTTGCGGAAAACTGTATTTTAGAGTAAAATAAATATTAGAAGTGTAATTGCCATAAAATTAGCTAATTTCATTAATTTAAGTAAATATAAATACTATAAGTAAAATATATAAAACAGATACAAGTAAATAAAAGAACAATAAATACAAGTAAATAAATGTTAACCTTTATTACATAGGTTATCAACGTAGGCGATAATGCCCCTTGTGAGCGTTTGAGCCTTTCAAGGGAGCAGTAAATGACCCAGAGAAAAATTAGGATGCACTGAGGGGGCACGGAGGGGCTTCGGTAGTTTAACCAAATATAGTTTTCAAAGACTAAAAAAAACACGCTGCTTATATACTGACAAAAGTCAACTTTTATACAGGTTACCTTATGTTGTTTGTATGTATTTAAATCATTTCTATCACGTGTACGAAAATTCACGTGTTTCGGTAGTTTGAGAAGTTGATGAAAAACTTAAAGATCATATATATAATACATTTAGACCAATATTAAATTGAACGATATACTAATTTTTTATTTCTGTAGTGTACGTGTTGTGTCTTTGTCTGTGAGCAGTAGGAATGATGTTTCATCCTCTGCATTTATTTATGTATATTATCCAAGAAATATAATTAAATATGTTCACCAGAAATTAACGTGTGATACTTTAAATGCTAAAACTGACGGTTTTTTTTAAATTTTATTTTGAAACAATAGTTTATTGTGAATTACTTCATATCATCAAAACCTTTCAAAAGCGTCTTTATAACAGGTATATATATATAAGATAAGACTTTTATTCCAATCTTTTAAATAAAGAAAAATTCAATAACGCTACAATTCCAACAATATCCTATCTAAAACTAAAATACATAATGTTACACATTTAAATACATTTGTTGCAATAGCTTACAGATTCGCAATTGAGGGTTTTAGCAAAAAAAATGTAATTAAAAATATGTTCTATTAGTATATTATTATTCTATTAGATATTATTCTGTTCTATTATTTATTCTATTATATTATACTATATTATTCTATTATAGTTCTATGGGAATATTATTTTAAAATTAATTCTTGTTTTCACCATGCATTATGTACTCTCTTATTTATCTTGAGTTGGAGGAGGCAGTATCGAAATATTCACAATAAAAGAGGGCGTCAGGTGGAAAAAGGTTGGCAACCTATGTTTTATTATAAAGGCATAAATGTCCTTTTCCATTGGATTTATTTCAACCTAAATTAAAGTTACAAAATTTAAAGATTTTAGAAACTTCTTTTAATTGTTTGATGTTTCGAATTCTTTTAGGATGTTTTTAATTCTTTCATCCAATTTTACATACGCTTTTTTCCTTTATACTGCATTAAATCCTCCTTATAATGCATATCATTCACTGCAATAAAGTAATTACATATACCGCGTAGTAAGAGTATGTCAAATTTTTTAACAAATAAGTAAAATTGTGGCGGATCTAATTTACTAAAATTGAACTGGTTTATAAGTTTGCTTAAAGAATTGATTCTTCGGAATCGTTATTTACAAACTACATAAATACTTTTGTTACATCTAATTTAAACTATGTAAAAAGATACGAGATTCATGTGTTCATCAAGATATTTTCTCCTTCTGCACGAAAGAGCTTTCTCCCATTTTTCAGTCATTTAGTGTCGGTGAAAAAATGAACCAAGTCCAGGTGCTTTGTCTTCATTCCATTTATCATCCATCTTCACTTCAATTCTTTGTGGCAGAAAAACGATTTAGGGCATCAGTAATAGTTTGTAGTTCAGATGATAGAGCTTATATTCATGCCTCAGAAAATTTCTATGTTGTTTAAAGTTTACTGTGATAAGAAAACACATGAGGAAATAGCCAGTTTTTATTGTGAGAAAAAAATGTATTCCTGACCTTTTGTCTGTCAGAGAATCCTACAAATACATTTTATAAGGTCTATATACCACATTTAACTCTGTAGAAGTTATACACATTTATTTTGCAAAATTTTATCCAATAGTTTATTTCTAATTTTTTGTAAATATGCTATTCACGAAGGCTAATCATATAGTTTCAAATAAGTAATTTTGAATTTTATCATTTCTAATTGTTTTATTACTTATTATGTTTTCATATTAATTATAATTATAAAAATTTGTAATATTTTCTTTATATGTTGCTTTCTCTATTTTAACTATTTTTTCTCTTTCTAATTAAATCCTTGAAATTATGTATTAAACGACATTTTCTCTATCTGTAATTTATTTTAAAGTTTTGAAGTCATTTTAATTCGTTAGAAAAGTTTCTAAATTATCAAATTCCACGTTTCTGGTAAATTAACAGGAATAATTTAAAATAAATGTTTACACCATCGTTTAAAACGAATTTGGGCTTAAAACTATATGTGGATTAAATTTTTAAACTAAATGCAAAATATTTAAAATATTTTAATGCTTAGTGAGTATTAAGAATTTAATCATGCTCCACGAAGTTAAGTACTAGAAGTTCTTTCGCTTGAGTATACTGAACATTCTAAAATTGAAATAAATATATCAATATATTTTTGTTGCATTTATGATAATGTGATAGTCTAGATAAATGTCTTCAAAGTTATTTCTTTTTTCTTCAAAATATACTGAATTTAAATAATATGCGCATCAATTTCAAATAGAATTTTTACAACTGCTTGAAGTACGTAGTATTTTCAAATCGATGCTTGAGACTCTGTGTAAGAGACAATATCTTAATATAACAATAAACACACGAATTGTTCAGTTTGTATGCATCGTCTATTTTTTTACAGATACATTCAACAAAACGTTTCATTATCTGCATTAGTATAAGCTTCTTGATATGAGTAATCTGTCTGTGTGTATTGCATTTTGACTTTACAATATTTAATTCCCTAACGAAATTATGCAAATGCTTCAATTCACTTCAAACATCTTTTGAATCTACATTACCTTTTTTCTGGCTTTAGTCTTAGTGCTTTAAGGCTTAAAAGAACTTCAGTTTCAAAAGTAAGCTTTTACTCCAAGTAACAAGCGTGCTCTGAATTTTTCTAGAAGCCTTTTCCTGAACAAATTCTCTCCATTCAACGTGACTGGGCATCAAAATTGCACTTTGTCACAGAAAAATGCACGTTGGTTGACCTCAGAATTTTTGATTCTTTGTGATTATTGCTTAAATAGCGAAAGGTAACACTTAGAAATCTCCATTCTTCTTTCAATGGGAATCTTTGATGTACATAAAAGAATGATTTCATTGAAATATTTGTTCATATTGACTGAATGTGTAGTCATAGAACTATTATTTTTTCCGCTCTACTTCTTAGAAATTGAAGCTTATGATCGATCCATCTTGACCAACATAATATTAATGCATGCTTTTTGTTTTTATTTTTACGGATTTCTCCTTGAAAAGTAATGTATGGTATAAAAGCATTTTTTAAACAAGTAATATAAAAAAATTAAGTCAAATTCTACTTAGTTCAACAAAGAAACACTTTGTTTTAGTTATTGTTTATTAAATAGTTTCAATTAATATAAATATGTATATATATACATATGATAGAATCACAATATTCAGTGATATAACAGAAAGCGATTTTCCTTGTAATATTCCATATTCTTTTGTATGTATGATGTTGGAATATTTTTTGTTCGTTACTATTTATTCATTTTTTAATTTAATTAATGATTTAATATTTCAAAAAACTGTATTAACATCAAGCGTCATCCACTACAAGTTTAAATAAATGTATTTTAACTTGATTCGATGAATAAAAAGTATTTTATTAACGATTGGAAAATTGTGAGCAAGATATACTCAAGAACATTGAAGAAGGAAGTTATGTACAATCGCGAAACTTTGCAAATAAGTACAACGTAATGTGATATGCAAATAATCCAAGTTTTGGGCCAAAACTCACGCTCATACACGCCGAGGTGACGCTATAATCAGGAAGAGGGTGCTATATAAACCAGCGCAAATTTGAAGATTCATAAACGTGACGATTACCCGCCGATTGTAGGAAGACTTTGGTAAACGAAACATGCCACGTAAACGTAATAGAATACATTTCTCACAGCTAAGCGAGTTTGAGAGAGACCTGATAATCAGGATGAAAACTGCAGGCTGGTCGACGTGCCGTGTAGCTGGCCAGGTGGATCGTTCGGAGTGTGCCGTTAGAAATTGTTGGGATCAGTGGACACGAGAAGGTACTCACGCGTGGAAAATCGGGTCTGGAGTGACCAGGAAGATCACAAGGAGAGATGATCGAAGAATCGTGCGGCAAGCACTTGTGGACCCCACAGTGACTCGTTCAACGATACGAGCAGACGTAGGCGTAGCAATTGTTCCACAAACAATTTCCAGACACCTTGCAGAAGCAAATCTTAAATCCAAGCGCCCTTTCCGTGCATTCCCTTTAACACCGGAACATCGGCAACTGCGACTACAGTGGTGCCAAGCCAAATGAATGTGGAATGTCACAGATTGGCAAAGTGTTGTGTTTAGTGATAAATCCCGGTTTATTTTCGGGACAGATGACAACCGTGTACGGGTGGGGAGGCCCCCTGGTGAGCGGTACTATTCCCCCCACATTTTTCTACGTCACACTGCCCGCACAGCTGGTGTAATGGTCTGGGGGGCCATAGCCTATGATAGCCGGTCCACTTTAATTGTGATGCGTCGAACCTTAACGGGCCAACATTACGTTGATGTTATTCTTCGACTACATGTAGGACCTTTCCTAAATGGTCTCCAAGGGGCCATTTTTCAGCAAGATAATGCTCGTCCGCATACAAAAAGAGTTGATCAAGACTTTCCACGTCATTTTCAGACTCTTTCATGGCCGGCTGGCTCTCCCGATTTGTCTCCTGTAGAGCAAGTGTGGGATCAGCTCAAACGGCAGATGTCATCGTGTCACTCTGTACATGATTTAGAGTTGGCTGTTCAAGATTTGTGGGCCCATCTGCCTCAGGACAACATAAGGTGTCTAATCAACTCAATGCCGGACCGTGTGGTGGCATGTATTGCAGCTGGAGGTGGTCCGACGAACTATTAAAATTGCCCAGTATTTGTGTCGTTGCACACCCTGTATTCGTTTAATTGTCTTGATTTTGAGATCAAGTGAATCTCTCATCTGCGTCATTATGTGTATTAAATTTCATTTCAATCCGATGCTTTCTTCTTGGGTCACTATTTTCAATGTTCCTGAGTGTATATATATATATATATATATATATAGAGAGAGAGAGAGAGAGTAAGTGAACTAATAGTATGAATTGAAAAAAATATTGAATAACAAATATGGAAAAATTGGGGGTTTTTTTTCAGAATTTCAAAACCTACTTTCGTGGCCAACATTTCCTATGGTATAAAAATGAAGGAAAAAGTAAAGTAACAAAATAATTTTTATGGTAAGAAATACTAAAGGGAGAATGATGTTTACGTGTTTGAACCTTTTCATGCTAGTAAATCAAAACAATTTTTCTTAAAATGAAAATTTCCTTTTTGTAGTTTTCAACTTCTATTGCGTCACACACTAAATTTTTACAAGAAGAAACATCCGGTACAATTTCTGAATTTTTAAAAAAAATGTTTTCTAAAAAAAAAGAAAAAGATAAAACCTTTTGTAGAAATTAGAGTGTCCGATAAAGCAGGAAGACGGAAAAAAGCTTGGAGCGGACTGATTCTTAAGTCCGGGGAGAGAAAGTTGGGTTATGAACGTTGCAAAGTGTATTATACTAGTCAGTACTCATTATCAGAAGCAATCACTCTTAGTTATTCACATTGTAGAAAAAATACTGTTTTTTTTAGCCTAAAATGATTTAACCAAAATTAAGCTTTACTCAATTTTTTTTCGAAGATTCAACTTCTTTGAGGCAATATTAAATTTCGAAATTTTGAATTTTTTTTTCTTAATCTTTATTTTACAGAACACTTGTACCACGTAGGCAGGCTCCGAGTAATAATATTTTTTTCCCTACGTATGACCTCTATCTACCCAATTATTCAAGCTACTCAAATAGATCAATACATAACTTTTTTAAAAAAACAGAATGCTCAACTAAATATGCTGCTAAGCTAATAATAACTAATTAATGTGACTCTTCTTAATAAAATTGATATAATGTGGTCACACACGTATATATACCATAAATTATATTAAAGCTGATTTTACTACATTCTTTATGTAAATCCCAAATTTAAAATATATTTACAGTTTGAAAAAGATAACTGAATACTAAAATAAGTTCGTGTAGTTTTTACAAATATATACATTTATAATATAGCTTGCTTAAAATCTTGGATGATTTATTTTGTTGCTACCTTTTCATGTAAAGTTAAATATTAGCTTAGAATTACAATCTAGGCGACGAAGTATGATATATAACACGTAGATGTTAGATTAATTTTTACGAGATGTGAAATGTATTAAAATATATATTACCTTTTCTCTCTCTCTCTCTTTATGCATATATATATGGAAATAAAATCTAAATAAAATATTAATAGAGTAAGTTTTTTTTGCTTAAGATGCATTAGTACTTTTTTTAGGAAATGATTTATTTTTTAACTAACAAATTTTTTTTTCTCTCAAGAATTCACCTTAAATTTACATATTTATTTAAAATTACATTACTTTAATTTCCAGGATGTAATTTTATTTTTATATAATTATATATTAATGATATTTTAAAATTCAATGGACTTGGTTAATGTGTCTGTTCGTTTTGCAGTCGTAACTGAAGCTTATGATTAGGGTAGGGTTTTTGTACAATAGATATTACATGTATTACTTAATAATGCTGATAGGTTTTACCTTCAGTTTTGGTTTTATTTTTTTAGACATGTGAAGAGCCTCTTCTTTTAAAGCAGCGTTTCTTAAACTGTAGGGCGCTCTCCCTAGGGGGCGTGAGAACTATGCGAGGGGGGCGGTAGCTTATTAAAAAGTCAAAAGCAAACAATTATTTTTTTTAAAAAAAAGTTACTAATTTACTGAAAGTAAACAAACAAAATACATTCTCTCATATTAAAAAAAATAATAAAATGCACATTTACACTGATCTAATACACTTAAAAATGTATCAGTACTGCTCAATGTATTTTATAGTTAATTTAACAATACTAAATTAAGAACAACATTAATAAATACCAATTACCCCAGTGGCTTGTCATATACAAAATTATATACAATAATTAACACCTATCTTAATAATTTGTATGGTTTATAATTTTTCCCTTAAAGGGACTTGGCACCCTTTGAGCAAACTTCTTTATTTACGTATTTAAAAATTATATTTTAACATTTTATACAATGTTTCTGTTCAAGAAAACGTTACCAGATGAAAATTTTCATATATTATTAACACAATTTTAAAAATTTAAATTTTTTGAAGAAAATTGGGAAAATTTTAAAATCCTCTACTCCTTTTGTAAAAATTAATTTTTTGACCTGAATTTTTTTTATAATATTCTTATGAATGTTTTTAACAACTTTAGGGATCGATTTTAGAATAACTTCATTCGTTTTCGAGAAAAAAAATAAAATGTTGATACACAGGCTAAAAATCAACGAAAAAGCCAACATGTCTTACATTTTATTTTTTTTTTAAAGTATTCAGTTTATAGCAAAACGGATCCCTAATTTTATTACATATTTATTTTTAACACGCAGGGAAAAAATTGAAGTGATTGGTAAATAATTGTCGAAGGAGTAGCATTTTGAATGCACTAAGGTTTCGAAAAACACAAACTGAGAAAAACCAGTTAAAAGTTTATAATTCTGAAAAAATAATTATTATAAGCTTAATTAAACTTAAAATACCACTTTAAAATATTACTTATACGTGTTTCTTTAAAATAATTGCATTTTCATTTGTTTTCAACCCACATATTTTTATAAATGATCAACTTTTAGAGAGTACTAATTGCACAAGAAAACTCAAGAAAAACTTTAATTTTTTTTTTTTTTTTCTGTCACGACAGAAATTTTAGCTGTTTTTCTTCTTATAATATTAAAGTATTACATTTGTATGAAAAATATATCAGGAATAAGAACTGAAATTATAAAATTATTAATATAAAATGCGTTAATTTAAAAATTTTACATGCACACATTTCACAAGGAAGAAACATTACATTATTGTATTGTCTCCGAAATATTCTGCTTTTAATACTACACATTCTTTTTTATAGTTATTATTTCTATTTATAAAATAGATTTTTTTTTATCATAACGCATTTTTTAGCTTTTTTTTTCTAAAAAGGGGGTGTGGCTGACTTGCCTAATTTGTTTTCAAATGAAGTTTTATTCAACTTCTAACTTTCCGACATGCACAAGTGATATATCAATCGAAAGATAATAATGCAAAGAATAAGATTAAATGAAAATAAAAAAACGATAGGTTTGTGATTTTTAGGGTACCAAGTCATCTTAACTGTTGAATTAAAGTTATGCGATTCGTTCCCCCAACGTCCTCATTTTCCACGTAGGCGCACTTATGTGATGTATTGGAGAGGGAAGGGGGTAAAAATTAGCAACTCCACTGAAATAAGTAAATCCTCCTTGAAATATGTACAGATCATTTTATTGCATTCCAAAGCCTTCGGATTAATTTCAAGAATAGCAGTTCCTAGAAAATATTGTACTTCGGAAAGACGTATATATACGTCAGAGGCAATTAATGCACTGGCAGAGTGAGACGTTTACTTACGCAGTTGGAACTGAAGAGGTTAAAGCCGTATTTTTGTAGGTTTAGCGTCAAGGTACAGTATTGCTGAGTTTAATACATTCTTATCGTATGAAGAAGGACGCGATGAAAATTATGATTGAATATCGAGTCGCAAATATTGAAACTTTGAGAGGCACTGTTTTAAAGATTTTCTTAAAAATCTTGAAGGGATAATTTGATGTAAATTTGAATAAAGGTTTTGCCTTATTAATGCTAAGAATGTGATTTATATTAGAATTTTTTGTTAATATTATTTTATTTAAAGAATATTCATAGTAAATAAATGAACATGTGCCGTACACCAATGACACTTTTGTCTCTAAGGTACCACAAAACAAGAAATAAATCAGAATAAGAATAAATAATTTGTAACGGCATTAACTCAGATTTTATAGGGACAATACAGGGTAAAATGCTTTTAATATACGAGTATACCCATTAGTGAAAAAGTGATAAACGGCCGGGACACTGTGCAATTTGTTTTAAAACGTTGAAAAAAAAAACATTTTCGGAAGATTTTTTTTTCTTTCTAGTCAGAATCAACATTTATCACAATTAGCTGTGATTTGACAATAGTTAATCTTAATTTTTTTAAAACCTAAAGTAAAATAAATTAACTTTTAATTCTAATGAAAAAGTAACCGAGGATTTTTTTTTCTTTAAACGTTTTTGAAAGAAAAAAACTTAATTTTTCAAAATAAAACTCGGAAATACCACAAACTTAATTTTAAACATTAAAACTCGGTATGAAGATAATATTAATATGAAATATCTAATTTTCAGACATTTATTTTATTTTACATTTTTCACTAAATTTACTAAAATGTTGAAAAATTTGGAAATTAATGTATACACCTTAACTAAACTGTCATTAATTTATGATTTAACAATGTATTTGGCATGGAAGAAATATTCTCAACAATCCAAAAACCAAGAAATAAATAAGAACCTTTAAACCTTAAATAGTACTGAAACTACAATATACAATAGTATATACAAAATATTGAATAGTGATTAAATTAATTCTATAAACCACAACGAAAACTGACAAAGGAAATGTATGAGTGTTATGATCATTTGATAAATACTATACCTCACAGACAAAAACTTGTCTGCATGTTCATGGGATATTTGGCAAAATAGTAGCAAACGCAACTTTTAAATTCAATTCTAGAAACGAGGAATGCATATTGACATCATACATTTTTTATCTCAATATTTTATATTTTTCTTGAATAAACAAAGTATTTGTTGGTATTGCAGGATTTTATTTGAACATAAGATTTACTAGCTTTAGTGTAACAAGCCTAAAGGGAGTTTGTTTCGGTTCAAAATGCATGACAGGAAAATAAAACAAACACGTGATCGTTTTAAGCCTTTTTAGCGTCACTGAGTGTGTTTTTACTCTATTCGATATAAATTTATCTGGCAAAAATGGTACGTTACAGCAGAAATTTAGGTACAAAAAAAAAGATCATGTGATTTTATACCTATTTAAAGTTAAGTTTAATAATTTTGATGTGTGAGTTTATTGAAATGTTCCAGCAGCGAATTATTGCTAGAATTATTCACGAAACTATTAATAAAGAGCAAGAAAAATGGTGAATTACTTGGAGGTGAGAAATTGGACTTATTGAATGGTGAGTTTAAAGAATTACTTGAGAAATGACACATTTGTTTAAGAGTTAATTTTCATTAGGTGATTTTATTTTTAAATAAAAGCGGCTCCAAACGTAACCAATCTTTTGGTAAAGATAATTTTAAATAAGAATAATGATTAGATGACGTAGAAGAGATTAATCTAGCATCTCATAAGCCAAATTTTTGTAAAATATCATGTTAATAGAATATAAATTAATTATTCGATTTAATTTACTATTTGACTAAATCGGACTTGTAAGCTCTCAATATTCCAGTTTCTCGGTTGCTATTATATTTGAAAAACTAAGCAAATGTATTATTTTTAGTTTCATAACTCTAGTAATGGTAGCCAAATTGTTAAGGTCGAACATTTAATGACCTACAATTTACCAGACTGGGTTCGAGTCTTATATATTTTCTTTTATATTTATCTTTTCGGGGCCAGAGAATTGCTGTATATTGAAGGAAATTAGACTGCAATATGCTCGTGTGGTATGGAAGTAAAAAGAGTAAAATAACATCTTATTTCTCATCACTTGCCCAAATATCGAATTTATAGACCATAGGTTGCGTTCTACAGATATGGTAATGTCCCACGAATGCTATGTTGTTTTAAAATCTTTATCTATATCATTTATGAATATGTACAGTAAATCTTAAATAATTTAAAATAAGTAATGTAGCGTTCTGATTAAAACAGTAATAATAATAATAATAAATAAAACATTAAAATGAAATGCGTTTTTTTTCTGTATATGTAACATGATTGATGATTTTGTTTTCTTTTCAATACATTGATTTATTAATTTTTTTTTTACTTTTACTGGTGAGAGAAATTATCCTACTTTCCAGAAGAAATAAATTGCATCCTTTTTTTAATAACACAATACAGAGGGAATCCCAAGATATAGAAAGTTGCAAATAAACTCTCAAAATGCATTTTGAGTATAAGTTTGAGTCGTTACTTTGAAGTTCGTTTCAATTGGCTAAATTATTTAAAAAATAACAAAAAGAAACAATTTTGGCATAATATTTAAAAACAATAAATTTTTGATGAATACATCAATATTAAATGAAGTAATACGAAGCATTTCTCTTATTATTTAGAATGAAAATATATATTTTCTTCAAAATTTACAAAGAAAAGTTAATTATCATTGTAGAGGAAAGAGAAAAAAAAACTGAGCTCATGACTTTCAACTTAGTGTTGAAGATAATGCACTGAGTAAAAATAACAGATCGCCCACAGTTACGGTATCGACATATCATCCGTTAAAAGAATAGAGCATAATTTACATGTAAACATATGTAGAGTTTAATGGATGATATGCATTTATTTTCTGAGAAAAATGGAACATGTTTTTATGCTAATAATTTATTAAGCAAATTAACACTGCACACATAATTTTAACTTTAAGAAAAGTATAAACACGAAAAGTAATGTTTTTTATCTAGAGTGTAACCAATTAAAAATATTTTTTTTCTACAGAAAAACTTTTGTTTTATAGGTCCCCATATTAAAATTACTTTTTTAGGTGTTTTAACTTAATTTTTAACACTTTTTTCTAGTAAGCATAACAATATCACCAAAAACTTTTTGAGTAACTCTTGTTGATATAAGGTGCATGTTCTTTAGAGTATTCCAGTTGTGAAAATAAGAACCAAAATGACTTAAACACTAATATTGAAATTACAGTCATATTGCACACAATAACAAAATAGTAAGTTTACAAATTAAAAATTCTCCATTACTCAGTAAGGACAAATAATTAAATCTTTAAGAGAACGCTTTGCATATTCGAGAATTTTAGAGACATATTCTAGCATGACTTCTTACAAATAACCCCAATACTATTAAACTGTATTAAAATATTTTGGATACGAACATCCATCGCAGTAGTACCCACTGAATTGTATAAAAAAATCACGGACACATAAATATGATACTTTATCGTAACTTCATAAGCTCTAGAGTAAAATGGGGATGGATTCATTCGAGTGCTTCATATTTCATAGCAATATTTCCTTCCTACAGTGTCATGAAAATCAAAACAAGAAATCAAAGTCTGAAACAAACAACAGCTCCAACAAATCACATCAGCTGCAAACCAAACCATTTAAAGTCAAGTTTTTCTTATTGTTTCTTTTGAAAAAGTGCAGTCTGCCTGGTCCAGCTGCAACGATTTCTTTTTGTACTAAGAGTGGACAGTCAATTTTTGCTTTGTCTTACTACAACAACCTCGCAATGGTACCAATCTTGAATCTGAAAATACGTTCCTTCCAACCACTTCCATCATTAATAAGTGTCATGGCAGCCAGAGAGCTAATTCTCTTCTCTAATGCCATAACTCTTTATCGCTGACAGTTTTATTGAAGTGGTCTTCAGTAGCGATTCTAGAAATCCAGTTCAAAGTGCCTCAAGTCTTTTCGTTTTTCTTTTATTACGAAGGCATACACTCTGCCAGCCATAAACAGGAGGTCGGCTTGAACAGTTTGTTTGGCTTCCGACTGAAGAGTTGCTGCTATAAAATTGCTATTGAGCGCCAATGGAGTATTCCGCCTGAACTAAAAGTAGCCAAAATTTAAGAAAAAAACATTTCGATTTGCAGGAGAGTAAAAACTTATGAGAATTCAAAAGACTACAAAATGCCGATGGGAAGTCATTGAGAGAAAAAAAAATAAAAAAGTTCTACCACTAAACTCGGAAAAATATTCTTTCGCAAATATAAATCAAGAAAATACAAAGTAAGATCAAAATCAAAAGTTCAGACATGGAAATTACATACATAAAAATAAAATATATATAAATTGGTCTTTCATAACACATTCATTACATTTTCATTCAATATATTTATAAATGCACAGATATTTTTCTGCTTCTATATTATTTTATTTCTCTACGCCAGTGTTTCTCAAACTGTGGGGCATGTCTTTCTTGGGGGGAGGGGGGTGACAACACTAAAAGGGAAGCACGAGCATATTTAAAAAACGAAAACAAAAGATTGTTTAAAAAAATTATTAATTTCCTGAAAGTAAACAAACACAATACATTCTAACATAATACAAATAAAATACACAATTACACTGAAATATTGCTCCTACAAATGTATAAGTACTACACAATGTATTTTACATTTAAATTAACAATACAAAGTTAAGAACAAGTTTAATAATTACCCTAATGGGATTATCAAATATTAATTTAAATACAAAAATTAACACTTATCCTGATCATTTATAAGGTGCTTACTTAATTCCTTAACTGTTTATTAAAGATTACGCGATTCGCTTTGCAATGTCACCCGTTTTCCACATAGGCGTGCGTATGTGATGTATTGGGGGAGGTGAGTTATAAAAAGAAGTAAAAAAAATAATCTGAAGTAAATCCTTGGCAATCTTTGATAAGGTCCTTTATTGCATTCCAAAGCCTTTGAATGCTTTTATGGATAGTAGTTCCCAGAAAAGACCGCACTTCGGAAAACGTATATATACGTCCAGGGAAATTAACGCTTTGGCTGAGCAAAAACGTTTATATATGCAGGTGGCACTTAAAGTATCCGACTGGGTTCAGAAACAATTTTCTAAAATATAATTTAAATAATTCTTTAGTTGTTATTTTTTAATTAAGTATGTTGCAAAACTCTTTGAAAATACAGCAAGAAGAATTTTTTGAAAGCTTATTTTTCAAAATATTGAGAAACTTCTACCAAAATATTACAAAAAATTTGTGAAGGTCCCCTTGGACCTCACTTTGAGAACGAGAATAAATTGGAGTCATATAAGAACCAGTAGCCATTTTTATAAATAACTTTCTTTATTTGGTAATCTTTCCCAAATAGAATCAAAGACTTTTAATAACAAATATATCAAGAAATAGCTATATGAGGTTTATAAACAAGAGTATTTCCTTTAAATTAACTTAAATATTTAATGATCCAATTAATTAACAATTAGAATATCGATCACGCAGAGATTACCACGATAAGAGATCCCCGAATTATATTCTATAACGTTCTTATTGAACATTTAACTTTAATCTCGCTCCTAATATAAATCTTTAATGAAACTTCAAATATAAATCAATATTTACCACACTGAATCTCAAGTCTTCTTGAGATTAAATTATCCAACAAGAAATCTTCAATTATAAATTTAACTTCACTATTATCACTTTCTGCTTCAATCTCTCTCTCCTACTGCTCTAACTTTACTATTCCGTTTGACTTAAATATTTTATCTAATCTGCATAACAAGGAATCCTGTCCTCTCTTTAGAGCTGATTGGAAATAGGTAGGGAATTAAATTTCCCTAAAAAGGACGACTCAGAAGGTTAGTGATAAAGTTCCGTATAGATTTGTCACAAATTGCTCTTTTGCACACAACTCTAAATAATATATATATATATATATATATATATATATATATATATATCACAGAAATAAATAAAATGTTTGCAGGAATACAATTCTTTAACGTTTAACTATATTTTTTACTAAAAAAGCTCAAATTCTACTGTAAAATTATGAAATACAGGTGTTCAAGATGAAAAAACCCATAATTTTCTTAAAAATTATTTTTTCATATAAAATTACATTAAAAAAATACCTCAATTGAAAAACTACCCTTAGCTTTTAGCAGAAAGCCTTCATTATAATACAAAGAAAAAACTCAAAAAATTGCATAAGACTATTTCATTTACTTTAAGAAATATCACTCTTACCGTTAATCATTATGTTCAAAAATAACCTTCTTTACAAAATGCAAAATAAGGTTTATATTTGCAATAAAACATTTTAATGATTTAGGAAGACTTTAAAACTCTCCAGATTTGTATGTTGTGCCTTCCGGAACCTCATACTTCCAACTTTTACAGTTTTGAAGGGCCTTTCTTTTTTTGCGAGACAGTTTCTTATCTGGTTTAGAATGACTCGTGGAATCAACAATTCTCGTTTTGCCGAGGTACCAAAAATATCCTTTCATTTCAGAACATAATTTCATTCCTAACTTTTGAAGTAGAGTTAATAGACCAGTAAACCCAGAATTAAAAAGTGTTATTGCGATAAATTTCCTTAAGTGGAGTGTTTGTTGCTCAACAAAGTTGTCTTTCGGGATTATACTCCCCATGACATTGTTAAGACTTGCATTGCATTTTTAGCTTTCCCGTGAAGACATTTCCTTGGGAGATTTTGATCGTAAAGTTCCTTATAAGTCTTTTTAATAGAATAAATGACTTAATTTGGAAAATCCGTTTATATTTCTATCGACTTTTCTCCAACAAATACTGCTCTCTGGAAATCTCTTTTTTTTTGCCTCATTGATCTTGTTTTTGTCATGACAACTTTAATTTAATTAAAAATAAATATAACTCTATATAAAAGTACTAATAAAAAAGTTATAAAGAGATCTAGTTTTGAACACAAATGATAAAAATTAGCAACTCGTTTAAATCAAAACCAACATTGTAATCAGTTAACTGTTGCATATTTTAAAGCAAAATATATCTATTAACACATTTTTAAAGTGAAATAAAGTTGACTAATCATAAAAAGAATTCGTTAAAATATTTTAAATGAATAAAAATATCTTTTTGCCGGTGAAAATCAACCTAACGATTTGGGCTTACTACCTCAAACAAAAACCGCTATAACCTTTTTTTCTAACTGACTCATAATTGATAGTATGATGGTTTTAGAAAGTTTATTACGCAGGCTACAAAAATAGACTATAAAATAAATTTAGATTTTTTTTAATGAAAATGATGATTTTTAACCAGTCGGGGGGGATACCTTAAGAGGCTCGAGTCCTATCGTAGTTTTCACGTCAAAGTATTGTATTATTGAATTCAATACATTGGTATTTTATGAGGTGGGCGCGATGACAATTATGATTGAATATTGGGTCGCGCGCGCGCGCGCGAGAATATTGAAATTTTGAGAACTGTCTTATACGTACTTCTGTTTTTATGATCGATACAAAAATGTTCGAAAAAAAATATTTAAATATGGAACTATATACAATGAAAAGCAGCCCTGTATGTAAAATTTGGGGTTCAGAAAAAATAAGTGTAATATATAGATATTTATGAGAAAATTAAAACTAAATGGCTAAATGGAGATTATATATTAGTATTTAAACAGAAGAGAAATAAATCTGAGTGATCAATTGTTTCCAAGGGAAATAAATTGCCAGAAAAAAAGGTAATTGGTTTTTTCTGAAGAACCTCAGGGCTTTTCAAGTTAGCTCTTAGACCAGTGCTTCTCAAACTTTAATAATTTACGACCCAATATTCAATCATATAATTTTCATCATGCCCCTCTCAATACTGCAACAATGAATTGAAATCAATAATACTATACTTTGACGCTAAGGCTACAACACTATTTCAACACTTCTTTAGAGCCACTGACGTATATTAACATCTCACTGAAAGAGATAATTGCCCCAGACGTATATGTACGTCTTTCCGAAGTGCAATCTTTTTTGTGCACTGCTATCCATAAAGTTTTTCTGAAGATTTTTGGAATGTAAAAAAAGGTACTTAATGTTTATGAAGGATTTACTTTTTTCAGACAGTTTGCTTATTTATCCCTTTTCTCCCCCTCAATGCATCACATACGAGCGCCTAAGCGGGAAAAACGGTAACTTTGGGGACCAAATTGCGTAACTTTTATTCAGCAGTAAAGGTATTAATTATATAAACCGTATAATTTATCAAGATAAATATTAATTTTCGGATACAATTCTTTATATGGCATGCCCATGGGGTCACTGGTAACTATTAAACTTGTTCTTAACTTCGTATTGTTAAATTAATTATAAAATAAATGGTGCCGTACTGATACATTTATAAGTATATTATATTAGTGCAAATGTGTATTTTTTATGATGTCGGAATGTATTTTGTTTCTTTACTTTTTATAATTTAATACTTTCCTTAAATATTTTTTTTAACTTTTCAATGTGCTCGCGCCACCCTCGTAGAGTTATCACGTCCCCTAAGGGGGTGCACTCAACAATTTGAGAAATGTTGTCTTAGACTAATGCACTTATTTTGATTTTGCATTGCAAAAAATATCCAATAGTTATAATCACTATTATGCGGGAAACAGCTATATATTTGAAATAGTACAATTTGTAATTTTCTCAATAATTTTGATTAATCGATAGTACTTAATCCTGGTGTTACTGAAAATAATTATTTTTCTTTATTTAGATGATTTATACATTGAAAACCTTTGATAATGTCTTAATTAAACTCATTAAGAAAATTATAACGTTCTGAAATCGAAAGATTATTCAACTATAAACTTAATTAAATAAACTTTAATATCCATCTTAGAGATCTTGCAGTAGCTGTAAGAAAATTACCTTTATTGATAATTGGGGAACATTCTTTTTAATTCTACCATTACATTTGATTCCATTCTAATAAAATACACTAACTGCTGTCCAAAGAAAATACTTCCTTGGAAGAATTAATACTAATCAAGTTTTGTTTTACATCAAGGGAAAAAATAAGCGGAATTTATTAAATGAAATTATTCTTTTAGAAAAAAAATAGTAAAATAATTGAAGTTAAGATAAGAGAATTTTCAACTGAAACTGATAAATCCAATTTTAATTTAAATTTGAAATAAAAGAGACGTATTTAATTAAAAATATATTGTTTCTTTTTACAATTTTAACGCAGGCAATTTATTGAAAAGGAAAAACAAAAGGGAAAGTTAAAAATTTCAAACTAGTCTTTTGGCTTAGGAGCTACCCGTTTTATTAATTTAAATTTTCCCTTTCTACAACTGTCTTCTTTTCTTATAATACAGAGAAAGTTTTTTGACTTTGTGAACAAACGAAAGTACTAATCTAAATAGTATCTTCAGAAAATAATGATGATGCATTTTCCAAATATTCATTGATAAGTGGTGTCAAAAATTTCAAAAAATTCTAAGCATTACAGTCGTCTGTTAGGGCACTTAAATACATTACATATTATTTTATTGGTATTTCTCTTACCTTGCAAACTTAATTTTTGTAGAGAAATGAATATGTGGGAAACAGTAAAAGGTTGTCTGTGATCTTTAAAAAAAACATATATATATAAACATATTTTTTCCCTATTCACCCAACTTCAAATAGAAAATTGTGCACAACTTAATTAAGATGTGCTATAAAAATAAATTTATAGTTTTAGACAATAATAAAAAAAAATATTAACTTTTGATCAGCTGAACACAGGATACAGTAGCTTAGAATAAACACATTTCCAAAAAATTAATGTATCCGACTACGCTCGGAACCGTGATTTAAAAAAAAACGCATAAATGGATAATTTTCATGATATTTAGTGTCACTTAGATTAGAATACATGCATAAAATTGTTTTAAGGACATTGTGACAAAAAATATTATTTAAATATAATATGTTGGCCAAAAATTAACTTAGAATAATCTTTTTTCCAAATGTTCTCCTTTTGTGAAAATAGTTCTATTGTAATAATATTTTCCCTGTATATAGCTAAGATCTATATACAGAGGTTCAATTAGAATTTTTGAAAAAATCACATTATTTTTAGAGTTACCACCAATTGAAATAGTTATTTGCGTTTTTTTCTTAAAATTGCTCCCCTCTGTTGTCGTAAAATATGAATAAACCCACTTCTAAGTCATACATTTCAAAAATTCAAGTTCAACCTCTGTAAAGAGGTCTGAGCTATATACAGACAAGATATTATTCTAATAGAAGCATTTTTCACAAAAGGAGAGCATTTGGAAAAAATATTACTCTAAGTTAATGTTTTCCAAAATATTGTATTTAAATATTTTTTTTTTTCAAAATGTCCTTTAAACAATTTTATGCATATATTCTAATATAAGGGACACTAAATATGATGAAAAGTATCCCTTTGTGCGCTTCTGAGAATCACGGTTCCGAACGTAGTCGGATACCTTAAACAAATTAATGGAAGGAAAAATTTTTCTTTTATCTTTAGGCCCCAAAACAAAAGAAAACAGGGTTATGATATGATACAATTTATTTTAGGCATCAACCCCCTAACTGCCTCCTGCGTATATACACGTCTCTCTCAGCTGCATCTAGAGTATATATTTATCTTTTAGAATTACGATAGTGTTCTTTTCGCTGCTATCAATATAACTATTCTGAAGGTTTTGGAATCCAATAAAATGACATTGGCAGTATCTGCAAAATATATATTTATTTCAGATAAGGATTTTCTTAATTATATATGCTCTTTCTTACCCTTCCCTCCAATACACTACACGCGCACACCCATTTTAAAAACAGTTGCACTGGAAAATGGATCGCGTTAACTTGTATTTGGCAGTCTAAGGGTTAATAGCAGGAACTCACCTCTAAATATTTTCAGTAACCTGTTAACAATTGTAATTAACATATTGATGGGCATATTTTTTTTCATTTTGCTAGCAATCAGAAAAATCTTTTAAAAATACATTGGGTGTTTCAAAAAAATTTATTTTTCTTTTCACAGAATTTTTTTTTTAAACAATTAAAAAAAGTTTTTTTTCTTCTCTTATGTCATGTTGATTTTATCAGTACATGTTTTATTTATTAACATTATATCAAATCCCATCTACAGGCATAATTGAACATTTTTTTTAAACAGAGATATCTTTTTACAATTCTTAAAGTTGGATAGGAGTCATAAAAAACATTTAATTTTCTTAAAAATTAGCAGTATTACAAGTAATGTTATTTCAGAAAAATATCGAAATGATAAAATAATGCAGAGGCGCTGAATTGAATGAGGTAGATAATAAAAAAATAATTTATGATTCGAAAGGGAGTGAAAATTGCCAGGTTTGCTGCCCCCTTCATTGGCACAAAAACCAAAAGGTTTTTGTTTTTCTATCTTGCTGTGTATTTTTGCCTGGAGGTTGAAATTGCGGAAGAAACGGAAGAAGATGGGGTTAAATGGAAGCCAGTAAATCACACTGGTCTCCTTTTCCATTTTTTTCTTTCCCCTTTTCTTGCAATTTTTTTCTCTTCGTCTGTTTCGTGGCATCGAGTGAAGTATCATTGTTGCTCGATTTACCCTTCCTCTACCTTCGGCGCTTTCGATCGATTCTTGAATTACACGCTTCAGAAGTCACCTTGTTTTTGAATTATTGAAAAAAAAATCCGAAGAACGAACTCAGAAACAGCCTCCGAGCGAAATAATTCGAAGAGAAAAGAAACCACCGTGACCATGCTTTAGCATCATGCATACTAAAGAAAAGTGAATTTGCAAAGTTGTATCAAAACATGCACGAGTTAACCAATCAGGGAGTATAAAATATTTCACCACCCTCTTTTTGACACACCCCACTGAGTCACATGACAAGTGAAAGCAAGGTTACATTTTTACGATCTTAAATATGGTACCAAGTTAGTGTTCTTAAGTTCCAATTTTATGTTCTTTTAGATCTCTTTTGTGTTGCGTATGATGGAAGTCATAACCTCCTTCACTTTCCAGAGCCTTGAAGAAAAATAAAATATTGAGAGGCGTTAACAATGTCTTTGCCGATTTTTACTGTTTGAAAATACATTGGCAATGCTACTTTGAAGCTAGGGTGAATCTTTTATCACAGTTAAGGTTTGAGGCGAGTAAATTTTCTGTGCCATGCTGCAGGGGACTATAAAACTCTCTTTATAATCAGACCAGCTACAGATCTTTTGTACAGATTTAATTCCAAATTTTATTCCAGAGGACGAGGCTTGCTCAACCATAAAACTGAGTGTGTTTCATTACATTTACGGCTTTCGGAATCCATTAGATGGTTTAGATCCATATGAGATTTAAAATATATGGATTGTTTAATCATTACTGCAGTGTTAATGCATAGTACTCCAGCGTTATCTTTACTCTAATGCCTTGTTATCTGAATATGATACAGGTACAATATGTGCTCTTGCGATTGTGTAAAAGCCGTAACGTTAAGATAATGGTCTATGAATAATGTGACCATTGTTTCAAAGCTAAATGGATAATGATGTTATGAAGTGTTCCCTCTCTGTCAAATTTGTAGTTATGAGGTCATGGTGACAGAATTGGGAAAAGGAACGTATGGTTGAACTGCTCTTGTGGTAAAATCTGTCGTAATTATTTTACTATAAATTACATAACGCATGGAATTTATCCAGAATTTATGAAAATTAAGCCAATAGAATATCTGAAACGTAGATTGAGTTAATTTACAATAATAAAGTAATAAAAGAAGAAAGTAGTATATATAATAATTATAGGAACGAAATGTGTGTTATAAGCCATTTTAACGTATATTGAAAAATGATCTTTGTATGAGTACTTATATACAAAAATAACCCCAATTCATGTACGTATCTTATGTATGTGATAATTTAATTTATAACAAAGAAATTTAAAATGCTTATGCAATTGCTTAAAATTATTGTCTTTATGGAATTAATTGATTATAAATAATAATATGGTCAATGCTTACAAATATTAACAAAATGATAATAGTTTATTAATGTATATTGTTTCTTAAACTTAATTCATTTTTAGTGTTCATATTTAAAAAATATATATTCCAAACATAATTTTGAGCTGAACTTAATTATTATAAATCTTATATACACATTACATTGTGTTTAACCCTACAATCTCAAATCCTAAGGCTAAGAATTTGCTTTATCTAATCTATCTAAATATCTACACACACACTTATATATCTATATATGTACATTTAATGTATACATTTCATGGCTCAGTTGGGATTGATGCGAATCTTTCAGGAAAAGATTTTCGGTTCGAATACTAATCATTATTTCTAAAAAATAACGTTGCTTTGCGGTGTCTATCTTTCTTTCTATAAAATATTCTAGTCATTATTGTTGATGTCACTGATTGGTTAATTATCTCTTTTCAAGTTTAGAATGTTGGAGTTTTTGAGACAACTGTAAAAAAAAAAGCAAATGTAGTATTGAATTCTTAAGAATATTCTAGAGTTGAAATTTGCATTCGACTTTATGAATGCACACTCTCTTTCGTTCAATCGATTACGTATATTAACTACAATTATATGACTGTATTAATCTGCTTTCAAATACCGACACCTATTACCATAACTACAATTGTAACGGGTAAAAACCTTATTATTTCCCAGAGTGATGTCACTAAATGACAACATACCGAATTTCCACATACAACTTAAGATAGAACAGTCTTTTCGGATACGGGATTCATAGAACGGAAAAAACAGTAATAAAAAGTAACGGAAAAACGTATTATAACAGTTACAGTTATCAGAATCGACTTTTTTGTATGTATTTCTCTCATGCTATTTCATTGCTTGATTTCCTCTTCGTAAAGTAAAATAGAGACTTGAAAAAATATGCTAAGAGGTAAATATTTTAATATAAAAATAAGGGGGTCACACACACTTCACAAATTATATTTTTCAATTTCAACAGTACAATAGAATACTTGCGTGTCCCGTCAGATGATTATCTTTTTAAAACTCATTTTGTTATACTTCTAATTCATAAATTGGCAAGTATGTTACATCACTGGAAAGGTCATGAAGTGGAAGTTTTTAAAATATCAAAAAACCCCAAAATTTTTTTCGAAGATATTTAGGCTACTTAATATGTTCGACATTAGACTAAGACAGATAATTGTAAGTTGCGTTGGCAAAACCCCATTACGTTAATCGACGACGTTACGCTAACGATGTTAATGTTAAGAAAACAAATTATATCCCTTATAGTCTGAAAAATATCTTCTACACCGAATGTAAAGTCAACTGGAAAAAAAATATTAAAAAAGAGGAATTAACTAATTTGATTTGAGAGAATGTTAAGTGTTTCTGTTCAGTTTTGATTTGTGTATGTATACCATCAATGTTAGACTTACTTCCAATTTAAGATATTTTTTATCTTTAATATATCGCATTAATATTGTAGAAAATAACTTTATTTAGATTCAATTATTTTTACTTGACATCAATCTGGAAATATATAGACATATTTATTAATGAAAGACTTCGTAAGCACAGTATAAACAACAGATTTCATCAATAATCAGAGTTCTACTAGTTTTTGTTTACGTTATTTATTATTTTTAAAAAATGTGTGATTATTCATATATTTTATTATAATCTTAAATAATTTTTCTCATTCTAAAATACTTTCTTAATCATTTAAATTGAACTTCTTTTATTTCAGTAATATCATTCGACATTGTACAGTCGAACCTGTTTTTGGGCGGTCTTTTTTATGCGGTGTATGAATTTCAATGGCTTTGGCTCCACTGTAATGTTTTCTATCTATTGACAAGTGGCGCAATGAAGAATGTTATGAAACCCCCTCCCTCCTTAAAGTCAGGTTTCGCCTTTAATATTTTATAAATTGGGTAATTTAGCGTTTGTTAAGCCTTGGGCTCATAAAGTTCTACCCCCCGTGACAGGACTCAATTGCTTTGGCTCCACTGTAATGTTTTCTATCTATTCATCAGTGGTGCAACGGAGAATGCTAGGACCCACCCCTTGAAAGTCAGGTTTTGAATTTAATATTGTATAAATTGGGTAAATACGTATTTAGCGTAAGTTAGGCCTTGGGCTCCTAGAGTCTTGCAACCCCCTTAATGTGGAAGTGTACGTTACGCCACTTAAATGTAGACACTTCAAGATGCTCTTTTTATTTGTTATAAGCAGTCTCCCGACAATGATCATTCAGTTGCTTTCTCTCTACACTTCAGCAGTCCGCGCTTGATTGAAGACGAAACTTTCAATGACAGTGACATTATCAATAATTTGATGAATTATGAAGACGGACAAGAAGCCAGATTTTTTGAGAGCGGATGAAAATATGCAGGGATCCAACTTTCCAACAAATTAGGAAAGCATTTTCTTAA
Organism: Trichonephila clavipes; assembly: GCA_019973935.1. Taxonomy (NCBI): domain Eukaryota; kingdom Metazoa; phylum Arthropoda; class Arachnida; order Araneae; family Nephilidae; genus Trichonephila; species Trichonephila clavipes. The sequence continues at coordinate 306,333 of BMAU01021402.1, forward strand.
AATATATACCAGTTAAGAAAGGAGTATAAAATTCTAAAAATGGCTTCAATCGTGTTTAGCTGGTTATCGTGACATTTACAACCAACTGACCACCCGACCTTCAGCCAAAAACTTATATCTTACTTTATGTTGCCAAAAAGTAAATCAATTAAAAATTGTACCTTCGAGTGACGAAATAGATTTTGAACTTATTTATCACAGGGCTTTGGATTACGATGAGTAGCAATGAATTATGTATGTGCATTTTGAAAACATATCCGTGTATGCAATGAGAAACTATATGTTTTAAAAATGTTTCCATGTGTAATATTTAATTATTTGTTTTGTTATGGAAGTATCTACACTATTAAAATTCGTATGTAAGCAAACATATTTATCTAGGAATCTATGATGCCCTATCTTCTCACGAACCGCACGGCGCAGAAACTCGCCAAAGGTACCAAAATTTCGAGAATGATCCGAGGTATTCGTTTTGACCATTTATATTCCGATATTCCAATTAGTTAAAAAGATATTACTTAAAAACCTTAACACGCATAATTAGTACCATTTTTCACAGCCAGGGGATAAGTTCAAAAATTCGGAACTTCTTTTTCTTTTCAGGCGTTTTTAAAACGCGATCTAATTTTTTTCATGAGACTCAAAAAAAAAAAATATTACAGATTCGGAAAGATCATTTATCTCGCAATGATATGGTATAATTTATTTTACAAAATAATTATATTTTCTATTTTTTTACGATTTTTTAAAATGAGTCGAAATTTATACGTTTTTATGAGTATAAATCGTTCCGCTTGCATTTTCTTTCCTGCTAATGAAAAAAATATTTTACACTAAAAAATTCCATGTTTTTCTCTTTTAGAATCAGTCATTTAAAAAAATGTAATGTCAAAAACTTTTTTTTTTACGATTTTTCAAAAAATTCTCAAAATTTTATAAAAATGCTTAATAACTTCTTTATTTATAAAAATAATCTCACGAAACTTTGTTTCCGTGTGTTAAACGATATTATATGTAATCTGTACAAATATTGATAAAATATCTTAAATCACGGTTTTTTTAAAACAAAAAAAATCTGTTTTCCGTATTTTTTCTCTTTTGCGAGAAATATTAAGCATTACTCTTTTTTAAGTTTTTTGTTAAAAAATTACCGTTGTTTTCAATCGATATATGAAGTTTGAATGCAATAACTTAAAAATGAAGCCCGAAAAAAATGTAACTTTATCAAATAACGCAATGTGAAAGTGAACATTTCTCCCTTTCCTTTTGAAAGTTCATTCTCTCTTTTTCCCCCAAGGAGTCGCGGCGCAATCAGTAAAGTCGCTTCTTCATCGACCATAGTACCCGGGTTCGGAACTGATATTTATATTTTATGATTTTATAAAAAAATACTCTAAATTTTATTTGTTCGCTTAGAAACTTCGCCAGCAAATTTGTAATTGGAAAGGTAATTTATTTCGTCACGAGATAGTTTACTTTTTTTTTTTTTTACAAAACGATACTTTACATAATTTAAGAATTTTTCTAAAATGAATCAATATCGATATGCGTTTATATGAAAATGATTTTTTAATGCTTTAAAACTTTATATATCGGTTGCAAACAACGGTAATTTTTTTAAACAAAAATGTGACAAAAATAATGCTTATATATTTCTCGTAAAAAGGGAAGAAAACGAAAAACACAATTTTTTTTAAATAAACCGTAATTTTTAAGATATTTTATCTATTTCCGTAATCTGTACAAATGTTGGAGAAATTACTTAAAAATTACGGTTTATCAGATCGTTTTTTTTTAATGTTAGTTTCCATTACATGTATCTATATATCTAGGCTTTTCCCCATACTGTTTTTTTCTAACTCATATACATTTATATGTTTAATCAAACATTCAAACGTTCAGAAAAAGCAATCTTTTCAATAGCTATCTGTAAATTTTTCTTTTATTTATTACTTATAGAAATTTGATTTTAATAAATGAATATGTTTTTTTTAAAATGATTATTTCTATTATTTCCTTAATAAATGGACTATTTGTTAATTAAGAAGTACATCGTCTATTATTTTGGATCAAAATACATTTTAGAGACATTTTTAAGCTAACTATATGTAACAATTGATTAATTCATGAAAATCTGAAATCTATATTTTATTATTTTATATTCTTAGAAACTAACTATTAGTAAAAAATGATGGAAGTTTTTTGTTTTACTCTTAGCATCAGAACCGTTTTCTTTTATTGCTTCACATTAATATATTTTTTTTAAATTCTAATGCAATATTGATTTTATAAGTCATACATCAAAATTTGAAGCTATTTCTTATCTGTGAGAAGAAGGGGAAGATAAAACAATAATTTTAAATTAAAAAACCATGATTTTGCTATAGAATGGGGAAAGAAACCTGTCTTAAATAAAAAATAAGTGGAATGGCAGAAATTTTGAAAAAGGGATATTTTTTTCATATAATTTTAGAAATCACTCACATTGTGCACGTACAACCACACACACAGAAATGCTGGTGTCATGTGGAAAAGAGAAAGCCCGACCAACGCCGGGCTAAGCGGTGGAGGGGGTAGTCATTTTTAAAAAGAGTATTAGGAGAGCTGATTTTGTGAAGGAAATGGAAAATTTTTAATAGAGAAAGCCGTGCAACCCTGGGTAAATTCATTTTACACACATATGTAAAATAATGAACATAACATAATTAATCATATATTATTTTTGAAAAATATAATAAAACTGATGATCTTTAATTTTTTTTAAGTAAAGGTTGATTTAAATGTTAAGAAGAATAAAATTCTACACTTTTACCAATTTCCTTTGTCATGCTTTACGTTTATTTTATCAATGCACATATGATTGTTAGCATTTTTTTGTTCTGAAAAATACACGATATTTCTTAAAACTTCAACGCAAAGAAATTTCGAAAAAGTATATTTTACTGAAGCTTTTACTTATATAAGTACAAAAAGCCCGTGCAACTCCAGTCCATACAGCTAGTTCTTACATAAATTTTGTAAATAATTGGCATATTTTATAAATGCGACTTTTTTATGTGATCCCTGTCCACCGCATAAAAAAAAGTGTTTTTTGTAATATCTCCTCGAGTTAGTTCATTATATGTAAGAATTTATGAAATTTTTGATTTTTTTTATGCGTTTTTTTATGCTGTCTTTATCTACCGCACAAAAACGGGTTCGACTGTATTGTTCAAAACCAAGTTCTTCAGAAATAGGATTTAGAATTTGGACTTAAAAATAAAGATTTTAAAAAAAAAAATGAATTGTATTGCTTTAAATTAATTATTTATTATATTTTCAAAAGTCCAATTTGTTTAACCCTTTATCTATTGACGGTACTTATAAGCACCATTCACTTTGAAATTACATAGAATAACCATTTTTACGAATACTCTGACGATACTTAGCAGGAATATTCTTTTAAATCCACTTTTTCAAGGTATATGGCAGCACGGGATCTAGGATGAGCAGTTTAATGAAGGCGAATAGTTTTATAGCAGAAATTGTATTTTCAGCTGACGGTGTTTTTAGCGGATTGCAGAATTGTCATTTTTGTTCCGAAAAAATAGTTAGTGTCATAGGAAAGTGAATTATTGTTTTTGCATGTTAATAAAGATCTTAGAGAACGATTTGACTTTTTATTTTAACTGAACAGTGTATATAACTAATTATACAGTCGAATATCTTTAATTAACTAATTAGCTCTAACGGATTAAATTTCCCAAAGTTGAGTATTTTGTTTATGTATATCCCTTAATTTTCAACGTAGTGATTAAAAAAAAATTGCATAAAAAAATGCAACAAATCATAATGCGGTAGATAAAGGGTTAAATTTCTGCTAACAAATAAATTCATTTTAATTTAGTCAATATCAGTTCAAAATTTTATTTTTAAATTAAAAAGCATTTTGACATTTTTTGGAAGTGGTATCATATCAAGACACTATAGGTAGATGGTAGATTTGTTACTTTTAAAAACATATATATATTTCTTTGAGAATTATAAAGAGAGTTACCACAAAGCATTTAACTCACAAGTCGTACTAGAACGAATCTGATTCACGCCATTTAGAGCTATTTTTAAGGCAAAATCTTTAATAGTCTCATATCTTGATTAGTGACGCTAATCTCCGTCAATTACATAAATGGAGAAAATTACATTAAAGTTTGTTCAGTATCAACGCTTTAATAAAATTGCACTTATCGTAATTAATGCTATCATTCTAAGAAAGGAAAATTGTATAATGCATATATATAATTAAAACTGCAATGCCATTTTATAATTGATTGTTTTTTTACCACTAATGGGTTTGCAATGTAGAACTCACTTCCACTTAAACTTAAAAATTATGGAACATTTCAAGTCATAATATGATACATAAGCAGAAAAATTAATTTAGAAAACGGTACAGTAAAATATTAGAATAGTAAAAAGTAATGAATTTAGAAATGAAATCTTTTTTTTTTATTTGAAGGGTCACAGTTTGAGTACAGGCTTTGAATTTTGAAACAGTTCAAAAATTTAATTGAACTTTTTGAAATTAATATTTAGTTCTTTTTTTTGACATTTATTACACTGTTTCGAATTTTTTTTCGTGTGTAAATCATTTAAACCTTTGGAAAAAATGTTAATTCAAAATTATTAAATATACATTAAACATGAATACTTTAAAATATTTGTAACTAACAAACAATGACGAAAAAATTATTGATTCAAGATAATAAGGGTTCTATATTTAATCTAATTTGTTTTTCTTTATGTTTTTTTTTCTATATATCTTTTATTAAATACAATTTTTGTGGGATTGGATTATAAATATCTACCTAAATGGAAAAAAACATTTAGTTTGAAATATTCTTAAATTGATTTTAAAAGAATAACAGTGCTGAGAAGACAATTAATAATATAAATGCTCAATGAAGATTTATTTAGTAACATCAAAGGAGTAGTAGAGTGACGCGTCTTCTTACTCCTCCTCAGTAGCGAATTCTGTAAATACTTAAGCTTAATACGTTATGATAATAGAGCAAAATATTTATATTGTTTTTGTAATAGGAATTAATGCAAGTTGATATTTATTTTATAGGAACTAAATTACGAGAGCTCCTATAATTTAATATACAATGATAATAAAAACAGTTTTATTTTGTTTTAATAATATGAATTTATTGAAGTTTATATTTACTTTAAAGCAGTGGTCGTCAAGCTTTGTTGAATCACGGTACTCCAAAAACTATAAGGTGTTTTTGGGAAATCCAAACTTGAAAAAAAAAAAAAAAAAAAACCTTAGAATAAATCTTTAAAAAAACATTTAAAAAAGATCAACATGTTGTAGCTACTTCAAAGGGAAATACAATTTAAGAAAATAACGTATTTTTTGTTTGAAATTTTCAACATAAAATTAACTTAATTTTCTCATTATTAACATTAATTCTGACTCAGCTACCGTTCCATTGTACATATTAAGTAGGATATGTATATGTACATTTTCTCATACAAACTGTCCAAATCTATTGAAGCTATTTAGAGTTGTATTTTATGTTCAACATTAGTTTCTTTCTATATTTTGTTTTTATTGCCACATACGTTCAGAAATATGTTGAATTTAAAAACAATACTCCCACACAAAAGTGGCATTAAAATGCTTATGCATGTACAAGAAACTTCTGTACATTCTGTATATATGCAGCCTAAAATTTAGAAGTTGTTCCTGCTTAAATTTAGATTTTAACGTCGAATCTATCAATATATCAATAATTTGTTCCTATTCTTTTATTGGTAAACTTTCCAATTTGTTTTGCCTCAAAGTCAACTTTTCAAAATAAATGAATGGATGTTCATTGCTTAGAGTCTGAGGTTTATTTCCCTCCTATTGCATAAATATCATTAAAATATTGTGATTGTACTAAAAAAAATTTGTTGAGTCTTTTCAGCTCTCTGTTAATCCATCCTTACACAACCTTAGAATGAACTCTGGTTATTTTCACATTTGCTGTAATGTTTCCGTTATAACTAATTCTGAAGCATGAAACTAGGCGCGAAAACTCAGTGTTAGCTTCTACGTCTCATGTATGTAAGTATTCTTAGTAAATAATAATAATATGACGAGGAAGGGGATATGTAAAGGTATTTTAATGAGTAATATAATTGTAGTTCAAAAAGTTCTCTATTTCTAATTTTTAAAAATGGGCAAATATCATTTTTATTGATGAAATAAGTAATTTTTTTCTGTTTTTTTCATGGCATGCTGGGGAAAATTGGAGATTGAGGTGCCAGCTTAGGTGCCATTTTCTTCACTTGGCCGAGATTAAAAATTACAAGATTCGGTGCTAAAAGTTCTCATGTTGTTATGAGTACAATCTTACTTGATTTAAATGTAATTTATTTCAAAAGAATACCGATTCATGATGTTTGAAACTGGGCAATGTTAAAATACCAATTAGTTACTAAATTAGTTATAAAAGTTTGGTAAGTAAATCTACTACTTGAATTTTTTCAATAATAATATTAAAGTTAAAATTATTTTATAACAATTTTTTATGGTTGCTTAGTTCTTCTAAACACTATTCTAGTTACTTTCCACACCCTTATCTTTTCGGAGGAAATCATTTTTTTTTATAAATTTTTTGAGAAATTTCAGAAAAGCTTTAATTACAAATAAGTTTTTTTTAAATCATTTAAAAGAATATAATACAATTTAATATACTCTCTAAGTGTGATTAATTTCTATTTTCTCCTATGGAACTCAACATTTCAGATGAGATATCTTAAATTTTTATGTAACTAACATTTGCTTACCCATAATTATTGTTCACGTGTTACCTACAAAATTAAGGACTCCAGAATAAATAAATGTACTAAAAATTATTCACACGTACACACAAAACTAAAGTTTAAACTAACTGCAAGGCCCGGCTTTGCACGGACTTCTTCAAGCGTATAGGGTTTTGCCAATGGAAATTACGAATGGAAATCTCGTATTCAGTAATTCTTGGTTTTTGCGAGATTTCTATATTTTGTTTGTCCTTAACATTCCATTTTTAAAATTTATTCTGTGTCTTTGCCCCATTGATCGGGTCTGTTTCCTCTCCGTTATGCCCGGCGTTACACGGGCTTTTTCAAGAATATAGCTACATTATTTTGGAAATTTTTCATTTTCTTCTGAATGCCAGTACTTCTGGGTGTATGTGTATGCGTGATGTGTGGAATTTGTATATTTTTGTCATTAAAACTCTTTTTTTTCCAAAATGTCTTCTCTTTCTTTTCCTGATCAAAGAGGCTTCTCTTACTTCCGCTAAGCCCGGCGTTGCACGGGCATTTTCGAGTATAAAACTTTGTTTCCCTCTTTCTTTCGCAGAGGAAAATATTTCTTCAAATTTCTATTTTCGACTAAAATTTATAAAACTAATCTAGTTTTATCTATAAGAGAACAGATAATGTAGTATTGCTTTTCGTATTGAATAATTAATTTATTAAATAATTACATAAAAGAACACTGCTTTAGTTTTTTTAAAAAAATATTAATTTATAAATTTGTTTTTGTTAAATAATGAATTGAAAATTTCTTAACGTTAGCTATTGATTCGACAGCTTATTTCCAAATGTTTTATTATTTTATTAAAAATATGTAATTATAAAAAATAACTATGTATAGGGGGAAAGCCTAGAAATTTGTTTACATTCACTGCATAAAAAGAAAGTAAAAAAGAAAACAATATTAACTAATAAAATTATTTCACATCACATTACCTTAAGCATTCATGAGTTCTGTGGTAGCTTTATCACAATGAATTATTAATGCCATTTAGCGATTTTTTTCGTTGCATTTTTACATTTCCCCAAAACGGAAATGTATTTTTAAAAAAGTCTTATGTTTGAAGAAAAACAGAAAAAAAGTTTTTAAATATTGCTAAGTTCTATGAGTTTTATTAAAGAAGTTTTACAATATTCCATTTCAACTTAACATGGCAGCGTTAGGTAATATAGAAAAGGTACCAATTTACTTAAACATTTTTTAAAAAAATAGCTAGTCTGCGCATGGCTTGGCGTTGCACGGTCTAGTTTGAATGAATTACATTTTGCCCATGTATAAGAATTCTCTTCACTTCTGGTGTCAACATTTCCTGGTGTGTGCGTGATTTCTATATTAATATCCTTAAAATTCCCGTTATTGAAATCCCTTCGACTTTTTTGCATCATCAGAAAGGTTTGTTTCTCTTTCGTTTAGCCAAGCGTTGCACGGGCTTTTTCCGAGTGCAAACATTTTTCCCATGGAAAAATTTCTTTATTCCCTCCCCTCCCGATACCAACGTTACTGTGTGTATGTATTTGCAAAGGGGTGATGTTAGTGATTTCTGTATTTATGACATAAATATTTTTTTACGAAATTTCTACCTCTTTTTTCCCTTATCATACAGGTTTCTTTGTCCACCACTTTGCCGGCAATGCATAGACTTTTTCGAGTGTAATACTGTTTTTAACTCTTTTTCCCTAAGGATAAGATTTTCAAATTTCAATTTTCAGTTAATGATTTACAAAAAACCATTTTGCTTTAATTAATACAAAATATTTATTTAAAGCAAAAGGAAAAACCTTAAACTTAAAAGTATAAAAAACTTAAAAGAAAAAAAAGAAACTTAAGAGTATATATTCAGTACTTTTTTACGATAATTACTTAGTTAGAATCTAAAATAATAAAATTAATTTTAAACTTTTATTTATCGTTCAATCGTTATATACTGTTAGCTTAAAATGTCTCTAAAATCTAATCCAGTTTTATCCATAAAAAACAATATACCATTTAGTATTGAATGGTGGAAAACAATACTGCTTTTTAGTTTTTTTTTAATAGTGTATTAATTTAAATGAATTTATCGGGTTAATAATGAATACAAAACATTCTTAACATTATCAGTTTAATCGATTGCTCATTTCTGGATGTTTGAATGTTATAAACAATTGAATGTTATTAACTGCAAAAAATAAACCCCCGAAGAAATTCTATTAGACGGAAAACAGAAATACCTTTACAAAATCCGTAATTTTTTTTTAAGCAAACATTTTAAAATTCTCTCAGAATACGAGTAAGAAAACTTGACAGAGCAAAATTATGACAACAATTATATATACACAACAATAGGTGTTCTTTGCGCGATAAATGGTTAAATTAATCATGTATTTTAAGGCTTTAAATTAATGTGTTTTTTTTTTCAATTTAGAAAATATAATGATGTAGTTATGTGTGGCAATTCAAAAGTCTTGTTTTTTAATTCAATCATCATTTGTTTTCCGTTTAACATTAGGCGAGTTATGTTGAGTGTGTGCGTTGCTCAAAAGCAAAAAAAATATATATATATAGGAAAGGGAATTATTCAAATTCCTCATTTAAGTATGCAATAAAAAAAACAGGGGAAACACGCAATACAAAATAATAATCACGTGTTATTTTTAGAAATTCATCAGTGTTTTAGGAATAGTTTCAACTAGTTAGTAAGACATATGTAAGCCATTATGATATTCTATTGCTTAGAATACCAATAAATCTGCCAAACATTCAAGGGCTTATCTTTTTATAACGATACATCACTGATAAATCTATCAAAATACGAGTTTAATCCTTTAGTGAGAGATAAAACGAGACGCGTTTTGAAATTAGGTATATATTTGGATTTATGAATTAAATATTTTAAATAAATGTGATAAGAATTTTGAGTAAATATTGATTTAAGTTAGTGCATATTTATATATCGCTCGTTCAAAATAAATAACAGTAATAAAGAAGACACCTGATGATATGACAGCGATAAAAAGACACTTTAGATTCTCGAAATAGTCCATTTACTGAAATAATTCCTATAAATTCGAAGTTACTTCAATAGTGCTACGCACCTCTTCAAACTCCTCAAACCGTCACTAAGCTATTTGATAAATCGTCAGAAGAATTCAAAAGAATATTCAACCGCTTTAGTCAAACCGCATTCTAGAAAGACAGATCGAGTTTCCCCCATCATGCTTAATGTAAGCGTCAGATGGATTTCTACAGTCGGTAGGTTGGAATTTATTCTGAAAACCCTCGGAAATGAATCGGTGAAATGATTAATACCGGAAACATTAATGTCCTCTTTGGTACTTTAAAGGAGAGATAGAAATTCAAGAGATCCAATTCACTAATGCACAAATTCAAAAGGAAACGAAAGCGGTAATTATGATATTTCAGTGACAATAGGCAATTAATGGAATAAAGTATGCGGGGTCATTTAACTGCAGCTCCTACATTCCTTACTTTAGCGTCAGGAACCAATCTTATCGATTTGATGTAATGTGCGATTTCAGTAGAAGCATACTCACTTTCGCGACCTCTCGCTTCATAAGGAGAGCTATTTTATTTCACAAATCAAATAAAGTTGTAGAACTGGAATGCCACTTTCATTTGATGTTGATTTGCTTTTCTGGCTCGATATCCATAAGTGGTTAGCTATTGAAGCATTACGGTTCCTAAAGACTGCTGCGTAAGTTGATAAATTTATTTCAAATTTATTTTTAAACTATTTGAAAGAATTTATTTGTATAAGGGGGTCTTAGGGGTGTTAATTTTCTGTAGAGGGCTGCAAATATAAACAATATTCAAATATATATATATATATATATATTTAACTCTTTGAAATTAAAGTTAAATAATTCAAATATTTTACACATTATTTATAAGGGAATGAGACTTCAGAAAAGTGTAAAACGTTTAAAATATAATCATATTTTAAAAAGTTATAAGCATAGGAAAATAAGAAAATTTTTATAAGAAATATTAATTAAATTTTACGTTGCGCAAGCTATTTTCTGAAATAGTGGCTTTAATTACTAGCAATAAGTTGATTTATAAAGTTGAATACATCTTTACTACTCTGTAGTATATTTATATAATTTGACTGTAAATTATACTTTTTAAAAAATAAAAACTTACATTTTCAAACTTTGTTTAATTATTTAAATTTTTTAAAAAATTTTTGAAGTAAAAAAAAAGAATTATTCTTAAATTAAGTATGGTTTAAAGAGAATGATTCATTTTCTAATTGTATAAAGTTTGTTAACTCAAAGGCTACTATTTTTGAAAATAGCGTGAGCAACGCAAAAATTACTTAATACTTATTACAAAATTATTTCTTAATGTCATGTGCTTATAATTTTTTAAATTATGATTATATTTCAAATATTCTCTTACTTTTTTGAAACCATAATCCTTTGTAAATAATGTGTAAAAGATTCAAAGTATTTAAGTTAAATTTAAAATAATTATACTTGTTTAAAAATCATTTATATTTTCACCCCTCGAGATAAAATTATCACGCCTGATTCCCCATAAAGGATTTGTTTTTCAAGAAAAATGCAAGGCCTTAGGCTTAATTTCAGTTTCGATTAAGTTAAGCAAGGTGAGATGTTTTGTTTGAGTGTGGGTGGTTCTGATTTAGGAGAGAAAATAATTACATCTCTCTCCGGTCTCAATAGATAAAAACGCGAAATAATTAACCTTTTAAATATCAGTTATGTAGTTATTTTTTCATAAAATGTTAGTAAATTAAAGATAAACATATATAGAGCTTGGTCAAGGAAACAAAATATACTTTTACTAATATAAGTCGAAGAATTAATAATGGAATTTTTATAACAAATGCTTTAGGCTAACGTTTTTTCAAGTAATAATAAACCTGATTATGCTATTTAATTATGAAATTTCTATTTCCAATTATTACTTCCTATTTTCTATTTCTTTTAAATTAAATAGTTATATAGAAAAGGGGATCTTAGTTTTTCTTAGGTTAATAGAGTATTTATATTGAAATCATGAGTAAATGTTTTAAAGATATCTAAATAGATTAAAAATAATACTACAGTCCATGTTATAATCTTTTTAGAGTCCTGTTCTGAAGAAACAAATGGAAATAAACCCAAAAAATAAAATTTACATAAAATTAACTAATTTATAAAATATTACTAAAATTAATGATATTATCACTGTTAACGATATTTGTATTTACCGATATCAATATATTGAACTTCGAATTACTGAGTTGATAGTTTATGAACATTTTAAATACTTTTTTACGTTTTGTAATGCAATATTTTTTGAGGATAACGTTTCAAATGTGTGGCGTTGTATACAATAATTTTTTTCGATGGATAACAGTTATAGGTTAAAATACAGTTGTAATATTTTGGGATATATCTAGGAATGGAATCTTGTTAGGTATAAATATATTCGAAGATTTTACATGCAGAAAATTACTTAACTAATTAAAATATAATAATTTACATTTTTGTAAGGAAATATGATATCGATACGTTTAATATTTGATCATTTTTCATAGCAATAAGAACTGTAAAAATGTATCTCAACAGATACAATTGCTTAAGAAGATACAGTGCAACAATAATTTTTTTGTGGCGAGTAAAATAGCCATTTGCGTGATATCTGATAATTTTCTTTTATATTGTAATTGGTCTAATTGGTTAGTTAATTACTTTTAGCATCACTGCCTACTTTTTTCTTGTTATGTGAAACATAACGATGACGGTAACCATAATTTGATGAGAAATTTTTTTCCCAAATTAGAAAAAGAAGAAAGGCATGCTTAGTCATTTTTCAAATACATTTTCAACTTTATTAATTTAAAAAAAGAAACTGTACAATAATAAAAATTCAGATAGCAATTGCATAGATTTTAAACAAGTTCTACGTATAAAAAAATTTCGTAGAGAAATAGTTAAAAATACCGACAAAAAAAAACAGCATGAAAAAGTGTATATCATACATAAAAAGTTTATTTTTGACAGTATACGAGCTATGCGCTGTAATTTATTTAGTTGTTTGTAATGAATCCCTTAAGCATTTTTTTTTTCCTATTAGGATACGTTTAGACCAGCTGGAGTTTTGTTTAATTCGTCGTTCAACTGCATTCTTTATCTTATAATTTAATTCTTTTTGCACTTCCGCAGTTGATAGCAATTTGTTGATAACCGGTTATACTATGAAAAATTATGAGATATCTAGAATCCATATACGGAGATAATAATACACATAGTGTAAACTGTCAAAACTTTGCAATTTCTTGCCTATTTTGATGAAAACATCTAATGCAAACATCAACATCTGAAAATGTATCAGTAGCTATGGCAGTCCAGTGCTTATAGCAACAAGCTAGTGTCCGGCTTATGGCGGATTCAATTTCTGGTGTCACTGAAGGCTCGCCGTGTAGAGGTGACAGTCGCCCGTTAAATCTATCGTGGCAAAAGCCACCCATCGACGTGGTGCGGTAACTTAGAGAGGGGGTTCTAGTTCATGCGTCGTCGCTTGACTGAAGTATACAATTAGGAGGTATGTTAGCAATAGCACTTGTGTTGCTTTATGCGCGACAAACCCTCCAACCGGACAGCACGGATTTTTCTGCCCTGCTAGAGAGGCTTCGAAAACGGACCACACGGAATTTTTCGTAAGGCCGGGGACTCACCAAAGATAAACCAAACTGATTTTTTCCTCCACAAGTAATGTGTTCAAAAACGGAAAAGCCGTGTTTTTCCGAATTCTTTCCCCCTTTAAAGGTTTAGTATCTTGAAAGATAATTAGAGACGGTCGGGGAGACACAATGGGCATTGAGGGAAGTTTTATGGCTCATGGGGAGACCGGTGCTTCCCCTGTAGCAATCGTAAAAAACTGGGAAGAATTTCTTTAAACCCTAAAGTGTACGTAAATAATTGCAAGTCAACGAGTCGAGAATTCTCATTTTTTTCTTTACTTTAAAACTCTCAAATGGAATTAAGTTTTTATAATGTATGTCTAAGTTTCTAAAAAAATATCTGTAGTATTTAAATTCAAATTATATATTAAAACATTGAGGATATTTTACTGTTTCATTTTTCTTATTTTAATCAATACTTTCAGGGATTTTTTTTAAAAATGATAATTTTGTTATGTGTCAAAAAATAAAAAAAAGGTTCAAAATTTAAAATCTTTTAAAATTTCGGACACTTCTAAACATGAATAATTTTTAAGGTTCTGTATTACATTATTTGTAAAACATTTTTATGCATTGTTAAAAAAACCCTATTTAAATATTTTAGTTTTTCATAATATTAAAGCCAGGTATTCAGGGCATCTTACATAGAATCCCTTGTTTTGTATTGTTCAGATAACAAATTATATTTGAATTTTGAATGTCTAAACATTAATTTCATTCAAAGAGAACTTTAACTACAAGCTTATATTTTTGAACTTGAATCTTCAAATAAAGAGTATTTAAAAGCATCTGGACAAATTTACAGTTAACATTTGCGCATATAAATAAATATAAAGATCCTTTTTAAATTCAAGTTAAAAAAATATATATTTATGCATAATCCCTCATCATTCATGTTCCATTAGTGGTTGACTGAAGAAAAGGTTATTAAAATTTGGACATTTTTATAATCTTAACCATTAAAAACTAGGAATTTTGTATTAGCTCCACTGAAATTCTGCATTGGAATTTCGAAAATGATATTTATACGTGTCTCACATACTCAGTTGAAAAACATATATTTACCATAAATACTAATAATTCTTTGGATATTTAAAATTATCATTAGATTAATTTTTTAATCTATATATATATATATATATATATATATACCGGGTGGGCAAAAAGTCCGTAAAAACTTTAAAAATTCATAAAATCCGGAGAAATGAACGAAAAAAAAAACTGTTTGCAGGATCAGCATTAGTATATGTCACGGGGTTTTTTTTTAAGCTAGAAAAAATAATTCGAAAATTATCCGGTAGGTGGCGCTGTTACAAGCGTCTGTGGTGGAAATATGCAAATTAGACGGCTATAAAAACCTTTGCTCTCAATGAATCCACATTCATTTCCCCATTACAAACAGTGAATGTGAACAAGGATGCTCAGTGCGCCGGATAAAGCTTTGTTGGTGAAGTTATTTTACATGAACGAGGAATCAACGACCATTGCCTTGCGTAAATTCCAAGTTCAGAAAAATGTGAAGAGTGGAAAAGGCCCTTTAACACTTGCAGGTCTCTCAAAGCTTGTTAAACGTTTTGAGGAAACTGGAAAGTTGGAGGATAGAGCACGAGCCGGACGACCATGCTTGAAAGAAGCATGCTTATTTCAAGCAGGGTGCACGTGCCACGTGCACGTGCACCCTGCATTGCTGTCGAAATGGAAGCGATTGCGTCCAAAGCAGCTTAAGCGACCAGCAGTGCTCGTGAAGCTGCCCGACGATTGGGCTTAACCCCATCATCTGTCCACAATATTCTTCGTCGAATCCTCCAGCTGTACCCATACAAATTGCAATCGCGCCATGAACTTTTGCCAGCAGATACCGCACAGAGGGAAGCATTTGCGAAGGGGGCCTTCTCTAAAATGGAACAGGATCCCCCCCCCACCTGGGTTTTTTTACATCTTGTGGACAGATGAAGCTCATTTCTCGCTTCATGGTGACGTTAATAACCATAACTGTCGCATTTGGGCGACCTCTAATCCACGTGAGTACACACAGAAGCCATTGCATTCCCCAAAAGTGACAGCATGGTGTGGTTTCACGGGTTCATTTATCATAGGACCCTTCTTCTTTGAAACGCAGTGCCCAGTAAATGGATGGATAACGGAAACGGTAAATGCTCAGCGTTATCAAACGCTTCTGTGGGAGACTGTCGTGCCATGTTTAATTCAACGTGCTCAGATTTCGAATGTCACGTTCATGCAGGATGGAGCAACCAGTCACACTGCTAACTTGGTTAAGGCATTCCTGATACAGACGTTCGGGAAAGACAGAATCGTTAGCAGGTGCTGCAGGTACCCATCGCCTCCTCGGTCTCCAGATTTAACACCGGCAGACTTCTGGTTATGGGGATATTTGAAATCTCGCGTGTATCTATTCGGTCCATCAAGTCTGTCGGAACTGAAAGATGCGATCCGCAGAGAAGCATCCTCCATACATCCGGACATGTTGCACTCTGCCGTTGCTGGATGTGTCACTCGTCTGGAATGTCTTCTCCCCTGTAGTGGTGGTCATGAGGAACATATTCTGGTGTAATAAAGTTGTGAAATTTTTCTGTTTATTATTTATGCATTGTTTCTTTGATTTTCGTACATCAGCGCCACCTACCGGATGATTTTCGAATTATTTTTTTTTTATAGCTTAAAAAAAATCCCGTGATATACTAATGCTGATCCTGCAAACAGTTATTTTTTGTTCATTTCTCCGGATTTTATGAATTTTTAAAATTTTTACGGACTTTTTGCCCACCCGGTATATTCGACTTCTAATATATTTTTTCAAGTATTTATTAAATTTCATATAATTTATTTAAGTGAGGGGATATTAAAGTCGCACTCTCTCTCTTCTCTACTCAACTACTTGAGGGCTTTTGGCGACGGACCTGTGGCAGGAGAACTAGGTGGTCAAGGCATCGAATCATGGTTGGCATGTCTCGAGTTCGAGACCAGTGCCACAAAAGACCCGCCGTGTAGGGCAGCGATGCACGTTAAATATATCGAGAGCTGAAATGTCCTCTCGTTGGTGTGGTGTGGTAGTTAGGAGAGAGGGGTGCCAGCTCAGGTGTCGCCCTCGTCATTTGACCATGCTTCAAAATTACGAGGTCCATCACTAAAAGCCCTCGTGTAGCTGTACACTGCGACGTTAATATTCACTAACTTGGAGACGGACCTCATAATTT
Source organism: Trichonephila clavipes (assembly GCA_019973935.1). Lineage (NCBI taxonomy): Eukaryota > Metazoa > Arthropoda > Arachnida > Araneae > Nephilidae > Trichonephila > Trichonephila clavipes. The sequence continues at coordinate 323,074 of BMAU01021402.1, forward strand.
TAAACCATGGTCAAATAACGAGGACGACGCGTGAACATCGGTCCGCTACACGGCGGATCTTCAGTGGTGCTGGGGACGAACTCATTACACGCCAGCTACAAGTCCGTTACTTTGACCATTAGGCTACCGCGGCCTCACAATGTGGTTGAAAACTGCATTTTATGAGTAAAAATATGCTGAAACATTTGATGAACTTATAATAGATTTTTACATAGAAGATAGATGTGTGATTTGCTAAAATGACAGTATGTAAAAGTTATGAGAATATCGATGACAATTTTTGAAAAATTCAATTTAAGTTTCAGTTTGAAACTTATTTGTTTTTTCCGCATTTAATATTAAATAGTCGCGATAACAAATTAATAGTTTAACGCATTCATAGATTATAAAAAATAAAGGTATAAATGACATTGTTGGGAATAATAAGTTTTTATAGTTTTGAATTCAGACTTCTTTGCAGGAGTGTAGACTATTAAAAGGCTGATGTAGAAGTTAGAAAACTAATATTTAAAATATATGAAAAACAATATCTGCAATTCCATGATGTTGACGAGCAGAATACGGCATTTTTACTTAGTAGGGCAGAGTAAGCATAAGGTAGGAGCTTATGGAGTAAACAACCAGACCTCTGCAGTTTTGGCAGGTAATGAACTCCCATTTGTTGCTTTCAGTAAGGAATATAAAAATAACAAATACAAAAATAAGTCATGTAAAATTTTATATATTTTAATAACAATGAATTGTGAACTTAATTTCCAATTCATTGTCACGAGTTGGCAGTAACTACGGTACTCTATCGACCGTACTTCTTATATATATATATATATATATATATATATATATATATATATATATATATATATATATATATATATATATATATATATATATATATATATATATATATATATATATATATATATATATATATATATATATATATATATATATATATATATGTATATATATAAATAAGTACGGTGTATGATAGAGTACGGTTGATAAGTACCAATAATTTTAACGCGATTTTATATTTTGTTCTCGTAAACTTTACTCCTTTTAAAACATGTATTGCCAAAATACTCTTCTTTTGTATATTTATAAAATTTTAAAAATATAATGGTTATCTTACCCAACATTTTAAATCAGGGGCGGCAACTGTGTAACTAAGACGTGCCAAGCCAATCTGTCAGTATTATTCAGCGTGCCACATAGTAGGAAATTTTTGAAAAATCCTTCGATTCTTACGGTAATATTTGCAGATTTAAAGAATAGAGGTAAATAATTTAGATTTACAGTTTTATTTTATATTAATTATGGATCAATAAAATACATTTATTAACATAAAAATAAACAATATAAAATGCTACTATTTCTTCAACAAAGATAAAAAAAATTAAAAATGTATGTTTCCAACATATTTATTTAAATAAGAAATAGACAAAGTAAAATATAAATTATTCCCTTCATTACAGTTAAATAAAAATTGTAATGCGAATTAACTCTTTCACCACTCTTCTTCCATATCGCAAAACCAGGGGTATAATGCTTGACACGATTCTGAGCATTCAGTTGTTAAACTATTTCTTTGCGGATTCGAAATATTTTTCATATTAGAAAATATATTTTACTTTGATATGCCGTATCTTAAGTGGAAAGCAGAGTACATGCAATTTTCTTTTTTCAACAATTAAATCCCCTAGCAATAACATTCAATTATTTACAAAATAGCTGTAATTTTATCCTTAGAATTATCTTTCAGATTATTTTGTAGTTCCATAAATGTCCATAACTCTCTCTCAGAAGATGTTTGTCAAATAAGGTCTATTATCAACTTCCATCCACTCAAGAATTGACAAATTTGTAGAGTAGTGCTGAGTGCCACTAAGAATCGTACCACGTGCCACAGGTCCATAGATTGCCTACACGTTTTAAATGTTCTTATTAACTAACCATCTCCTATTCAAACACAATTTTTATGATAAAAAAGGGTTTTCATTCATTTTGTAGGGAATTGTATTAGATTCAACCATAAGTAATTTTGTGTATCAAAAAAATTACATTGTTTCGGGGATCCCCTTAGAGCAAAATGAAAGGAATTTGACATAATTATAGTAAGAATCTTTAAAAGGGGAAACGTTCACTTTCAAAATACACTGCATAAAGTGGTTTTAGGTGTACGAAGTTATATTCACTATTATTCCTAAAATAAATTTTGATATTTTGGTTTTTCGTTAAGTGTTTTCGTTCTAATTGTAATATCACCTGAGAGAAAGCTGGATTTTAGATTTACCATTTTCAGTCATATTCCATTTCTTTCAAGTATTATTTATCACAGTAGCCTGCGTACATTTTGGTCATGGCATTTTCTCAAAAGAAAAAAAAATAATGAAAACAAAGTAAAGAGCTTTTAAATTATATAAACTATGTGTCAAAAAATAAATTGGTCTTTAAATCAATCTTAATTAAGTAAATGTGAAAAAACTCAAAAACTTAAAAACATAAGCAAACAGAAAGGATTTTAGAAATAAAAATTGCGGTTAATAGACATTTCACACGAAATAATGGATTGTGTTAAAAAATATTTTTAATTAATTCAATCTAGGAATTCAAAAATGCTTTAAAATGAAACCGAATTTAAAATCAAAACTCAGAAAATTAAAATTTCTAAAATCCTAATTGGTTTTAGATCAGAAATTGAGCAAGTGTTCCAAATATATGAAATATATATATATATATATATATATATATATATATATATATATATATATATATATATATGGGAATATAATCAATTGAAAAAAAAAAAGTCAGTTCTGTGGGGGGTCTGGACCCAAGAATCCTTTCCCTTGTGAGCGCCACTGATTGAATGTATATTATGTGTGCAAATGCTGACGTAGAGAAGGGGATTTTCTCTCAGGGCAAGTTGTTATGTTGATTTAAAGCGAAAAAAATCATTCAACAGAAAAATATAAAGATAAAGATATAACTTTGCATAAATTAAAAGTATTGAAATGACTTTTTATGTGTTATTGTTAGTTAAAAATATAAAAATTGCAGAAATCCAAGTTTTATTTTACAAATTTATTCAGCATATATAATGCTACTACGTTTATTATAATTTTGTTAAATAAAAAAATAATCACTTTTACATTTTACCTCATAATAAAAAAAATAAAAAAATAAAAGGAAAATATTCTTGAGTTTTCTTCGTCTGATATTCAACAATGATTACAGAGAGCTTCTGTATGGTTAAAATTGTAACACCGACATAAAAATGTTCCTTTTAAAAAGTTTGTAAAGCTCTTAAAAATAACAGGAGAAAAAATAAATGTTCTTTTGCTTATACATATCTTAAAAATATTTTTCAATTTTGAATGAGTCATTTCTTTAAAACTTTTTTTTTACCTTTTATTTGCTTGTTTGCAATAAATTGGGAGAAGTTTCTAATGGCCGTGAAGTGGAGAAAATGTCCATTTCACAATCCTCGCCCTAGGCCACAGCTGTGAATGAGAAACCTCCCCCTTTCGAACAAAACAGAAACCGAATAGCAATAAAATCATCCCTTGCAAAACCATTTGAGGACCTCCCGCAGTTTTAAGGGGGAAGGCATAAAACTGTGGTGCGCTTTCGAAGCAGTTCGCGAAATTCAACAGATACATTTTCGCTACCACTAGCTTTGAAAAAGTAGACCGCTTTCGAAGTGAAATTCAATTAGTGGGTCATCCACTCAGAGGGTTAAATAAACTCTCCCTCACTGAATATTTATCATTTAAAAAAACATCGATGCCTCAAATGCTCATTTCAATTGCTTGAAAACAATTAATTTGGACTGACTTGTATTCAAAGTCGGAATTCAGATAAATCACTTTTTTAAAAAATAAAATCCTGATAATTTTTTTCTTATTGCGATTCAATTTTGAAGTGATTTCAAATATGTGTAGTAGTACTAAAATGAAAAATGTAAGTTACAAAAAAAATTCTTGTTATAAAAAAAGCTTTGATACCCCCCGTATTATGCAATTTGATAGTATAAATGGTTGAATAATATATCTTATTTCCCAGTTTAATTCTGAAAAATAATCTATCAATTTTTATACGTGCAATATAGTAATAAGAGATATAGGAAAGTGATTTGTATAACATACAGATTTAAAAGTAATAATAATTTGAGTAAAACACAAATGAATTTCTGCATATTTTCTTTTAAGAAGTCACTTTATTCTATGTTTGGTAAAATCAAGGTCGGACTTACACTTTTTGAGCCCATGGGCAAACTTGGAACTGTCTCATTTATTGCCTTCATCACAAACCCTACCTCACTAAAACTCGTCAATCACCAGTAATGCGCTATTACGAAACTCATTTTTTGGCCTAGGTGACTCCAAATACACAGTTTGTCTATTTGAAATATCTCCTTTTATTAATTGTTGTTAAGAAATACTTACGAGCCAGTTTTGTATGGCGTATTTTATTCATTAAGCAGTATGGGCACCGCCTTATGAGAGTTTTATTGGTAGGCTATTGTTCTTTCCTAATAATGAAATGAACTGATCACACTTCAACCACTCTTCAATTCTTTGCTTTTAAAGTCGTTGGGGTTACTCATTTTGAAAATTCAAAGAATCTAATCATGTTTATTGTGTAGTTAAGTTTACTTACAGCAAACGCTATTAAAAAAAACCATTCCTCAAATTTTACAATTATGGAAACAAACCCATGTAGCCATTTTTTAAGGAACCGCTTACTCATGTGGGTTGAGGTAAAAATCACGCTTATTACCGGGGGGATCTGAACGCGACATGTGGAAGTCATTGGATCAAACTTGAAATGATCATAAGTAGTGATGCGAAGCTATTTTAAACTTAATAAATCTATTAAATCTTTGAACCCAGATTCCTAATTTCACATCGCATCATGACAATTAATTAAATTAACTAATTCTAAAATTAAAACACTCATCTCACAATAACTTATACACTGATCGTATAGTTTTAAAATATTATTAAATTTATTTTCAAGCACTAGTATCTGAAATTTACTTTACTACAAGATTAAAATTTAACTTAGCTTGAGAGAGGGATGAAGCAGAGTAGGAGAATGAACATGGTTGACGCCCGGAGTCTCCGCGGAAGTTTATTTTTGTGATTCTCTAGCTCTGGGATCCGCTATGTCTGTGTCTCTCTGTCTCAAAATCGGGGTGCATCCCCTTTTATTTTACGACTTTTCACCTAAAAATCCTAGAGCGGACTCTTTGTCTTGTCCACTTAATTGCCTCTGATTGGTCCAGAACCAGCGCAGAGTTACAGCATAGGATTTATTGCACTTTTGGAAGCGCGGGAAATTTGTTGACGCACCCCGCAATTTATGGGTCTAGTGACCCCCAGGTGCGGGAACTTTTGGCACTCCCTTGTCGAAGGAATTCCACCCTCCAGTGAGAATTAAAAAAAAACTGACTTTGAAATTTTGAGGTCTGGCCTCCCATCAGTAGGAAATTGTAACTATTTAGTTTTACTACATTTGGAATAAGAAATGAGTACACGATATGCAGACCAGACAAACTAAAGGCTTATAATCAGTTTATACTTTTCTGAAAGAAATGCGACCAGTCGAACTTGACAAAATGTAATTCCGCCTTAATCTTGAGCTGTTAAAATGGCTACGGCAATATAATTTGGGCATGAATTTATGTAGTAACTTCGACCACAAGTGTCTAACATAATGTATAATCGTCCACTATTATATATAATCGTATACTTCGTTGGCTATTTATATATTATTCAACAGTAACTTTCATTCGTGTTGCTGAGTTATCCTAACTTAAATTGCCACTTGAATATCTTTTTTAGTGCATAATTTGATTCAAAGATTATCTCTCACTTGAAATCGGTTTAAGAGAATGATGCTTTTTTTTCTCCATAAAATGTATTCCCATGCCATTGAATTTCATTCATTTTGACTTACATTTCGTATAATTCAGTTTAGTCCTTCACGATCATTGATTATTCTAGACTCAACAGAACTATTTTGAAATTAATCATGGTTTTTTATTAATATATTTCTTCCTAAATTCAAGGAACAATACAATAGAAAATAATTCGTCTGTTTTGGTCATAAAACTTTCAACACAACTATTTCTAAGTCTTCACAACCTTGGGGAAATCATTTTCTAGAAAATTGTTCAAGTATGCTGGCATTGTCTTTAAAATGTCTCGAATAGTTCTTATATTGTCTTTAATAATTTAGGGATTGTGTAAGCAATTTTTAGTAGGATTTGAAAGAGATTTATAGAACACACACACATTTAGTTTATCAAAATAGTCTGTTGAATCTTACTATTTTTAGCAATCAGTTTATAAGAAAAAAGTTTTATGTATTTTATCTCAGCTTCCTTTTGAAAACTCACTGTCAAAATCCCATTTCAATAATCCAGCGTTTATGTTGACAGCAGTGACAAATCTTTGTTTTAGAATGATGTTGTCATTGAGGAAGTTTATGGGCTTCAGTTTTTTATATGTTTAAATGTCTATCTAAGAATTACGGGAAATAGCGGAAAATAAGAAATAATTGGATTGAATTCATTCAAAAACCGAGTGTGAAATAGCAACGTAATCTAATGGGTTTGTACGATAAATAATACGTGCCAATATTTTTTCTGACTTGGTTTGAAATTGTTAAATTCATCTGGGTAACCTCTTTAAGAGCTCCAAAAAATGTAATCCCACCTCTAAGCAAATTAAGTAACACTAAACTTCTATAAGGGTTAGAAACGAATAAATTTAAGAATAGAGGATTAATAAAAGTAAATATTGTAATTCCAAGTGAATGTTTCTTTATACACATTTTACATTTAATTTGAAAAAAATAGCCTTGAAATTGGCAAACAAAAAGTTACCCTTATAATGCTGAGTAATATGTATTATTAATGCGCAGAATAAAAAGTGAGAGCAATATATAGGATGACAAAGAATAACGGGAATTTTTCAATTGCGAGGTGGTAACCATGGGCAGGTGGCAGCACTCTCGGACAGTGACCTTCAGCAAGTAAACACTTTGCCATTTTTGTAACCATGTAATTTATTAGTAGAACGGGCACAAAAACGTGTGTTGTCATAAAAATGTTTTATAGAAACTGTGACAGTTTGGAAACTGCACATAGGGAGTTCGGACGTTTTTACAATTTAGGATGTCATGGTGCTTGCCCATCAAAATACGTGATAAAAAGCTGGATTATTAACTTGGAAGAAACTGAATTTGCCCTAAAGAAGAGACCAACAAAATAACCAAGAAGTGCTTTTATTCCGTAGAAATGTTGCAGTGGTCAGTCAGGAATCTCAACAGCAGATTTCAAGAATACATTTGTACAGGAGGACAGTATTTAAAGGACATAATTCTAAAAAAGGGACAAATTCCATTATTTTTTTTAAATGGAAAATTTTGCGGCTTCAATCCCTATGATCAAAATGTTTTTCTTCCATCATTCTTAGCTTTACTAGATTGTTAAAAAGTTCCTGATTTTGTGTCACTCAGTATAAACTGCGATAAATACCATTAGAGTATTAATATATAGGTTAGTACAAGATCACAAGATAGTCATTACCATTAAATTAAAAAATATGAAAATACAATGATGATCTTTTTAACCATTCACATATTTTATTTAAAAATACATATCATGTCGAACAGAATTTTAATAACTTTTTATATGTTAAAGTTTTTTTTCCAAGGGTTAACTTTACAATTTGAAATCTCGGCAAGAAAAATGGTAAATTTACTTAAACTGCTGACAGCATACATTTTAAGGTATACGACTAAATTAAGCAACTATTGAGAACTAACGTCATAAATCAGGGGTTTTATTTTAAAGTAAATAGAATTTCATCTTTGAATATTAGCCTACATTGATTTTTACTGAATGTTTTCTTTTGGAAATAGTTCTTTGTCTGAAGCATCAATATTGCGTAACGTATGTTCGTCTTGGAAAAAAAAAAGAGCAGTGAATTTGTTCAAAAATAACGAGTCCTGTTTCGAGTGAAATTTCCTAGTAATTTTGCCTTTAAAAAAAAAGGTAACATATGTCCCAGTAAATAGTATTTTTAAAGTAGAATGGCGCTAAAAATTCATGAACTATCCATCAGAAAATCCACGCTCATTTTTTTCATCAAATATATTAATTAGGTAAAAATGTTTAATTTAATTAAAATATGATATAACACTTTCTTTGACATAAACGTGAAGACACATGCCAAAAAATCAACGTTTTGTCAAAAATATTTCCTTTTTTTTAGTTATTATAAAATTTCATTTAAATAATTTATATTTGTCCCAGATAATACATCCCTTTCTTCTACTGCCTTTTATTTTTATTCTAATCCAGTGCTTCTCAAATCTTTAATATTTTCGACCCAATATTCAATCATAATTTTTCTCGCTCTCCCCTTCCACACAAATAACAATACATGGAATTCAATAATACTATACTTTGATGATAAAGCTACAATACGACTTTATCTTCTTAAGGGGAATTGGCACCCTTTGAGCAAACTTCTTTATTTACGTATTTAAAAAGTATATTTTAGCATTTTATACAATGTTTCTATTCAAGAAAATGTTACCAGATGAAAATTTTCATATATTATTAAATAATTTATATTTGTTCCAGATAATACATCCCTTTCTTCTACTGCCTTTTATTTTTATTCTAATCCAGTGCTTCTCAAATCTTTAATATTTTCGACCCAATATTCAATCATAATTTTTCTCGCGCTCCCCTTCCACACAAATAACAATACATGGAATTCAATAATACTATACTTTGATGATAAAACTACAATACGACTTTATCTTCTTAAGGGGACTTGGCACCCTTTGAGCAAACTTCTTTATTTACGTATTTAAAAAGTATATTTTAGCATTTTATACAATGTTTCTATTCAAGAAAATGTTACCAGATGAAAATTTTCATATATTATTCACACAATTTTAAAAATTTTAATTTTTTGAAGAAAATTGGGTTAGCTCCTTCATCTTTCTGTGACTGTAATATTGGTGGCGAGGAAAATGTAGAACATGTGATCCTTCTTTGTTCCAAGTATGTCAGAGAGAGAAAGATCATAAGACTGGCGTTCAAGAGACTCAACATTAATTGGCCACCGAATTTTCACCAATTTCTTTCCACCAGAAGTGATTTCAATAATTTCTGTAAATTTGTTGTAACTGTTTGTAATCCTTCTTAACTTCATTTTTTTTAATTGTTTATTTCCCTTGAATGTGTGTTTAATACTTACTTCTGTAAGCCCCGTGTGATACTTTGTGGTGCACGGGGATTTTATAATTGGTTTCAATAAAAAAAAAAAAAAAAAAAATTGGGAAAATTTTAAAATCCTACTCCTTTTGTAAAAATTAATTTTTTTGTCCTGAAATTTTTTTATAATACTCTTATGGATGATCTAAACAACTTTAGGGATCGATTTTAGAATAACTTCATTCGTTTTCGAGAAAAAAAAATAAAATATTAATATACAGGCTAAAAATCAACGAAAAAGCCAACATGTCTTACATTTTAATTTTTTTAAAAAAAGTATTCAGTTTATAGCAAAACAGATCACTAATTTTATTACATGCTTTATTTTCAACACGCAAGAAAAAAATGGAAGTGATTGGTAAATAATTGTCGAAGGAGTAGCATTTTGAATGCACTAAGTTTTCGAAAAACACAAACTGAGAAAAACAGGTTTAAAGTTTATAATTCAGAAAAAATAATTATTATAAGCTTAATTAAACTTAAAATACCACTTTAAGACATTACTTATACGTTTTTCTTTAAAATAATTGCATTTTCATATGTTTTCAACCCACACATTTTTATAAATGATCAACTTTTAGAGAGTACTAATTGCCCATGAAAATTCAAGAAAAATGTTAAATTTTTTTTTTTCTGTCACGACAGAAATTTTAGCTGTTTTTCTTCTTATAATATTAAAGTATTACATTTGTATGAAAAATATATCAGGAAGAAGAACTGAAATTATAAAATTTTTAATATAAAATGCCTTAATTTAAAAAATTTACATGCACACATTTCACAAGGAAGAAAAAGTACATTATTGTATTGCCTCGGAAATATTCTGCTTTTAATACTACACATTCTTTTTTATAGTTATTATTTCTATTTATAAAATAGATTTTTTTTATCTTAAAGCATTTTTTAGCTTTTTTTTTCTAAAAAGGGGGTGTGTCTGAATTGCCTATTTTGTTTTCAAATGAAGTTTTATTCAACTTCTAACTTTCCGACATGCACAAGTAATATATCAATAGAAAGATAATAATGCAAAGAGTAAGATTAAATGAAAATAAAAAAAAAACGATAGGTCTGTGATTTTTAGGGTACCAAGTCGTCTTAAATGCCACTGGCGTATGTATACAACTTACTCAACCTGCGTATTAAATGCCCCTGACATATATATACGTGTTTCCGAAACGCGATTTTTTCTGTGCACTGCTATCTATAACGTTATTCCGAAGCAATAAAATAACTTTAATAGCGGTTGTGAAGGATTTACTTATATCAGAGGAATTTTCCTTTTTTTATTCTTTTTCTCCCCCCACCTCTCTCCTCCAATACATCACTTACGCTCGCTTCGAGGAAAACGGTGGCATCAGGGAGCGAATCACACAACTTTCAATCAACAGTTAAGGAAACATTTATAAACAGAACAAATTATCAAGATAAGTTTTAAATTTTGCACATAATTAAATGTGAAAAGCCAATGGGTCACTGGTGATTTTTAAATTTTTTCTTAACTTAGTATTTTTAAATTAATTATAAAATACATTATGCCAGTGATTCTCAAACTTTCACTATTGGCGACACAATTTTCAATCAATTTTTTATCGCGCCCCCTAAAATTAATAATGATGTGAATGCAACAATAATGAACTTTTTGGGGCGCTAATATTACAATACGATCATAATTATAAATCGTACAAATTAACAAGATAAGTATTACTTTTTGTACATGTTACTTTTAAGTAATATATACAAATATAATATGTTTTTATTTATTTTTTCATTTTTTAGTTCGATTCACTATAAAAGCGTATTTTTTAGTTTGTTTTAAAACTATAATTTATTTTATAATTATTTTTAATATACACGGTAAAAATCACAATTCCAGTGAACAGTTTAATTAAGAGAAAATATACTTACCTACTTTCAAGGAATTTTCAATTTTTCTTTGATAATTTGAGAAAAAATCCAATAAAACTGTAGAACATGTTCCAAATGTGCGTGTCCTTAATAAAGGTTATAAATCACATAAGCTTTTCGCTAACAAAACAAGGAACGTTATTTTCCAGCAAAACCGTCATATTTTGTTCACGTTTTTAAAGTTTTGCTGTCATTTGATGATCTACAAATAGCATTTTGAACTTTTTCTTCCTTGTATCTTTTTGACAAGGCGAAGTGCTACATTTTGGCTTCATAGTTTTCTTCATAGATATATTTAGGCAGCATTTGAAAATTTCAAATAAACTCAAACGTTTAATGTCTAACGCTTTTCTGATATTTACTTTCGCTATCTTGATTAATATGCATTTTTTCAGCAGGTTCTTCAATTGCTTGATCTGTTTCAACTTCCTTCAATAGGGATCACACAGATGCCCATTTTTTTTATATTCTGCTCATTTACATTTATAAACCATAATAAGTCGTACAGCACTGCCACAAAACCACAAAATTGTTCCTGGGGAAAGTGTAACATGTTCCAAAAATAATTGTGTAAAACCTTTTTCATTATGCATTATATGTTTCAGAATACTCATAAAAATACATCTTGGTCAAATAATCCCTCAATGTGCTCAATATGCTTATTCATTTAAAATAATCTTCTGTTTTCGAGTTTTTCAATATGCTCGCGCCCTTTGCAGAGTTAACATCCCCCTAGGGGTGAGGGTCCCACTGTTTGAGAAACACTGCTCTAATCAGACTCTAAATAAACACAAAGACTATCGGCAACGGCCTTCAGTCAAGTGACTAGGAAGATACCCAAGCTGGTACTCCAAATCTTCAACAGCTCACTAACGAGAGGATTTTGAGCCTCGATAGATTTAACATGTACCAGACCCTTTACATAGAGGGTCTTCAGCGGCATTGGAGGGCTTGAACACAAATGGCTTGTCAATGCCGTTGACTTGACTTTGACCATGATCACTCGGCTACTATGGACACCCTCAGCCATTGCAGAATATATAGTCTTAATTTCTATATTACAGATGATATATTTCAATGAATACGAGACTCCTAAATTTTAAATCGGGCACATTTACATATCTAGTTTTATTACTCTGTATTAATCTAAATTGACGATAATTACTTGCATTTAAATTAAAAAAGTAAAAAAAAAACATATTAAACTTGTAGCAAGATATGCAAAATTTCTGAAATAGACCTGCAGTTTGGTCATACACTTCGGCATGTCGGGACCTGTCAACGAACTTCAACATCTCGTGTCCATAGTTTAACTAACCCTGTTATTTTTCAAATTTATTACAAATACGAATAGACAAAAACATGTCACCTTTCAAGGAGTGCGTTTTGTTAGTGAAGTTTTTTTTTTCATAAAATTTCTTATTCTGAGCAGAAAAATCAAAACTGCATAAACTTTATGACTCATCAAGAATAAGAGAAAAAGAAAGCTAGTTACTGATATAAATCTGATTTACTGCTACATCGTTGAATACATTATGTTTTTTAAGCTTAATTCACACATACACACATGATTATATTACACAAAAATCCACATTAAATGAATAACTTCCATACTGTTTTTAAAATGCATTATTGGATATTTTTTTTCTGTTTAAAGTACAATAATAAATATAAAGTCTATCAATATAAATATTTCTTAATTGCGTTAACCATTTTCAGTAAGAAAACCCATTGCTACTGTATAGTAGTTGTGTCTAGAGCTGTTAGTGTTTATAAAGCTCTACTTATTCAGTACTTGAGCAGAGTTAATAGCCTTTACGGGTTACCGTTTAAATTGCTACCTCGATAAAGACTAAGCGCTTTATCTTGCTGCAAATCTAACGATACTACCTCCGACACATTCTTTTTCTAGTTTCCCTATTTTTCTCCTGTTTGTGGAACACTTCCCGCCCTATTAGACACACGGCTAATCAATCGAAATTCCCCTTGTGTAGCTTAGGGGACGAAGAAAACGCCACAACTATGTTCTTCGAGAAGAAGATTAGTCTGCAGTGATGAAGAATCAGAGTAATGGATGATCAGGTTCTACTTGTCTTTTCTTAGAGAGCAAAAATATTTTTTTTTTATCTTTGAAACGATTATTGGAGAAAGATGCACCAGTCTTTGTAAAAAAAAAATGTATTGCTGTAATGATATAATTATTTCTGAGGATGAGATATGTTTATTACCATATATTTCATAACACTGCTGGAAATTTTGTTCTTGTTTTTAAGAAGATGTGTTATAATATATTATACATTATTTGTGTCCCTTAACGTGAAAGAATTTTTCTTTATGATATATTATTTAAATTTATTTTGCACTGTAATAATGTTTCATTAAATGTTTAAGGGCATACGAATTGTATGTGGTTTATTTAAAAAATTTACTTAGAATTCCTTGGAATTATATTATGGATATTGAAACGATAACAGGGTTTTCTTAGACTTATTAAAAATATATGAACCTATGGGATGTTTGTAATTATTCCAAAGGTTTGTTTCACAATGAGTATTAATTAGAAAACTTGATTTATCGTTTATGTATTTTTATAACGCAAATTTTTCAGGCATATTTCTTCATTTTACAAAAAAAAAAAAAAAAAAAAAAAAAAAACATAGAAAGTAAAAGAGACAAAACTAGTAAGTAAAGGGGTTAGGGGTTTGATACCTAGATCAGTTTCTAAAGGAAAATATAATAAAATAAAAAAACTGAGAGTAACAATTCACAGTTTGCTTTTAAGTGATCTATCCTCAACACATAAAGCCATGGTAGTCTAGTCGTTATGGGCCCATAGCCGGGGTGAACCGGACTCTAATCTTCGTACCACTGTAGATCCGCCGTATAAAGGAGGCCCGGACAAGTTATTCTGCCGAGGCTTAATGTCAGCCCGTAGGTGTGGGGTGGTAGTTAAGAAAGGGTCGGGCCAGCTCAAGTGTTAGCCTCGTCACTTGCCCGAGTTTCAAAACTACGAGGTTTGTTGCCAATAGCCCTCTTGTCACTTTATAGTGACCTAAATAAAACTCTCACACACTCTCCCAATCATCAACACTTTTGACGGTAGCGTACTTATCATTTTACGCAAGAGCTATTAACGACGGGCTTCTTAATTTTAGACCACGATCAATTTATGAAAATGGCATCTGAGGTGGCATCCAGTTTCCCAACTTTTAAATCACGTCATTCTGAGGAATTTTTGCTGAAAAGAAAAAAGGATAAGGATTTATGATTGTGAGATGATGGTAAGCAATATTTCAGTTGAGTGGCACATCTGAACTTTGATTTTTATAAAAAGAGTTTCTGCATCTTAAGGGAAATTGACCCTGAAAGTTCCCACGTAGTGTTATGAAAAAGTAGGGAGAGAGATCGAGACTATAGATGTAGTGAAATTTTAGTCACCTGACCACATTTCAAATTACGAGGTCAATCCAAAGTGCCAAGCCACGTAATTTACTACAATTTTTATTCGTTAACAAAGTACCTGTTTTGCACGACACACACACACACATACACATGCAAGTGCCTTAAAGATCCAAACCAATCAATCTCTAAAAAAGTGAAAGATCTAATAAACAGGAAAATCCGTCTGTGAAAACTAATTAAACACTTTTTTTAAAGAAATTAAAAATAATTCTAAAGGCATATTCTACTTCTGATATTTTTTTCGAGTTAATGCGTGTTATTTGTTACATAATAAATTTAAAAATAAATTTAAAAAAAAAGATTACACATTTGCGTTATTATTCTTAATTAGAGCTGTCTTTCTCTTAGGGCTGCTGAAAGTAATTCTCAAGTAAACAACTTTGACTACCTGGATAATACTAGCGTAGGTGATTACGTAAGATTTGAAATTAGGGTTCAATTTGCATAAAATTATGTATAGTACACACATTCTATAAATCAACAGCAATTTTTTTTCGAATGTTAGAATTGACAAATATTTCACTATTATGACTAATTTTAAATTTGGAAATATATGTACTGTAAAAATATGAAGGGAATTTAAAATCCCGGACAAATTAAATTTAGATTAGTAGAATATTTTTAAACGTTTAAAATGAAAATTTGGTAAACAAATTTTTATATTTTATTTTGTTTTATTTTTGGTTTCATAAATGAGAAAGTTTAAATACGTTTAATTTTACTTGTATTCATTTAAATCTCCGTAAACGATAAATCACTTAAATCATTTTATCTGATGGAATTCTAAGACTCTTTATGAAAAAACCACTTAATTAAATTAATACCTATTGTGCACTTAATTGCTTTTAAATGTAAGCAGATTTATTTGAGATAAATGCAATTAATTTACATATTTATAAACCCTTAATTGCAGCTGCAATATAAAAAAAACTTATTTCATTATATACAAGGGGAAAAGCAAAAGAAAATTATTTTTCAATTTAAATTACTATATGAAAACTGTAACAATGTTTAACGCATAGCCTTCCAATCATTTTTTATACAAAGGCGCAATTGATTAAGTTGCTGTATTGTCTGAGATAGAATAAATACACATAACCCTCTGGCGTATACTCACGGTTCCCTTTATTTTCAGGTTCTGGGGTAATTGGCAAAGTTTGCACTATGAAGCTATCTTGATTAAATATGATGAGAACAAAGGGAATTGGATCTGAAAAAGTAATACTAATCTCTGAGTACCATTTTTCGTTCCTTTTCGAGTGCAAATTGATCTTTGTTTATGCAATGTATATATTCCAATCATATACACCTGTACTTCTCACCATATACACATTCTAATTCAAAGATAATATAATTAAATCTTTCATGCGCTTTATTTTTATACTTCATATTTTAAAGATTATTTATCTTGTGATATATATAGTACTTTTCAAATATTTTCATTTGAATAATTGTTAATTAATTATTTGAATATGAATATTTAATGCAGAAGTAAAAAAGGGTCTCATAGGAGAATATTTCTTAAGAAATCATAATAAGTTTGTCTCCTAATTTTGTACCTTAATTCTTGAAAAGAATCGAATTATTATCAGCAAAGGCTTCAAATTTTACATAATTTTTTGTAAATTTAAAATTGTAAGTGCCCACCGAATATGAGGAAAGTTTAACTAAAACCATTTTTTTCTGCTTTTGTAACCAATGCATTCTTTGTGTGAAGTAATTGACTATATTTAAACTGAACTCAATGTTTGTAATTTTTTTCCGTCTGGAGAGATTGTAAATTTCTGAGAATTTCGTGTTTATAAGTATTTAGTAATATTTACATCCTTACAAACATCTATATGTGTTTTATATTTATTAGTAGTAATAAACACAACTGGTACTTTTTTATATTCTTAAGTATAGTATTTAAAAACTGCATAGAACTTTTGACAATAGTTACAAGCAATGAATTACTGTTTTAACTAGTTAACGGTAAAGATAATTTTAATTTGAAAATAATTACCCCCCCCCCTCTCAGGTGCTATGAAAATAAGTATTTGAACAATCATGAAGGACTTTATTCTTTAGTATTTTAAACTTTCAAACTAATTACCATTAACAACGACAAGGAACTGAGTTATACTTCAAAATCTTTTCAAACTTGTACAATTAAACAAACTTTAAAATTATTAACTCCTTTTTGAAAAAGAGTACTGTGATGTTTCCTTTTCCTTGAGAAAAATACAACAAACGAAAAAAGACCCCAGATAAGACCCGATCCTAAACACCAAAACTTCTACATCCTGTTCTGGAAGATTTACTTTTATTTTTACGTCGATGTAAGATTTTTAATCTGCGAAGCAGAATAAACAACGAAGGTTGATTTCGAATTGAGCACAGATAGGGATAAAAAAAACAACAACTAACATTTGAGAACATTTGTGCTAAAAATGAAATGAATAACTGATGGAATTAAATGGAGAAGAAAGTCTGTACAACGCAACTGAGATTGAAAACTCTTCCTTTTGGATGCCTCTAGAGGTTTTTGAGCTTTCGCGCCAGCACCAGTCATCTTAGTGTGCATGGGTATTTGTATCAACTTGAAACCCATTGGGGATATCCGGAAACATATACCTCTCTGCAAAATTAACGAGGATGTCTGCTTGTTGTGGCGTTTGAAGGAGGGAGACGTTTTGCACTGAGCTTTTATCTTGTTTTCGCAGGCTATTATTTTGGAATTCTCCTTAGCTTTCCGTGAGAGTGCAGCAACTACGACTACAAAGACAGGCCTTGCATTTTCCTTTTTCCTCTTAGCAAAATACATGGATAGAGCAGCAAATACGTTCAAAGCCATAAGGTTCGAAAACATTTGTAAGCTTTTATCTCGTTGAAATTTTTGGTTTCTCTGGGGGAGCTAAAAAAAGGGGAAATTCGTGCGTGTTAGTAAACTCTTGGACATTTCAGCAAGATATGCAATGTCTGCGTATTTTCAAATGACGCACATAGCATTATCAAGTGCTCACAAAGACGAGCCTTTTAAAGATAGGGGAGCCATTTTTTAGAATTTTTCAAGTTTTCCCAAAGCAGATTTTTGTTTGTTTCAGTGAGGGAAAACATTGTTCGATATTTGGTATTGCAAAAAGTTTCATCTAGACTTCACTTAAGTTTATGTGGATAACATCTTAAAAGTTCTATAACGGTAACACACACACACACATGACGGAATTCGGTAACAGGACAATTTAAATTATACGTGGAATCATAAAAATTCTTTGTAGATATTCGTAAGCTGGCGACACATTTATATTGTAATCTATGTAATTGAATTATGATTAAAATGATGTAGTTTTAATAAGAATAGACATAGGCGTATGTCTAATTTTCCATAGTTTTTTTTTTAATATTTTTTGATCATATTAACTAAACAATAATTCTCAATAACTGATCCTGAAAAAAAAATTGAAAATTTGTTATTACATATATTTTTGCTTAGTATTCCTCAAATGCATTATAACTAATTATTGTTACATATATCAGTATGCAAATTAATCAGTGTCACTAATTAGTTTTTCAAAAATGAATAAATTAAGTAAATATTTAAAATTTATGAAATAATTGTGTTAAAATTATTTCACAAAAAATATACAATTAACAGTCTTAAATAAATAAATAATTCATTTCTTCCTGAATACAATGGTGTAAACTTCTAAGTTAATAAATAACAGTTTTGAGAATCTTTGATTTATTTTCTTTCCCTCGATATTTCTAATTATTTCTCAGATAAATCTTGGAGTTCTATTAGCACTAGTATAAATAAGCAATTGATTCAATTTATAAAAAATAATATTACTTTTTTGAAACATGAATCACTCAAATGTGAAGAAAATAAAATATGTAATCAGGTAATTAAAACAAAATGAAATTTAAGCAACCTAATGTATCTGTAAAACTTTTATTAATAATTTATCGAAAGGATTAACTTCAAAAAGTCTTCTAATTTTTCCTGAAAGGTAACTAGTGGCAAGCGTTGCTTATATCCTCACAATGGCTTGGTGTAGAATTTCCAAAATTGGGTTCTTTTTCAAGTGTCATCCTCGTCATGTGTCAATAATTCACAATTACGAGGTCGTCACTGATAACCCTCTTTTAGCTTCGAAATACGACTTAAAAAACAAACAAACAATCAATACATTTCCTTTTGACTATTTTTGCCGCAATCAATAAGCTTAACCGTAAACTATTAACATATACCGAATGGTTCACATTATCGAAACGTTCTATTTACAGAAGTACTTGCTTTAGTGATTCTAAATGCATTCATAAATCGCGCGAGTCAGAGTTTAACAAAAATTCAAGATTTGTAATATGATTAAAGAGAACATTAATCTTAAATACATAATTAAAAATGTGCAGATTTTTTTAAAAAAATAATTTTAAAAATTATTAAAACACTTTTAAAAATATTTTATGATCATTTTGTTTAGTCAAATAAATCAATAAGCTTCAAGAAAGTAATTCTTTAAAAACAGTTTGAAATAATAGGGGGTATCAAAACTGGTTGATTACTTTGCACTTGGAATAAGTCTAGTATTCGAAATTTAGTATCTATATAAGTGAATCGTATTCAATTCCCTAAGAAAGGTGAAATCCATTGCACTTAATTCCAGATTTACTTAGCAGAGTGCTTCTAAATCTTCCCCCTTTTTCAGGAAGTGTAAAAAGTTTATTTTAAGCCATTACATGAAAATAGGGAAATACTGATTAATCAGATAACATAATGAAAGAAAAACTCTCTCGTCCATTATATATTATATATAAATATATTTTCAAGTATTTTATAAACTTTATAATATTTTAATTGCACACTTGAGATAGAAACCCATGATGAACTGTCAGTGATATTTTGTTTATATAGTCAGAACATTATTGTATGAGCGAGTGTATGTTTGTTTATTAACGTCGTACTATAAAGCAACTAGAAAGCTGTTGGCAAAGGACCTCGTAATTTCGAACTACGCTCAGGAGAAGAACAAGTAATATAAGGTCGAAATGTAACATTTGAGTTGTAACCTCCTCTCCGAATTTCCATGATATTCCAAGAAATTCGTCAGATTTAGCATGTATCAGACCCTCTACACAGTCGATCTTCGGTGGCACAGGATCCAGAGCTCATGACACAACTATCACTAGTCCGGAACCATGATCTCCAGGCAACCGCACTACCAGTATTATATTGCTATTAGCTGTTAAGTGTAGTCCACTGATGCAAATTTATTAAATACCCTTTTTTGTATTTCTGATCTTATTAGAATGTGTATGATAATTGCAATGTATATATTAAAACATACGTTCACCAAGTATATTCTGTTTGAATACTTAAATTTTATTTTTATAAAAAATATCGCAAATGTTTCCCTTTTGTTTTGAAGCTGTGAATCTAAAAGAATTATTTTTAATCTTTATTTAAATTTTCAGTAAGCTTAGATTAAATAATTCAACCTAATGTATCTTGTAATCACAGTAAAACGTCCTATAATAATATAATTAATTATTATATAGATACAGATCGTTATTTATAAGGAAAATTTCAATAATTATGATATGGTCCAGGATAAGAACTAATGCGAAATTTTCATTAACAAAGGCTGCGTAATAATAAAAGCATTTTATCGTAACCTCGTCACTATTTTTACCTCCATCCTGTTGAGAGTCTTGAAAATAAAACAAGCAGTACCTACAGACTAATTTCCTACTTATAGAAAGTTAAACTAAGCTAACAATGAATGATAACACTGTTTCTCGAAAAATACTTAAGCCGAAAGAGAATAAAACTTCGTTTAGTATTTTATTTAAAAGCCTAAGACATAATAAAGATGCTAAAAGAGCTTAATTACGAAGAAAAAGCGCATTTATCTGGAACTACATAATATTTTGCTTATTAACTTGATTATGCCATAACTTTCAATAAATGTTAAGCAAAAGATTAAAATTAAGCAGACTTTAATGATGCTCTCATGAATATTATGCTACGATGTTTTAAATACTTTTAACAGATGCTTTCTTCCTTACGCTTATTAAAATAGTCATTTCCCTGGCCAAGTCAATTAAATATTTACTACTAGAGCTGTTTTTTACAAGGCACGCAGATGTCAACCATGTAATAAGAAACCACATTAAACTGCGTTGAGCTTTTCCCCGTAGAGTTCTTACAAAATGTGCAGGACACTTATTTAACATTTAAATGCCGAAACAAGAAAGTAAGGAAAAAAATACCGTTTGACTTCAAAGTAAGAGAGCTAGAATAAAGGCAATTATGCATATGCATGGAATAAAAGGGTAAAAGAAAATGCTCTTTTCACAGATAACTCAAGGGATTAAAATTGTGGTGTGTCTTAGAAGAAATAAACAGAGTTTCTGCTTTCAAAATGAAGAATCCAGTTTCAAAGACGAGGTTTGCCTATTCGCATGCAATTAACAAATTAATTAGAATATGTAGCTGATATTACATTTTTAGCTTATTTTTATCACATACATTAAGATGATTGAGCTATACATATGGAAATCGATTTGTATTAATTTCCCAGCAATTGTTAATTTTATGTACAAATTAGATTTCAAACAAAACATGCTGAATATTCATAATTCAATCTTTTTTTTAGAAAATGCATTGGAATCATCCACTTAATATTATTCTTTGGAAATAAAGGTATGTAATAAAATATAGTCAAATATGTAGGGAAGCAATCTGAACTCTTATGAAAAATTTCAAACAATTTCTAAGTTTGATACACTTATTTCGCTTTTTAAATGAGCGATAAAAAAAGTAAATCTCTTCAAATATTTTAACCACATAATGAAAACACGTTATAGCATCTAATTTTAATAATGATAGATTTTGTTTGAATTTTTTTTCTTTACTTTTATACCAGTATTTTGTTTTCTACTAATTGTTCTGTGTTAATTAAACTCGGTCACTTTTGGCTCGAGGAAATAACTTTTCTTCATGAAGTAAGAAATATTGTACGTAATACTTTCACAGAGATAATCTTAAATTGTGTTTTTAAGCTTTAACGTAACTCTTTGTTATTAGGTATTTGAAGAATAAAAACATTTAGAAGTATTAATTTCTTTGTTTACCGAAGCAATCCCACTAATGATGTACTTTTTAGCAATTATAACCTTATTAAAAAATGGTGCAAGCGAACAATTTTCATTTATGGCTTAACAAAGCGATCTAGAGTATTATATTGGTTCTTATTTCTGAAAAAAATACATGGACCATATGCATCTATGCAAAGCTGTATTATAAAGAGCTTCCAATTTGAATAAATAACTATGCCCTGAGGTTTACGTGTGAAGAGAATTATCGCAACTTTCTTTTTAAAGCAGAATTCCATCTTGTAAGTTATCCATGTCTTTCTGTTTTAGGCTTATACTGAAAGTGGAGGTAAAAAAGAAGTGTGACAAGTTTGTTGGTAAATTGTGGCTCAGAAACTTTCCAATTGCTAATTTGTTAGTCGAAATTTCCTTGGAGCATTAAAAAGATAACAAAAAGGTCCACTTTCTCCGACGATATCTAGATTGTGCCGTTGCTACCAATCTCACTAATTACTTAGAGTATGAACCCTTGGGCTCTTTAGTCGCTACTGTAACGAGCTGAACTGTAATTACGGTTATTGATTGACTTGAAAGAACAAACTTCAAATTGTGAAATGATGAACACATGTAGTAACGCGGCAGGTGTGGAGCATTTAAAGACACGAATCTCCAATGAACTTAATGAGAAATGATCCCCTCTTGTCTTTAAGAATTCATCGTTAATTTGTTGAATCATTCGAAAGGAATGAAAAATTATGACCATTAAGAATGATGTGTGGTTTCAAACATATTTTTCTTTTGTTCATCAAGAAACGATCTTTTGTGTCATTGCAAAGTTTAAATGTGTCAGTTTTAAATAAATGTTAAACATTTGCTACTGCATAGATCGCAATCAACAGTTTTCGAGGAAATAAATTAGCTTCTGCAAAATCATCTTTAAAAAAGTAATGAATATTTTGAGCTGTAAAAAATTACTGAAGAATCATAAAAGATACTTGCTTCGATAGTCCTTTATCAAAAATTTAAAGTTTTTCAAAATAGAAAAATGCATTTTTCATAGTTCACACTAATGAATATCATTTTGTATACTTAAAATGTTTATTTTAATTCTATTATTATGTATTAAAAATGTAATGAAATATAATTCATTTAAATTCGTGTTATATTGCATATTGGGTAACAGATGAATCATAATTGAAATTCATGAAGCTGAAATTAGAACAAGAGTACTTATTAAATTAAAATTACATTAGCTATGTTTTGAAAAGCAATTTAGAAATTTATTCACATTTAAATACATTGTATTTTAATAGTATTAAGGAGAGACATTTCTTAAAACTTTATTTAAATCATTCACAACCAACTACGAGGTATATTGTAGTAAGCGGAGAGAGTTACGGGTCATTATAAATAAAAAAAAACATCCTTTTTATCGGCTATTAGACCTTCAGACTTAAAAATTAACTATTATGTTTTTTTTTCTTTAGCTGAGATATTGATTTTTTTTTGTTTAATTTGCAATTCACATAAAATTCACTCATTAAAAATTTCTTTATCCTTCAATCTGTATTGTTTAAATTTTCAATTCACCCGTGCGAAGAATGAGTACACCAGCCAGTATTGTTATATTTAGTAAAACTTCATATTTTCTTTAAAGTAAAACTTTAACACACAGGACAACACGTTCTAAATTTACCTTACAGTCAATGAGTTAAAAGAATGTTGAGTTCATGCTCCAGTTTGTTAACAAGAAAACTAATAATATTGTATAATACACTGCTGGACAATTGCTAAGGACGGATAACACTATCATCCATAGCAACCACAAAATGAAAGGAAGTAAAATGTGGAAAATTAGAATAAGAGCGGGATATTAGTAAGAAGAAGTATGAGTATGCAAATTTTTTCCACGTCTGTTCATCACGTGATAGCGTTCATAAGAGCTTTAAAGGTTTTGACGCGTGTGGACAGTTGTTGTTTCAAGTCAAATTTTTACAGGAAAGATTTAATAGACGAACTTAAAATTTTTGCCATGTCTTCCCGACATCACATAGATGATTTTATACGTGGCCGAATTATTGGAAAGATCGAAGAAGGGCGACAAATAACAGATGTTGCCAGGGAGTTCGACATCGCTCACAGTGTTGTTTCACGGCTGCGGAAGTCATTTAAAACTAATGGAATGTGTAGTAGACGGCACGGGGGGAGGTCGTGTTAAAAGTACGACGTCTGCAGAAGACAGATATATCGTCCTATCAGCAAAAAGGAACAGGCGCACCACAGCTCAGCAGGTGGCAAGTCAGTTTCTTGCTGCCTCAGGAAAGCAGGTCTCCCGAAAAACTGTTGCCAGACGTTTGAGGAGAGGAGGACTATACGCACGCAGACCTGTTGTGTGTGTCCCATTGACCAGAGAGCACCGTACTGCCCGTTTGCAATGGTGTCGTGAGCATCAGAATTGGACTGAACAGGACTGGGCATGCGTACTATTCTCAGATGAGAGTAGGTTCAGTCTGTCATCGGATTGTAGACGCAGACTGATCTGGCGCGAGAGTGGTACTGCTTATCGTGCAGAAAATTTCCATGAAACGGACCGATATCCGACATGCAAAATCATGGTGTGGGCCGGCAGCATGATCAATGGCCGCACGCGCCTACATGTGGTTGCGAATGGGACTATAACGGGCCATCGATACATTGATGAAGTTCTACTTCCTCATGTTCGTCTTTTCCGTGGTGCTGTCGGTGATAAATTTGTTTTTATGGACGACAACGCAACATGTAATCGAACACTCGCTGTTCAGGATTGTCTAGACAGCGAGGGTATTCAACGTCTCGTATGGCCAGAGCGTTCTCCAGATCTAAACCCCATTGAAAATGTGTGGGATGCTTTGGGGAGGCAAGTTGCTGGTCGAAACTATCCTCCGACAAACAAGAACACCCTCATCCGTGCACTCACAGAGGAATGGGATAAATTGCCTCAACAGCTGCTGGATAATGTTGTGCAAAGTATGGTACGACGTGTGGAATGTTGCATCACACTCCACGGTGGACATATCCCGTACTGATACCTTTCTTTAAGGTGCCTGCTGACTTTTAGATGCATTGTTCCATTTCTCCGTACGCAGATCAAATGAACATTTTATTTTCTTCCAGATGTTTCACAGCTTTTGTACTTTCCAGAACAATAAATATTCTTTATTCTAATGTCTGAACAGTGTGGCAACTTTATTTTATCCTACTAGGCCTCATGTCTCGCTTAATGTTATGCTACATAGCAATTTGTGATCCGTCCTTAGCAATTGTCCAGCAGTGTATTAATAATGCATGTTATTTTCAGTTGGTAGTTCATTCAGAGTTCGTAGATCCCATTTACACATTGAACATATCACTTATGAACCAATTATTATAAGTGTATAAAATAATAGAAGTCTGGCTCTTTGTCTTAAAACTCATCGAGGAATATGTTGTATCAATGGTATGGGGTGGACGTTCGGAAGTGTAGTGCCAATTCTGATGTCATCCCCGCCATTTCACAGTGGTTAAACATTATGAAGTTCTTCCAAAATAACCCTCAAGTAATTTCCAAATGAGGAATTAATAATCATGCAATCTATTCATATGAAAATTCCAATCACTGTATCTAGGAGGTAAACAAAATTTGTACACACAATTTTGTTCTGATTTAACTATGCAGGTTTATTTTGTACTTAAAAAAGGTGTTTTAAGTTGTCTTATACATTTATAAATACTATTCTCATATTTTAACTAGCTACATAGTGTAAAACTTATATTATAACTTAACATAAGATGTTAGATGCCATTGACTAGATAAACTCTCTTTATGTTTTTTAAATATTGATTCCTTTATCAATTTTTTTTTCAATTTATGTAGCAATTCTCAGGAGCAGTTTTCCTTGTAGGTAATTTTTACTTCATTATATATTTGCAGAAACAAAATATAATCCTCTGTTTCTTTTAGTGTAAGGAATTCTCTGCGCAATACTATTTTTATTAAAATACTTCTTTGTATTATTCAGTGTTAACAATGAGCTTATTTTTCTGAATACGCCATAAAAACTAACCTTAAAAAAGTTAAATTTGTTGATTGTGATAGGATGAAAGTGTAAGCCTTTTATACATCAAAATTCACTGAAATAAGTTCAATATGAAATTTCTTAATATTCGAATTTTATAAATTCTAAAATTTCGTAAGATATTACAAATAACATGCATCTTCTGCAAAATTAAAAGATATTATTTTATCGATATTTGTAAAAATATTACAAAGTTAAAAAGTAGTAAAATGTTCTAAGCATGTGTTATGTTGAATCTTTATTTAGTGAACACAACATTAAGATCATGTTTAGAATCTCTTTTATACTAGTCATTTATATTTCACTCTGATTATATTTATTATTCTTTCTTCTAGATTTGTGAATGGTTAATTACTGGAATTCCAGGTTTACTTACAATAAAAGCATATTCACGAGGAAATATAGAATAATTTTAATTCTTGCTAAAGATGAATCGATATAATATTTTAAAATTTTACATGCCATTGTTCATTAGTGGAACATCAATATTAAAATTTTAGGTATTATATAATTAGTTTTAGATTGCTATACAAGCATAACTACTTAGAAAGGAAACATGCATTAGTTTTTTGCATTAAGGAAACGATGATAAAAAATAGCCCACAATGAAAAAAAAGTTATGGATTTTCCTTTTTTTTTACGTTTCTTCGAGCAAAATTCGAAATTTATATTTTCAAATTTCAGCCAATGTTTTAATAATTTAATAAGAGTAATTGAAAGTATCTTTTTACTAGCGTATAGTTTTATAAAATACTCTAATGAAAATAATTGCTGTGTATTTTATTTTTGGAGTTTACTCCTTAAGAATCGATTTTCATATAAAGCCATGGTATGGAAATATTATGAGGAGGGAAGTTTGTACATGAACGATTACAAAATTGCGTTACGCTGTGTTTTGAGCCTGCGCCAAGTTGCTGTCCAAAGTAAGAATAACTACTGTTTCATCTTTTTTAAAATTACGATCATTCTTTTTTTTTATCGAAATCAGACAAAAAATAATTACAGAATCGGAAAGATCACTTATTTCGCCACGATGTAGTATATTTTTTTTTTTACAAAATAAGGAAATTTTGCACTTTTAACGAATTTTTCTAAAATGAGTCAATATTGATGTGCTTTTATGAAAATAGTTTTTCAATCGTTCTGAGTTAATTTCATTCCATTGTAGTGTATTGAAATTTTGTACTAAAGAAGTTAATATACTTCGTTTCTTTAGAATCAATATTTTGAAACATAAAATAACAAAAACTGTTTTTTATCTTTGATTTTTTTAAAACATACTCAAAATTCTAACTAAACATTTAACAACTTCGTTATTGATTATAATAATAAAACGGAACTTTTTTTCTAAGTGTCAAATGTTTTTATCCGTGTTTTGTTTAAAGATTGAAAAATTGCTTAAAAATTAATTATGGATTTAAAAACGTATGTGATTTTTTCATCTAATACTCTTTTGCAAGAAATTATTTATGTAGTTTGTTTCTTATATTTTTGTTTAAAGGCTACTGTTATTTTTTATCTATGTGGGAAATTCATAAGGTATATTTTAAAACTAAGCCCTCTCAAAAAAATTTAAACTTTAAAAAAAAAATTCGCCTACTACGTTTACTAACGTTTTAGCGTAATTTGCGTAGTGACTCGCAGGCAGAGCCAAATGAAAATATGATTAAAATACCATGAGCCAATTTCTTCGAACAGTTAAATGTGTCTGGAATCCGTTTGACACACGATGTTTTACATGAAAATTTTTCAGAACATTAAACACACATCACTTTGTGTCGCCTTTACTAATCATGCCATATTTCTCGATCCACCAAGTTTGAAATTCGCTGTTACGCTAACTATTTTGCCCTTATTGGCTTTTTTCTGAACCAGCCATGTTAAATGGCGGTTAGAAATCGTAAGTACAACATAAATAAAGTTTAAAATACAGTAGGGTCAATGAAAATGAATATGCTATGCATAGACAAACTTTACAACATTAGCAATTGCAGTCCACGACGTAAATATGGCAGGGCAATAACAAATGAGTGTGCTTTCTGCCTCACCGCGACCAATCATTCGCGTTTGATCGTAATAATTAGATGTGAACTTTGCTAATTTGAACTAAAATGCAAACCGTTTTGATCGGTGGTGTGCCCGAAATAGTGTGTCGCATGCCATCATTGGTACGCGTGCCATTGGTGCGCCATCCCTGTTGTAGAATATATCCACGAGACATTATTAGTATATACAAAATGGGGTTTTAAACTACTGGGGAAACAGTATCTTGTACTTCCACTCATACTTGGTGACGATTTCAATATTAATTTCGATAAAGATAAAGGATTGAGATTTGGTACAATTTTTAAAATCAAAGCTTAAGTTAGAATTTGTTTCTGGTAAATCACTGAGGGCGACTTGGTGTGGTACAACCATTCATGTGTTGTTTTCACGATTCGTAAATCGCGTGTCTACCGACGTCCACATATCATACTTTAGTTACCACAAGCATCTTGTCACATTGATTAATAATGGCGAGAGAATGTAATTAATATTCACATTGATATTGATAGTGAAGTAAATCAACCTTCTTACCAATCTGCTCATGTACTATGAGTAACAGATATGTATGCAACATAATCGATAAGTATAGTATTTTACATATATATTATTATACCGAATCAATTAAAAAAATGTGAGTAGAATAAAGAAAATGCATGCATGGTTGTAGAATCATATGGGATGCGTTTATTTACCCTGTTTGCCTACTAAAGAGTGTTTTTTTCAGGTATACAAGTTTAAGTTGGCATTACTTTCCAAGATGGCGACCGATTTAACAGCTGTCAAGTGGTTTATTCTCAGTTTGGTTTGGCAATTCATCAAAACGATCATCAAGCAAGGCGTAGATTCATCGAATGGGCCCAAAACAAGATTAACGTTGTTCCCGATTTTCATAAGCGAATTTTGTTTAGCGATGAAGTGCACTTCTGGTTGAATGGCTACGTCAACAAACAAAACTGCCGCATTTGGAGTGAAGCTAATCCACAAGTGTATGTCGAAACACCGTTACATCCAGAAAAACTGACTGTTTGGTGCGCTTTATGGGCTGGTGGAATCCTTCTTCAAAAACGATGAAGGCCACAACGTTACAGTCAATGGTGATCGATATAGAGCCATGATTACTAACTTTTTCATTCCTGAATTGAACAATCATGATGTCCTGGAGCTGTGGCTCCAACAAGACGGCGCAACATGTCACACAACTCGTGCCACAATCGATTTATTGAAAGACACGTTTGGTGACCGCCCAATTTCACGTTTTGGACCTGTGAATTGGCCTCCAAGATTTTGTGATTTAACACCGCTAGACTATTTTCTGTGGGGCTATGTAAAGTCATTGGTCTATGCGGATAAGCCACAAACGCTTGATTATTTGGAAGACAACATTCGCCGTGTTATTGCCGATATACGGCCACAAATGTTGGAAAAAGTCATCGAAAATTGGACGTCCAGATTGGACTACATCCGAGCCAGCCGTGGCAGTCCTATGCCAGAAATCATATTTAAAATGTAATGCCACAAGATTATCTTTCGAATAAAAAAAATTCATGTCCATCGAATAATACATCGTTGTTTTATTGCAATTTAAATTTCTATACCTCTAAAAAAACACCCATTACAATGGTGTTTAAATGGTCAATTTGTTATTTTTAATTCTTAAGACATATTTATGTAGTCTATAGCAGTGAGTTATCTATCAGGTATTTCTCTCTATACAAAATGTTTTGAGACTTTTAGAAACTAATAAAATATCAGCAGTTTGTTTTAAAAACTGAAACTGCATTACAATTACTTTTCTTAACTGTACATTCAATGCAGTAAATTTAGTTTAAGGTAATCTTTTCAAATTGTATTTACTGCGTTGAGAAATTGGAAGTTTTAACTAAAGTAATAAATGTAATTTGAAATTCATCTTTTGAACAATACGAGTTTGAGATCAATTACATTTTTCAAAAGAGATGTGCCGAATATATTTAATTTAAACTTTTCTAGAATTGCATAAATGCTAAGCAAATCATTTTGGATGTGGGTTAAAAAGGGGGTTTTGTGATTTGCGCTCTACGTACGTTAATTTGCTACACCTACAATTCTTGTACAAGAGAAAAACTTATTTTGATGTAATGTCCATAATCTTAATATTTCTTATGTTCTGCATGCTTAAAAAATAAATTCAAAGAATCTAACACATGATTATGCCATAAAAGAAAAAAACCAGAAAGCCAGGCCTTTAGAATGTCTTATTGATGAGCTCAAACCACTTTCAAAGTCTTGAAGATCAAGTTTAAATTACAGTTAGCTCTTGGAAAAATAATGTTGAGAAGTTGCCAAAGTGGGTTGTGTGTTCTTGTCCTCTAAGCGCTGGTGACTTTTCTGCTTTTCACATTTTATTGGATTTTAAGGTGAATAGGATGTAAAGTTTCAAAATTTATTATTATTTTTTTTTATGAGTGGAAGAATAGCATCATTTTTTCCTTAACACTACCAATTTCTTCCAACTTTTCTTTCGGAAGAACTTTGAAATTTCTTCTAAATAGGTCTTTTAAAGCCATCTATTTGCCTTACATCAAAAAGCTTAAGCCAAACTCAGAACATATTTTTAAGGAGAAAAATGTCTACATTTTGAAATAACTTCATTACGCAGTAGTTATACATACACCAGTTTTTTATACTGGATATTTAAGATTTAAAAAATACAATAAAAATAGTTTTTTAACGTGAAATGAAAGATTATCAGTTTAGCATTACAATATAGAAAACACATTTTTTAATAGAAAAAAAGATTATTGATTCCGAAAAAAAATGAGAAATAATGTAAAATATGCTGCTCTCTTAATAGCAAAGATCTCTGAATTGAAGTACACGGATCCTGGGTTTGTGCAGAGAGATGTTTGTGGGTGTGCGAAATAAGTGGGCTTATTACATATGTATACATATATATATATATATATATATATATATATATATATATGTATATATATATATATATATATATATATACAAATAGCTATAAAACCTAAGAATAACTAGTCAAGATAGTAGGAAATATTAGTGACAGTAGTACAAAAGCAAACCCCTGGTCTTAGGAGCCAAGATTGCAGGTTGAAACAAAGTTTTGAGGCTAGCCAACCTTCACCTGTAATTTGCCTATACTACTGAGCCATAGGGAAAGGAAGGAATGATATTAGGAGAAATTAAAATATTACACTATTCTATGAAAATATAATGATAAAATTATAGCCTACAAGTATTTACCAGTATAGATTTAAAGTCGATGCAATAAAGTAGATGTTAAGATTTACTTCGAGAGTACTGCAACAAATTATGTTTCCTGCTCGATAAAAAGGAAAATTTTAGTATCGCATAAATTAAAATTAGTGAATTATGATAAAATAATTTTAAGCCTATATATATGCATTAAACAAAAATCTTAAAAATCGATAAAACATTTTACAGAAATTTAAAAAATCTTCACACACACAAACATACACAAGAATATTTAAATAAAATATCTGCATTATTATAAAATTCGTAGGTAAACAAACGTATGTCTCGCTTTGTATGTTCGTATGTACATCTATTTTCTCACGAAACACACGACTCAGAAACTCACCGAATGTACCAAAAGATCGGGAATGATCCGAGGAATCCATTTTACACTTTATATTCCGATATTGCATTTAATTAAAAATATATTAATTTAGAACGTTTCTTTTACTCCTGCGTGTTGTTTCTTCCGCCAAACAATAAAAAATCTGGATGTGAATTTTTTTATCCCCGGCGTTTTTAAAACATGATCTAATTTTTTCTATGATACTCAGACAAGAAATAATCACAGAATCAGAAAGATAATTTATTTTGCCAAAATATGGTATAATTTATTTTACAAAATAATGTTATTTTCTATTTTTATACGATTTTTTTTTCTGAAATGAGTCAAAATAGATACGTTTTTACCAAAAATATTTCTAAATCATTCTGTTTAAATTTTCTTTCACGTTAATGAAATAGCATTCTATACTAAAAAGGTTCATGCTTTTCTCTTTTAGAATCAGCCATTTAAAAAGTAAAATGTCAAAAACTCTTTTCTTACGATGTTTTAAACAATACTAAAAATTTCAATCAAATACTTAATAACCCCATAGTTTTAAAAAATAATCTCACGGATTTTTTTCCATGTGTAGAACAATATTTATTATGCGTAATCTGTATAAAGATTGAAAAAATTGCTTAAAAATTACGGTTTTTTTTTAAATTGTGTTCGTTTTTTTTTTTTT
Organism: Trichonephila clavipes; assembly: GCA_019973935.1. Classification (NCBI taxonomy): domain Eukaryota; kingdom Metazoa; phylum Arthropoda; class Arachnida; order Araneae; family Nephilidae; genus Trichonephila; species Trichonephila clavipes. The sequence goes on from BMAU01021402.1 coordinate 355,236, forward strand.
TTTACCCTATTTGCGAGAGTTAATAACACACTCACTATGTAGTTTTTTTTTTCATTTTTTTGTTTAAAAATTACCGTAGTTTGCAATCGACATATGAAGTTTGATGGCAGTAACTTAAAAATGAAGCCCTCAAAAAAAGAATTATAACTTTGACAAATAACGCAATTTTACAATAGCCAAGGGATTGACGGTGAAAACCTGTTTGGCGCCAAATGACTATTTTGCCCTGTGCACGTCACGTGCGACTAAAGGTTACACTATAAAAGAAGATCTCTATAAATAATGAAATATTTTAATTTCTCCTGGACTTGCACCTCCCCATTTCTTAAACCCCAGTCCCCAGGGCAGCCAATTGGGGAGTCACTGTTTACTTTACCCAGCAACCATTCAGAGAGCAGTCACTAAGCTCTCAACCAAGTTAAAAACTTTTTCAAACTCACCATCCAGACGAAGCACCGAAGCCACGCCTCCCGGATCCCATCGATCAACCAATCGCCGTCATGCCACCTAGCAGAATGTAAAACCCCACTATCGCCATGCCCCTCATCGAAGACTTGTCCAGATATGGGATTGAGGACTGTTTTTACTGTCCAGAAGCCCAAAAAAGCAACGCATATTCAACACCTAATGAAAATCACCAGATTTGGCGAAATTGAATATCTCTTCTTTTTATTTTAAAAGTCTTCTCCCTCTTATTTCCGAGATTTTTGTGGTGCGTTTGGCAGAGCGCTTAATTACTATCATTTGTGCCTTGGATCGAACAACATCAATGCTTACTTTTTATGATTTTTTTAAAAATACTCAAAATTTTATTCGCGCATTTTGTAACTTCGCCAGCAATCTTTTAATTGGAAACGTAATTTATTCCACTACGATACGTTTTTTTTTTCCTTTTTTTTTACAATCCAACGATACTTTGCATATTTTTTAACTTTTTCTAAAATAAATCAATATCGATACATTTAAATGAAAATGATTTTTAAAAAGTCATACTTTGTTCTTTTAGAGTTAGTGATTTAAAAGATAAAATGCCGAAGACTTTCTTTTTACGAATTTTTTAAAAGGTACTCAAATTATAAATATTTAATAACTTTATATCAAATAAAAAATATAAATAAAGTATTCATTTATAAAGATAATTCTATGAAACCTTTTTCCCGTGTATCGAACATTTCAAAAAATAATCAGAATTTTAATTCAACATTAAATATAACTGTGAAATTTTGCTATTTTAAAAAATTCTACTTTTTTGTCTATCTTCAACATACAACTACTTTTAAAAGGGTAAATTTTCGTTTCTGGGTGCTAAAAAGTTGCAAATTGAGAGAGTGAATATTCAAGTCCCACTGTTTGCCTACTCGAGAGCTTTTGGCGACGGACTTCGAAATTTGAACCATGGTCAAGTAATGAGGTTAAGACTTGGGTTGGCATCCATCTGTCCTAACTACAATACCACACCAACGCTAGGACGTTTATGCCCTCGACAGATTCAACGTGCATCCCTCCTCTTAACAGCGGGTTTTCAGCGGTACATTTTTAAAGGGCAGTAATAATTAATTGCTATAAATTACCACGAGAATTTTGTAATGAGGATAATATAGAAATCACACATCAGGAAGGGCTGATAGCGAGAGGGAAATTTCCATGTCAATATGCTATGCATTCAAAGATGTCCGTGCAGAAACTTGTTTCACGAAAAAGCGGAAAAATTCGAAACATGTACTTTTGAGTTATACACTCGATAAAAGCCCAAGCAACGCCGGGCTAAAAGGAGAGGGTAAAAAGAACAAAGTAATTTTGGAAAATAATATTACAAGTATTGATTTTGTGAAGGGAAGGAACAATTTATAAAAGTAGAGAAAGCCCGGGCAACACCGGGCCATGAAGCTAGTAATATTATTCATTTATTTAACATTTTGCACCATCTATTGAGTAGCTCTATAACTAATTAAAATGCAATTATTATTATTACATATTAGCATTTCATTACGAATTATTTGAAATAGAACTGTAAGGAAAGTTATCAGGATGTCCAGGTTCAATACATTGGCTAATAAAGATATTAAAATTTAAATGTATATTAGATTTATTGCTAACTAATGCATTTTTCGCTATATTACATAGTTATAATAAATACGCTATAATACATAGTTAAAAATAATATTTCTGTATCTAGAGATTGATAAATTCGAATTCCAGTATGACACTTTAAGAATGTTAAAATTAAAAGCATCTCTTTTATCATAAATATCACTATGCAATTTATAATCCTCAATATACAATGATACATCCAAGTAATTAGTTTTAACTGGACTAGTATTACTTTTAACTATTTTTAATTATTTAGGATATAAATTAATATTGGGATTAAAATTATGTTTTTTAACAAAAAGAATAAGATCATCTATAATTCTAAAAATGTTATAATCATTATTAAGAATATAATTATATTCGTAAAAGTGTAAATAAAATGCAGCCAAACTATTCCTAGCTAGGTCACCCTTAGGCAAACCTTTAGTTTTTTTATGTAATGAACCATTAAAACTAATTTAATTTTCTTATATATATATATATATATATATATATATATATATATATATATATATATATATATATATATGTATGTATATATATATATATGTATATATATATATATATGTGTGTATATATATATATATATATATATATATATATATATATATATATATATATATATATATATATATATATATATATATGTATGTGTGTGTGTGTGTGTGTGTGTGTAGCGTTGGCCGGTGTTGGTTTATTTGGATTGTTAGGATATCTGGTCTCAGGAAAAACATCTTCAAAATTTATTTTCAACTTGTTAATTTACATACACATAACGTAGATGGAGAATAAACTTTGTAGTTCACAGGTATATTTGGTAAGAACACGAAAATAGACACAAGCGACATAGCAAAAGCAAGCAGAGACGGTTACTTGATGAAGGCAAACAGACAAACAAAAGTGATCACAAAAGATTTTCGCTTTTTATACCGGCAGTGAAGACCACGTGAATATTTTCAACAAGTGCTCTGATTGGTTAAAATTGGCAGGAAAGAGATTTCTAAAGTAATAATTCTAGTTGATTACGATTAAGATTAGGGCATTAGTTTGAACCTAAGAAATTAAAGCTCATTTAAATATTATTAAAAAGAGTTAATTAAAATGATTTTAAAGGATATATATATATATATATATATATGTGTGTGTGTGTGTGTGTGTGTGTGTGTGTGCCGCAAGAAATAAAACAGGCAGTGTAATAAATAAAAATAGAACTAATTCAACTACACACTTAGAAACAATAAGGAAATTATAGATTGCAAGAAACTTCAAATAATTTAAGCTGTCTATATTTCAGAATTTGAAGATCCATTTGATCGTATTGAAATCAGTAATATGATTAAACTGTGTGTTTGGTTTTTTGGTTTTGAAAAAAAAATGCTTAAAAATATTATTAATATACGTAAAAATGTAAATTCTTTCATTAAACTAATACAAAAAACAAAAAAAAACTACTTCTTTTCCAATGATACTTACCAATTCAGCGAAATCAGTTGATGAATCTTGGCAGGTGTGTTTAAACCAACCTACCAGTCGGCAGCCGTGTTTAGGCGACTGGAATGTAAAGGATTCCCTATCCGAGTCAGTCGTAAAAGTTTTTTATTTCTGTATCTTTCTTGTTTGCAGCTTGCTGTGAATGAATACCTATTTCCAGGAGAAAGGTTGATTTTGTTGTCGATGAACTTTCTGAACAATACTTTGAGAACGTTGTTTTTCCAGCCTGTACTGCAATTGACACATATTTCCAGTAGGTTTCTGTGTCGTTGGAACGTTTTCCGTTGACGTAGTAGGCAAGGACGCCTTAAGACTTCTTGAGGCCTTGGGCTCTTACACAAAGGTAGACCCTTAGCCTCTAAGCAAAATTAGGACATGGGCCCCTAAACAAATGTAAGCTCCACCTATGATCCATAAAAGAAGACAGCGCATAGCATACGTTGTCAAATACTCGTACAAACGCGAAATAAAAAAGGAGTACGATTTATATTAGTACTAATTGGTTCGTCTGACTGCCACCGTTTGACTGAAAGAGTATAGAAGGTGTATGGTGGTAGGCATCGGTCTATTCGTCGACAATGATCGCCACATGAAACCAGTTGACATATCGTCCGAAACTCCCAGTTTTTTCGGTGAATATACCAGAAATAACATTTGACCGTTGAAATAATTCGAATCATGATCTTCTTAAATCTGTGTTGAGCACGAGACGAGGCCCCCTACTGTGACAGAGGTCCTAGGCCCTGTTTGTCTACGCCTTAAAACGTCCTGGTGGTATAAATGCTCTTGTTGAGATGGTGGGCCTGGTTGAAGCATGCGTCGTTGTCCTTTGATTCACTAGTCGTGATTTATTGGAATTGTCATTGTTAGACTCTCCATGTGGAATGAATACATAATCAACAAGTAGCATCAAGCTATGCTGCTATCTACTGTTCAATTCCTAGGTTACTACTTCTGCAATCAGCTGTTGGTCGATAACGAGGGGAGGATGATGCATGATGACCTTGGTATGGTTATAGCAGGGTGACTTGAACGGGCCATTTTTGGGTCCGAGTGAGTGAATATTAATGTCGCACTGTTCAGCTACACTAGGGCTTTTGGTGACGGACCACGAAATTTTAAACCATGGTAAAGTGACGTGGATTACACTTGAGTTGGCACCCCCTCTCCTAACTACCACACCACACCAACGGGAGGACGTTTCAGCTCTCGACAGATTTAACGTGCATCGCTGCCCTACACGAATTTTCGGGTCTGAAATGCGCGATTTTGACGACTGGACTGAAAGGGGATTAGTATTCGGGCCAGTCGTTAAAGGATTTTAGTCATGTCTTTTAGTTGCTTGCGACTTGCAGAAGATTTGGTTACTTCTCTATCAACGGACTTAACTCTGGACACAGAGTAAAAGTGCTAGTAATTGTTAAGTTAATTTATATTTACACTTTCTTGATATTAGCAATATACACAATGCTTCGTTTATTTTTTCGATAAATAGAGGATATTATACTTTGTACAGAATAAGTATTTCAAACAAAATATAAAAATTTTCAGACGACCTTAATCTAAATAAAACAAACAATGTCACTGATCAAGCTAAGTTGCATGTATTAAGAAACAATTAAAAATAATTTCATGAGTTTTATATTTGTGACAAGAAAGACGATATTATCTATAATATTATTTCAATATTTTTCTTTCAAAAGGGGCTGCGGATTTGGTATTTTACCATTGCAGTCCTAATACATTTCCTAGGAGCTGGTATCACTTTCTAATGCAGCACCATGGTGAGTACGTATTGCCGCAATGTAATTTTGGTGCCCAGTTTCCTACCCAGAGGGGCCTCTTGAGCTTTGTTGATGCAAAATCATCATTATCTATGATATTTATTTAATATATCATTGAGTAAATAAAATGCATTTATCAATGTTTAGAAACAAATTATAAAATGTACACACAATGTAACAGATCCCTAGAATCTTATAATGCAGGATATATAAATCATCATAATAATGTCAGTAAATATTTTTTAGCGAACAAAATCCCAATTTATTGCTTTAATAGTTATCTGTATAAATGAATCATTTACTGTATAGGTTAAATTGTTTTTAGATTAGTAGGGTACTTTTATTAATAAATATAATACAAGTATTTCCTCTCATAGAGAGAGAGAGTTCCATGGATTTTCACTACATTCAAATACTTCCCATTAAAAATTGTTTTCTAGCACACATTTTTTTATTGTATAGAAAATAATATGTATATATATATTTTAATATTTACTAATTTTTGGTTTATGTTTCTTTATCTTTTGCTTAAAACAATTGTAATGAAAACACTTTTATACTTATTGATAATGCTACTAATCAGCCCTTATTTTTAAAGCTTTGAATCTATGTCATGAAACATTTTAGGCATATAAAATTTGAATAATAATGGATTTGTATCCACTGTTTTGTATTCAGTATGAATTCAGTCAGTATTATAGGAAGGTGGTCCATAAAACTCTTTAAACCCCATTTTATCATAATATGTGTAATGGTTATAATACTACAGCATCTATATCTTTAACGTCTTCATAATATCAATTATTTCTCGTCTCAAGCGCCAGTTTACAAAAGATATTTAGGAAAAACAAATGAAAATGTAATAAAGAAATTTTAAATTAATTTTAGAAATTACCTAATTTTTCTCATTTTCATACTTCAAAGTATGCACATTTTGAGTTTGACGTCAAAGCTTTAGCTTTAGAGAATGAAATTTGGCTTTTAACTTAAAGAAAGATAAAAACGGAAATTAATGATTGACAATTAGTAAGTGCGTATTTTCGAAGAGTACGATGTCTCAACGAGAGGTCATTAAAACGAAACAGAAGCTTGGAGAGTTGACAGTTTGTTAGAGGGGAGCCAAACACGAACCAAAGTTGCACAAGCCACTGTAGTTTCATACTGTGTGATTCTGAAGAACTGGAAATGTTTTTTAGAATCAGGAAATGCAGACCAAAGATCAGGGCAAGATCGTAGACTTGGAACAACGTTCAATGAATGTCAGTATTTAACGCTAATCTCTCGGAGACACCGAAATATAAGTGCTACTCTTTTTTAACAATACCTTTGTTCCTCTATTGATACTAAAGTAGATCCCTATGTTAGCTAGAGCAGTATATACTTATGCTCCCTGATCAATGTTACGTGTTACGTTAACAGCAAGGTACCGTAACAGTGAAATGAATGGCGCAAAATTTCTTTTCTCTTATGAGTCTCATTTTTCTGTTCATCCTGATAATAGGCGTATATTCAGCCGGTGGAAACGTGTCACAAGTAAGAATTGTGCGTTCGTGATCGGAAGTGTCATATTTGATGGTGGTGGATTGATGGTCTATGCTAGCATCTCCATTGATGATTGCACCGATCCCCATATCAATCGAGTTGGAGTTCTGTTCGGTCGCAGATACAAGGATGTTATCCTCCGACCTATTGTAGTCTCTTTCAATGCTGAAATTAAAGATGATGTCATGTTAATGGACGATGATTGCAATTTATACTGTACTTATTTAAATGATTATTTCCTTTTCGAGGAAGGAATCACACGAATGGAATGGTCAGCGTGTTAACCAGACATGAACCCAATACAGGATGTTTGGTGCATTTTAAGCAAATGAGTTGTTCTGGAGGAGTGTGGCTGCTCCTCGTTAATGGACTCATTGACTTCATATATCTCAAGGGTATTATTCAACGTTGCTGGCCGTTTAGGAAAACCATCCTGCCATCTAAAAATGATTTTCTTTCAAGAAAACACATTTTTTGTTCGCTTTTATCTCATAAGGACAAATCGGTTTTTTCCCTTTTTGTATCCAAATGCTCAATAAAATTCATTCTTTTCAGGCCAAATGTGTGGAATTTTTTTTTTCTTATACAGCCTATCACCACTGTCGATCATGTGTGAGTCATCTAAATAATTCTCCAGTCGCAAGATTCACCTGCAACAGGGGTGCCGAACTCGTGGCCCGAGGGCTACATGCGGCTCACAACGAACATTTTTGCGGCCCGACCAGTATATCGGTACATAATAACCTGTAGTAAAAAATCAAAATTTCTCCCGAAACAGGAAAGATAGTAGCAGAAAGGAGATGCAAATTGTCAGGATGTAAATATTAAATTTTCTTGTTCTTTTTGAAATGTTTATTGTAATGTAGTATTCGAAATAAAAATCTATGTTTCTATGAATTTTTATTTATTTATTTATTTTGCAACCCACCTAAAGTTAAACCTTGTTTGCTTGGTCAAAGCCGGCTTTTGAATTTTACGCCCCTGACTTACAATCTTAATATCCTTTAATTGTTTTGAGTAGTACATATTAAAGTTTGAATATTTTTTGACAGTAATTCAGGTTTTGTTTTGTAATACTGTGGTAAAACAGCTTTAAAAAAGTTAGATTTAATATTAATTACGACAAGGAAATTATAGTTAATTTCCCAATATATTGTGTACAATAGAGTATTTTCATTAAAATTAAATATAACCCAAAGCACATTTATGCTCAAAATATTTATTTTAGCCCAACAAATTCTACACTATTGAATCTTAAAACTGAGTATCATTTGCCGTTTGCAATTGATTCTATCTGCATATGAAATTACTCTGTCAAAATTGTGATTTACCTTTGTGACTATTATGTGCATATGTGGTTTTCTTTGTGTGGGTGTGTGTGAATCTGTTTTTAAGAGATAAGGTTAAAGAAAACCGAGTGGTACTTCAGATTACCTCTGCTGAAATAACAGTTCTTTGTATCTATCTGTAAAAAAAGTAAAGGAATTTAGCATATAGTGATTTCACTTAAATTATAATTTTTCTCTGTTGCATATAATTGCGAAGATCTATGACTGATAACTTATAAAAGAACTTTAAACTTGAATTTTGAGTATTATTTCTCTCTAATATCTATAGCATAAAACCTCTACAAATTCAATAAATGATACTTTGAGGAACGTCATAATTTCGAACCACAGTGAATTGACAAGTACCACATTTATGAGCTGGTGCTCCTCATCCCCCGTTATAAATCAATTGATTTACTTATTGACTATATTTGACACGAACTTAAACATTCTAACATTACAAGATTTATACATTCTGTAAGGTATGCATAAAATTAATATGGAAGGCACTATTTTCAAATGCCTTCATTAAAATTTTGCGATAGTCTGTATAATATCAACTGTTGTAAACAACATTAACTTATTTCAGTTACATAATTAATATGAAATAAGTAACAAGGAATAAGTAAGAGTAATTATTTGTAATATTAATCCCAGTAAGTGTGATAGTAATTCTACTATTATTTTAAAATTATTCAATGCTTTCATTAGTATAAATAGGACTACCAGAGTGCAAACAACAAACAGTTAAAAGTTCTGACGTATGAAATAAGCAATTGCAAGTCTGAAATATTTCACGTTGAAAATTGAATTTTTATTCAATATTTTAGTTTGATCGATTTATTGTCGCACTCAGAAGTTACACTAGGCCACTGGCGTCAAACCCACACTTTCCAACTTCGGTGAAGTGACAAGGACGGCACCCGAGTTGATACCTCACTGTCCAATCTTCCACAACATGCCAAAAACTCGCCTTGCTTTGACTTTCCATATATCCAATGCCCTCAACCCTTTTACATGATAGTTTATTAGTGAAGCATGACTTGAACCCTCGAGAATCGAAACAAATAAGGCTATCCACGAAATTTCGATGGACAATGGGCTACCATGGCCATGTTTTAGTTCTAAGACACATGATATGTATGAGTAAATATCGTACAACCAATACCATATGTATTAAATGAATATTATTGTTTCTAAAATGACTCAAATTCGATTGGGCGTAAGAGAAAGTTCTGTTGTGTTGTTTATTTTCTGAATAAAACAACGAGTTTTTTCTCATTTTTTATTTAAAATTTAATCTAAAATATAATGCTCTTTTTTAGTTAACGCTGTCCTACAGCATTCTGGAAGCATATTTAAACCCCTGGAAAAGAAGTCGTCTGTTTTGGACACAAAACATTTTTCCGCTACCATTTGGACACTCTCATAATTTATATATTCATTTCCATCAAGAACGTTTTGCAGTGACATGTACAGATAATAGTCAGATGGTGCAACATCAGGAGTACATGCTAGCTGAAGTAAAGTTTCCCATCCCAAATCTGCAATTTTTTATGCGGTATTTTTTACTATGTGTAGTCTTGTGTTGTCGTGAAGATTCACACCCTTTCTGTTGGCCAGTTATGGTCATTTATGTTGAAATTATTTATTCAAAAAACATCATGTTGCGAACAGTAACGACCGTTTCATTTACTTCATCAACTCATTGTACTCCAACAACACATCTTTACCTTCTTTTAATGCACACCAAATTTAGATGGGGATGGTGGTATCTCCCCTTTGTAAGCAAATACTTTTTTTTTCTTACCACGAATCTGTATTCCAACCACTTTTCATCTCCAGTCACCAAGTGATTCAAAAACGGTTTCCTTTAGTGACGAACATGACGAGCAAGATTTAAAGTACACATCGAAATTCTGTCCATTAAGTTTTTTTTCACTTAATTCATGTGTCACTTAAACAGATGGTTTGGACAATAAACCAAGCCTTTTAATGTAATCCAGATCAGTAGTTTGATGAATTCCAAGCTTGAAGCCCGCTTCTGTGGAAGTTAAAAAAAAATGAGATTTGTTCTGATCATACAGCGCAGCACTTCACCACCGATCTTTGATGGGCTGATATGGGTTCATATTTCAAAGAAAAATCACCCAAGCAAAATTTTACAAGCCATCTGTAAACTGTTCACGCTATTACTGCTTCTTCTCAAAACGCTCTACACAAGTTCATTTTTGCCTCCATCGCATTATTCTATTTTTGGAACTCAAACTTCACTCATGTTGACAGTTTTACAAGTTTAAAAAAACTAAATGAAATTCAAAAAATGTGTATAAATCTGAATAGTATACTAATCAAACTATTAAAACCGGCTCCAGTCGCGGTTCCGAATTCCCCCTAAGGATTTTTTTCTTCTTTTTTTAATTAATTTATTTGTAAAACTCTTCATGCTCGACATTCCATTACATAAGGCTTACAGACGTAAGTGTTAGCACAATTGCATCATTTAAAACAACATTTTAAAAAAGAAAACATTTAAGAACAAAATATAAAGTAAAAAGAAAGAGTGGAAATACACAAATATAAATAAGGGAAGTAACCAATAAAACTTTAAAAATCTATTGACAACACATAAAAGTATACGTGTTGCAAAACGACAGAACTTCCCCTTATTCTCAATATGAGATATAACATTATCGTTTGATAAAAAATTACTATTGATACAGAGTGTTTTTTTTCCACGTATAGAAGTTTAAGTTGGCATTACTTTCCAAGATGGCGACCGATTTAACAGCTGTCAAGTGATTTATTCTCAGTTTGGTTTGGCAATTCATCATGAATAGACTCACGCCTGAACAACGCTTTCAAATTGTGCAATTTTATTTCGAAAATAATGGTCGATTTTCATAAGCGAATTTTGTTTAGCGATGAAGCACACTTCTGGTTGAATGGCTACGTCAACAAACAAAACTGCCGCATTTGGAGTGAAGCTAATCCACAAGTGTATGTCAAAACACCGTTACATCCAGAAAAACTGACTGTTTGGTGCGCTTTATGGGCTGGTGAAATCCTTCTTCAAAAACGATGAAGGCCACAACGTTACAGTCAATGGTGATTGGTATAGAGCCATGATTACTAAATTTTTCATTCCTGAATTGAACCATCATGATGTCCAGGAGCTGTGGTTCCAACAAGACGGCGCAACATGTCACACAGCTCGTGCCACAATCTATTTATTGAAAGACACGTTTGGTGACCGCCTAATTTCACGTTTTGGACCTGTGAATTGGCCTCCAAAATCTTGTGATTTAACACCGCTAGACTATTTTCTGTGGGGCTATGTAAAGTCATTGGTCTATGCGGATAAGCCACAAACGCTTGACCATTTGGAAGACAACATTCGCCGTGTTATTGCCGATATACGGCCACAAATGTTGGAAAAAGTCCTCGAAAATTGGACGTCCAGTTTGGACTACACCCGAGCCAGCCGTGGCAGTCCTATGCCAGAAATCATATTTAAAATGTAATGCCAAAAGATTATCTTTCGAATAAAAAAATTCATGTCAATCGAATGATACATCGTTGTTTTATTGCAATTTAAATTTCTATACCTCTAAAAAACACCCTTTATATATGTATATATGATTTAATATGTATTTTGAATTATATATACCACGATAATAATAGTAAAAGTAATGTTTAGTATTTACTTTCTACTAATGCAGAAAATGTATTTTAATGAAAATTTATGTTTTCGAGAAGTAATACGTATGTCTTAAAACAACAGCAACAAATATGTTCAAGTATTAAATCACATTATTAAAGATATATTCTATCCTTAAGGTATGTGTTTCAGCTAAAGCCTTTTAACAAACTTCAAAGGTTATTAAGTGCAAACACTTCTTGGAAAATTAATTCAATTTAGTAACTACAATTCAAAAAATTGCATATCCCGGATAAACACTCTATTACAGGTACTTAAAAGCACTATAGAGCATTTATTTAAAACACTTTCGTAAAAAATAATTGTCTTGAAAGGTAAAACATGTTAACAGTTCTTATCTTATTCCTAAAGTGAAAAGAATTTCACCTTCGTTGGTTCACATAAAGTGGTAAAAAAATAATAAATAAATAAAATAAAATAAAATGAGTAAAAAAAACCGGTCAAAAACTCTGTAGCTAAGCCTTTACCATACGTTTGCAATCCTTTTCGAACCAATCGTTTAATCATAAAAGCCAACATCTTTACAAATTAGGGGTAAAAACCGAGATAACTGGGCAATTTAGTTAATGAATTGTGACCTATGTAAACGAAGGATATGAAGCGACCACAGGATTCGCAGAGTGGCACTTTCTTATCGAATGTCAAGCAGGCTGTGTGGTTAATTGACTGAAGTTACGTAAAAAAGACCCATTAATTGACTTTGATCGAAAGGAAAAGTGTGTTTCTTATTTTCTACTTTTCTTATAACAATAGAAGTAAACAGGTTTTCGTAAGTGTATTTTTTAGATATTTTTGTTAACTGGGTGAGAAAAAACTCAGAGCGGTGGATAATTTGGAATTGTTTCTTTTTTTCAGGAGCAGATTTTATCTTTTATTCATTGTGTACTTATTAATTTATTCGCACATTTGAAGAAGCAGATTGGTCGACAGCAATTGGATTACGGAATCCTGATAACAAATTAAATTTCAATAGGAGCAAAAACATCTCCTTAATTATCTTTTTTTCTTGACGGATAATTGTTCGGAATTAAGTGTTTGGTTGCTCCTTAATTATTTTTAAGATTGATTCCGTTTTGCTTTGATATTTCTTTATAATGCCACCACTGAAAAATGAGCATGGTCAGCCTAGCGTAACGAAGCTCATATCAATAATGGTAGTAAGGATTTGAGTATTAATTACCGACGATACATTATTAAAGTCTTTGTTTAAAAAAAGAAGTTAATATAGTCATTAGTTAAACTCCTTTCTCATAAATCATGGGTAAGGGTAAAAAATATAAAAGGAAGCCATCATTTTTAAAACAATCCGCGGAAGATAAATTGAGACCCGTACAGCTCAAAACTGACATAAAAAACTTGCTTTACAATCTCATAATGTTGTTAAACTTGTTATTTGTTTTTTGAGCTAAACAAATACACAAGAAAACCGAGCAGAAAGTGAAAAATGATTTTTTCGGGATCTAAATTAAGACATTTATTTTACAAGTATGCATTGAGTTTTTATTAAAAGAAAGCACAAAAGATACAATTAAATTGCAATATTTTTTAGTGAAAAGGTTTTTTAGTAATATCATGATCATCTTTGATGACACTAATTTGTGATATTTCAAATATTGTAAAAGTGCAAAATATATATATATATATATATATATATATATATATATATAGTATAATAAAATAAAAGTGAAGAAGTTCTAGAACCTACAGTGCTAAAGAAGGAAGAAATTGAAATTCAGCAGACACAACAAATGTATATATATATATATATATATATATATATATATATATATATATATATATATATTCAGTCTGTAGTTTAGATTTTGAAGATCTTTTTAATTCTATTAATAATTATGATTTGATTAATATACTTGTAAATTTACATAAAAATAATTTATTTTTTAATGTTAATTATGATAGATTTGTTTCACTACTTAGGTTTGTACTTAAAGCAGCGCTTCTCAAACTGTGGGGCGTGCTCCCCTTGCGGGGCACGATAACCTTACAAGGGGGGCGCGACCATATCGAAGAGTCGAAAATAAAAGATTTAAAAAATTACAAATTTACTGAAATGTAGCAAAAAAAATGCGTTCTGACATAATAAAAGTAAAGTACACATTTCCACTGATATAATATACTTATAAATGCATCAGAGTAATGCACAATGTATTTGGTTATTTATCAATACTAAAGTTAAGAACAAAATTAATTATTTCTAGTGACTCCCATGGGCTTGCCATATACAAAATTATATACAAAATGTAATACTTATTTTAATACTAAAAATACTTACTTATAATACTTACTTAAATAATAATACTTATTTAATACTTATTTGAATAATAATACTTATTTAATACTTATTTAAATAATAATACTTATTTAATACTTATTTAAATAATAATACTTATTTAATACTTATTTGAATAATAATACTTATTTAATACTTATTTAAATAATAATAATTATTTAATACTTATAATACTTATACTTATTAATATACTTATAATACTTATACTTATTAATATACTTATAATACTTATACTTATTAATATACTTATAATACTTATACTTATTAATATACTTATAATACTTATACTTATTAATATACTTATAAAACTTATACTTATTAATATACTTATAATATATATATTTATTAATATAGTTATTTTAATAATTTGAGTGGATATAATTAAAATCATATTGTAGTTTTACGTCAAATACGTTATTATTGAATTCAATATATAGTTATTGTATAGAGGGGGGCGCGATGAAACTTATGACTGAAAATTCGGTCGCAAGTATTGAAAGTTTGAGAAGCACTGACGTAAAGAGAACTAACTACATTGGTGTGCAAAAATTAAGGACATAGACGAAAAATTAGCATATCAGCTGAACGAAGAGGCAGAGCGGACAGAAAGACCAATCAGAGATTAAGTAAGGTGATGTACGGTAGCACATGCGCAGATATGCTGGTAGACGTAATGGGGGAGTGTCTGAGTAGTATAAAGCATGTTGTCGGTGTAAGATCAGTATTTCTGGCAAAGAGATAGCACGCCGTATAGCAGTTAAAATCACACCGAGTTGATGCCTCAGCGAGAAATGGCGAATAATCAATCTGTTAGACGACATCTGGATGCTTTTACCCGAGGTCGAATCATTGGTATAAGTTGGAAGAAGGCCGCAGTGTGACAAGTGTGGCTGCAGAGTTTGGAATTGCTCACAGCATCGTTTCACGACTTTGGAGACAATTTCAAACTACAGGAACAGCTATCCGGGGGTTAAGTAGTGGTCGTCCACGAGGAACCACACCCGCAGATGATCGGTACATTGTCTTACAGGCCAGAAGAAACAGGCGGCAGACAGCGGGAAAAATCGCGAGACACACGACACAAGCGACTGGACGACCGATATCGCGTTTTACCGTTGCCAGAAGACTGCACGGTGGTGGTCTGTTTGCACGACGCCCTGTACGGTGTGTACCTTTAACGCCTGCCCATCGGAGAAGGCGTTCTCTGTGGTGCCGGGAACACCGGAATTGAAGAGACAATGAATGGGGACGAGTAATCTTTACAGATGAGAGCAGATTCAGTTTGAGAAGCGATTCTCATCGCATTCTCATCTGGAGAGAGCGGGGAAACCGCAATCATCCCTCGAACATCATTGAAAGGGACAGGTATGGAGGTCGCGGTTTTCTCGTTTGGGGAGGCATCATGCTTGGTAGTCGTACAGGCCTTCACATCTTCGACACAGGTTCAGTCAACGGGACCCGTTATTGTATGTGCGTCTTTTTAGAGGCGCTATGGGTCTGCAGTTCCTTTTCATGGACGACAATGCACCATGTCATCGCACAGTAGCTACCGAACAGCTCTTAGAGAGTGAGGATATTGAACGTATGGATTGGCAGGCATGATCTCTGGATCTCAATCCCATCGAGCATGTATGGGATTTTCTACCTTACCACCAGTAACGATTCGGGAGTTTCTATTGGCGCTGCAAGACGAAAGGGCAGCAATGCCTCAACAACTCATTGACAACCTCATTCTCAGCATGGGCAGACGCTGTGAAACCTGCCTAGCAGTCGGGAGATATTATCCCCTACTAAAGACCAGATGTTTCTTGCTGGACACCCATCACAGGGATTTTTCGGCCTTCAGTCGCATTGCGCTCCATGCTACTTTTTCAATCAAGCTTCTTATCCTCTTTATCCCTCTGATTTCTCTTTTAGTAAGTGTTGCTTACATATTACACATGTCCTTACGTATTGGGAATCTTACGGTATTAAATGTGTTGATTTGGAAAGCTTTTGTACAAAGTTATATTGAAAAAACCGTCTCGTCCTTAATTTTTGCACACCATTTTATATATATCATAAGGGTAACTATTATCTGCAGATTAAAAGTTTGCAAAAAGGTGGCCTTGCGAGCAACTGTCTTGCCAATTTATACTTACATTATTTTGAAAGTAGTTACATTAATAACTGTAAATATTATATTTATCGTTATATAGATGACATAATCATTGTTGGCAAACAAGACAATTTTATACCAAACATGAATTTTTATCTACAATATTTTAATTTAATACAGACAAATAGTAACAACAATGAAGCAAATTTTCTTGACATACATATCAAAATAAAAGATAATGTAATAGTTTCTAATATTTATGATAAAAGAGAAGATTTTAAATTCAATATTATAAAAGTTCCTCATTGGGAGAGTAATGTGCATGTTTCTATATTCAGAAATATTGCTATTTATTATATACAACACAATAAATTTCTAGTGTTAAAAAATCAGAAATAATAAATAACTATAAACATTTTACAAAATATTGTTTAAAAATCAGAAATACCCAATTAATTTTATTAATAGTTATATGAATAAAGCTATTCAAAATAGTAATGATTAAAAATTCTGAGATTTATAATAGTTTATTACTATCAACTTACATATTTCAAAATTATAGTTACCTCCATATTCTAATATTAGATAAAATTAATTATTATTATTATTATATATATATATATATATATATTCTCTAGTGTCACTAACGTTAAGTTATATATAATTTGTAACTCTCTTATTAATTTTTATTTCCATTCTTTTTATAAGTTTGTTAAGTGCTACATTTCAGCCATTCATATGAATTAAATCTGCGTTAGGGTCCAGAATATGGCACTAACTTATTTATTGCACTGAGATTTAGCGCAGAATCTGCATTTTTAAATGCAATTTTCAGGTAAGTTATCTCTATCTTGTAATGAATTTAGATATTCCTATCCGTTACTTTCAACAGGTTTTTACTCAGTATTATTTGCATAAAAGGGGAAGGTTTACTGGCCAAAAAAAATGTTCAACCCCACTTTTATATAAATTATTTTATACATTAGCTGTTATAAGTCAGCATTGTTTATAATACTGCAGCATCCATTTTACAATTTTTAATCTCGGTTGCTCATGTGTCCTTCATTGTTTGATTTTCCTACTGTCTGTTTTTCGAATGTGATTGTTGGATGTTATCTCTTGTTTGTAGAGAATAATATATATATATATATATATATATATATATATATATATATATATATATATATATATATATATATATATATATATTATGCTATAATCAGGCTTTGTCCATTTTTCAAACTTGGGTTTTTTCTAATGTTCTTCTTACACTATTATGTACAAATTTTCTGCTGAAGGGTAAGGCTACGATCCCTAAGTTGGTGACAACTTTACAAAACATAATAGTTTTTCATTTTGGGTGATTGTTTATATATATATATATATATATATATATATATATATACTTATATTTTAGTTTGTGTTGTTCTTGGTTATCAATTCCATAATTTCTTTATGTATATATACACACAATTCTCAAAGGGGAAATTTTAACACTAAGGAAAATCAGCAAGTAGCGTCATTTAAACTTTAGAAGTTATCGTGGTTAGGTGGATATGCAAATAATTAGAAAAGCAGATAAATAAAATCATTATAAACTAATTTATTCAGTGTATCTAATGTGAATACCTTGAGTGGCCATGGTAGCCGAGGGGTATAGGTATCAGATCGTGGCTTGCCTTGTTCTGAGTTTGAGCCCAGTACCACTAAAGAACCGCCGTGTAGGGCAGCGATGCACGTTAAATCTATCGAGAGCTGAAACGTCATCCCGTTGGTGTGGTGTGGTAGTTAAAAGAGGGGGTGCCAACTCAGGTGTCGTCCACGTCACTTTACCATGGTTCAAAATTACTTCGTCCGTCACCAAACGCCCTCGTGTACCTGAAGAGTGTGACGTTAATATTCAATCAATCAGTGAATACCTTGAGCAGTGAAAAATAAGGCCTCAGCTCAGCTCAGCATTCTATAATTAGTCCTTAGATGTTTGCCTAAGTTAACCATTTTCCAGCTGCATCACCTGATTTGCGCAAATCATTTGCGGTTTGTGGTAGTGTCCCTCGGTTCATGTCACATCCATTGAGACCCCACAAGTATTCGATATCATTAGATCTAGAGAGTTTGCCGCGGCCAGGGAAAGATATCAAATCCAGTCAAGTAGTTAAGAGTGCGACATGCGTCCGTCATTTTCTTGCTAGAATACCTTGTTGAGAGTGCCTTGCTACAAAGGCAGAACAAAAGGCTCCACAAATTTGTGACGAAGCGGTCCACTTTCAAACGACCGTCAATATGTACCAGAGCTGTCTTGAGATCAAACCTTATGTCACCCAAACCACGGTGCTAGGTGTAGGACAGATTTAATGGTTGAACAAAATGCGTTAGTTCATAACGTTCTTCTAGTCACCACCATTCCACGTCAACGAACGTCATTCTTCCACAGACAGGAATGAGGTTATCCGTGAACAAATTTAGATGTCATTCAATGGTCCAATTACAATGACGATGAGGTGCCTGGCGCTGTGTTGTGCAGTCAATGGTGTCCTTGTTGTTGGTATATGTGCCCGTAACTGTACTTCATGCAATCTGTTGCGTATGTTTTGGATGGATGCAGATGCACCTGATCCTGGAAGCAACTATCTTCGGATGCCACATGAAATGAAGAAAAGGAATAGTCAGCTGGAGAATACGCCAGTCTCTGTGCTCTGATGTACACCTATGCACACCACTTCCACACAACTTGTGATGGTACTCAAGTTGTGCCCAACATGAGTTACATTGTGCGCAGCGACAAACCCAGGTCATTGAGTTCGACATGAGGGTCATGTTCCCAGGTCATTAACTGGAATGTATTGAACTCGCCCATGCCTCTGCTTCATTTTCTACGCTTCTTTGAAAGCCGCAAACTGTAAACAAAACCTCAGATGCTGTTAATGAGAAGGAAAAGTTGCTAGCTTTTATAGCCTGGATATGAGCATCACGTGATCAGATTCATGCTGAAATTTAATCATTAGCATATCTATCTCACCACTATCATTTCTGAAATTTGCAAGACGCTATGAGCAAGATTTGTTTCATTATTTTATATATACGGCATCACATATTATTGAAATTTAAAATGCAAACATATAATTTTAATTCAAATAAAATGTTTCATTAAGTACAATAATAAAAAGCCTAAATTTTTATTAAATTTTATATTAATAGAAATGAATATAAATTTAAACTTCTATCTGTGAAAAAAATCTAACTTCAAAGTTTTAAAAAGTAAAAATTCGCAGCATTATTAGCATGCTTAAAAGTAAATCTAAAAAATAGATAAATATAATCGTATACTAATAACAGCTATTTAAAAAATATTATCAGTGATACGTTTAATTTTTATAAATAATTTTTACGAAGAAGGCCACATGTGATTTTGAGGAGATCGAAACACAAATTATCTCTGAATCATACGTGATAAAAGAAATAGAAATTTGAATTATCTTGAATAATATTTTGTTTCCTTGAACGAAAGAATTTATCACACATTTAATGTCCTCAAAAATATTAAAAGTATTCACCTAAATTTGTCGATCCAAAGATGCCACTTAATTGAATGAAGTTTTCTATTTAACATGTACTAATTGATTATATGTTTCATTAGAAAATATTTCTGAATATTTTTAATATTCAAAGTATTTTTTAACACGAATTATAGTTTAATGTTTTGCTTTTTATTTGCACTCAAAGCTTTTTACCGATTTTTTTTAAAAAAACTTTATATGAATTATGGCAGCGTTTCTCAAACTGTGGGGCGTGATAACTCTACAAGGGGGGTACGAGCATATTGAAAAGTTGAAAACTAAAGATTATTCAAAACATTATTAATTTACTGAAAGTAAGCAAAGAAAATACTTTCTGACATAATAAAGTATAAAATACACATTTACACTGATATAATACACTTATAAAAGAACCTGTACTGCACAATGTGTTTTATTATTAATTTAACATTACTAAGAACAAGTTTGATGAGTATCAGTGACCCCAAGGGGGCTTGTATTAACACTAATCTTGATTATTTGTACTGTTCATAATTAATTCCTTAACTGACGATTAAAAGTTACGCTATTCGGTCATCAATACTGCGGTTTTCCTCGTAGACGCACGCATTTTGATGTTTTTTTGGGGGGGAGGGAGAAGAAAAGGAATAAATAAGCAAAATCCTCTGAAATAAGTAATTCTTTTGCAACGACTGTCAAGGTCCTTATATTGTATTCCGAGGCCTTAGGAATAATTTTATGGATAACAGTGCACAGAAAAGATCGTACTTCGGAAAGACGCATATATACGTCCTGTAGATTAATGCTTTGGCTGAGCGAGACGTTTATATACGTCGGTGGTACAGAAGAGGTTAAAGTCGCACACACACACACTTTATCTTTAGTGTAAAGGTCTAATATTATTGAATTCAATACATTGTTATTGTTTGGAGGGGCACGTGAAGAAAATGATTATTGAATATTGGGTCGCGAGTATTGAAAGTTTGAGAAGCACTGAATTAAGGCAATTTAGCAAATGAGCTATTTTATTTTAAATCATCCCCAAATTAATTGCATGGTATTAACATAATTTTGGTCAGGGCATTTTGAATGACATCATTGACAAATTCTTGTTGTCTTATGATTTCTTTATTAGTGAACTCTCGCTCCTGCGTAGAAATTAAAACCCTAAAATTTGATTTTTAAAAAAGTAATGCTATTTCTTTGCATCAAGTTTCTATTTATTGTATTTTAAACATCTAGAAATGCATTTAATTTTGAAGAATTGCCCTGATAGTAATTTTTTCTTTAT
This sequence comes from Trichonephila clavipes, assembly GCA_019973935.1. Lineage (NCBI taxonomy): Eukaryota > Metazoa > Arthropoda > Arachnida > Araneae > Nephilidae > Trichonephila > Trichonephila clavipes. The sequence continues at coordinate 376,429 of BMAU01021402.1, forward strand.
ATAAAAAAAAATAATTTTAAGTTTATTTTTATGCTCTTGATAAAATATAAAGTACTATATTCCATTAACTAATGTAAAAAAGCTAGAGAAAACTCTTAGATATATTTTTGTTACTATCATTCACTCTGACCAACAAGTCCAAGATATTACTGAACAAGTAATGTAATTTTTTTTAACCTCAATGCCTACCTTGTTGGAAAAAAATGTACTGACACCATCTGTTGTAACTAGTTGTAACTACCACATAAATAACGCAGAATAAATTTAAAATTATAAAATAAAATTTAACTAATGAATTAATATTTCAAAAAACTGGATTAATATCAAGTGTCATCCACTACAATTTTAAAAAAAATTATTTTAACTTCAATGGATAAACAGAAACTATTTTATCAACGATTGAAAATTTGACCAAGATATTTATTTAGGGAGATAGTAGTGAAACCTAATAGAAGGAATTGAAAAAAAAAATCAACAAAACAATAAACCCATCTTTAAGAATGATGTGAAAAATTAAACACAAATTCAGTTCATTGAATACTTTTTTTTAGCAATTTACTTTTTTGCAGGGTTAAATTCAAGTAGCAGTATTTTTTTTTACATATTTATATAATTAATATTATTACACGCTTCAATGAATATTATAAAATCTCTCAAATTTCCTTTATAAAGTCACCCCCAAGTTTCGTATTTTAAAATTCTTGATAATAATATACGAAGCAAAATAACCATTCACTCAGACATAGAGATTTTTCACATTTTACCGTTTCTTATCTCAACCGTGGATCGTTAATTATCATGCTTTATGACAAAATGTCGGGGATGGAGACATTTCTTTCCCTTCTAAAAGATCGATCTAAGCGTGGTAATTTTTCATCAGCTATACATGGCAGCATAGAACGGGTGCTATCAAGTCGCTCTATCTACCCAATCTATAAGTTTTATGAATAAATACATGCCATTATTACATTACAGGCATAACATCCGGATTGATCAATGTAAGGATATAAAAGGAAGAATAAGCTTAGTAACACTGTACCATTTTCACCGATTAGTGTATTTTCCATTATTACCTACGGACAAAAGAATGAATCTTTCAACTTAAAGTAAAAATAAATAGAATACCGGTTGATGAGAGTAAGGTTAATCAATAATCACAGTTGATTATCCGAATAAATTTCGATCATATATCCTTTCCCTTGGAATTTCCCTGCCTGGTGGTTTATTGTATCGATTGCTAGATATCTAAAAAAGAATCAACTTAGGGATGGCTAACGAACTAATGGCCTTTAGGATGGTTTCAGAGACGGGAATTAATCAAGTAAAAGATGGCAGTATTTCAAGGACCAGACAATTTTGTTGGTTGATTTCGTTTCCCAAAGGATAATGGTGTTCTTTCAATCCCTCTAAGTGTCCCCAACGACTTGTTCACATTATCACAAAGGACTTTTTCTGTCTCATGCTGTAACTTTATATTGTGTTAGCTGTCCGTAAATAAGTGTAAACAGCGTGAAGCAAAGTAATTATTTTTCCAGCTCATGGAACCCGTAAGTACGACCGATTTTTATGAGCCTCGAAGATACATCTGTTATTATAAGCTAACATATATCAGTCTACAAAAGCATCTATTCATTACAGACCTTAAACGTTGAGAAATATTAAAATGATGTGTCAGAGAAAATGAACTTATGAAATGTTAGAAAATTTTAATGTTGCTTGATATTTTTCTTTTTAGATAATTAGTAGTAGCTTTGAGAAGGCTTAAATTCAATTCCTCATGAAACACTGTTGAGGGAGTTAATATTAATGTTACACTGTTCAGCTACACGAGGGCTTTTGGTGACGGACGTAATTTTGAACCATGGTCAAGTGAAGTAGAAGACACCTGAACTGGCACCCTCTGTGCTAACTACCACACCACACCAACGGGAGGATGTTTCAGCTCTTGACAGATTTAACGTGCATCGCTGCCCTACAAGGTGGGTCTTAAGTGGTACAGGGCTTGAACTCATGACATGCCTGTCATGATCCGACACCTAGACCTCCGGCCTACCGCAGCTCTTATGAAAGTACGCACATTGCTTGCTATACTGCTAACATAAGAATTAGTGGGTGAATGTTGTTCAACGTCGCATTCTTAAGCAACGCAAGAGCTATTGATGACGGACCTCATACTCATGAAATGCTGCCAAGTGATGAGGACAACACTTGACATTGTAAACCGTGGTTAGTGGTACTGGGCTCGAACTCGTGACAAGGCCAGCTATGATCCGATAACTTGACCACTCGGCTACCACGGCCCATCCCCTCTCGATACTGCTACGCCAAGCTAACGGATAGCTTTGAGCTTGACAAATTTATGTTTCATCAACCCTATCTACACGACGGGTCTTCAGTGGCACCATGACTCGAACTTATAAAACGTTGGCTATGAATCCATGACCATAACCACTAGGCTACCACGGCCCATCCCCTCTCGATACTGCTACGCCAAGCTAACGGATAGCTTTGAGCTTGACAAATTTATGTTTCATCAACCCTATCTACACGACGGGTCTTCAGTGGCACCATGACTCGAACTTATAAAACGTTGGCTATGAATCCATGACCATAACCACTAGGCTACCACGGCCCATCCCCTCTCGATACTGCTGCTACGCCAAGCTAACGGATAGCTTTGAGCTTGACAAATTTATGTTTCATCAACCCTATCTACACGACGGGTCTTCAGTGGCACCATGACTCGAACTTATAAAACGTTGGCTATGAATCCATGACCATAAACACTAGGCTACCACGGCCCATCCCCTCTCGATACTGCTACGCCAAGCTAACGGATAGCTTTGAGCTTGACACATTTATGTTTCATCAACCCTATCTACACGACGGGTCTTTAGTGGCACCATGACTCGAACTTATAAAACGTTGGCTATGAATCCATGACCATAACCACTAGGCTACCACGGCCACTAAAACACTGTTGAGCAATGTTTGTAAAATTACTTCAAAAAATATTGAAACAGATAAGAGCTGCATAACATGTACTTAAATTTTGGAAAAGTTCTTATATATAATTTTACTTTACATTTTCATATAAAATTTCTAATCACATATTAAATTAATCATGTCTTCGATATGAATTCTAATTTTGTGTTTCTTAATTTTCCTGCCGAATTTAGAAAAAATAAATTTATAAACCTATACGCAATGAATTGCAATTAATGTAAAAGTTTAATTTAATTTATATTATTGTGGTAAGAAACGCGAATGTATTCAAATACAGAAATATAACAATGTATTCATATTAATTTCATCAGAGTCTGTTTGAAAGACATGACTTCAACAAATACAATTTATGTCAGTGTTCTATTACTGATGTTTATGAAGCAGCAAATAGTTCTCAGCATCGAATATTGAAACGTTGCATTTAACCATTTTAATTTTTGTGGTCTGGATTAGTTAATAATGTTAATTATTTTAATATTTTATGTATGATATTCACATCGTGGCATTACTCTGAACGTTCAAGACAAGTAATTTATATGTATAGAGAAAGAAATACGAGGGGTTTTGACAAAAGATACTATTCTTCTCCTATTAATTGTGTGCGGGAGAACATAATCATTACAAATTATCAATACACACCATTGACTGTGTGGGAAGGGAATAGTTGTCCCTATTATCCAAGCATTTCTTAAGTCTGGAAAGGCTTTGTACCACATAGACATAGAATATCCCCTGTTTTCAAAACCACGAATAAGCTCCAATTCATCTCAACATAAGAGAAAGGAACGATTTTATATTGTCAGATGTGTTAAAATGTAAAGGAATGTATAATAGTTGTTGTGTGCATGGTTAAGTCGATGGAAAATAACATCACAGACAAACTAAAGGTTATGTGTTTACAATATGCCACATTTCGTAAAATTTTTTCTATTCATAATATCCGCTGGAAATAATTCATTTGTGAACTCCGCTACTCACTAACGTTTTGCTTTCAGAAACCATGTGATAAAGTTTGCTTAACATTTAACGGGGATTTGAATATAAAAGGGTGTTTTTTTAGACGTATAGAACTTTCAATTGCAATAAAACTACGATATATTATTCGATTGACATGAATTTTTTTTATTCGAAAGATAATCTTGTGGCATTACATTTTAAATATGATTTCTGGCATAGGACTGCCACGGCTGGCTCGGATGTAGTCCAATCTAGACGTCCAATTTTCGATGACTTTTTCCAACATTTGTGGCCGTATATCGGCAATAACATGGCGAATGTTGTCTTCCAAATGATCAAGCGTTTGTGGCTTATCCTCATAGACAGACGACTTTACATAGCCCCACAAAAAATAGTCTAGCGGTGTTAAATCACAAGATCTTGGAGGCCAATTCACAGGTCCCAACCGTGAAATTAGACGGTCACCAAACGTGTCTTTCAATAAATCGATTGTGGCACGAGCTGTGTGATATGTTGCGCAGTCTTGTTGGAACCACAGCTCCTGGACATCATGATTGTTCAATTCAGGAATGAAAAAGTAATCATGGCTCTATACCGATCACCATTGACTGTAACGTTGTGGCCTTCATCGTTTTTGAAGAAGTACGGACCAATGATTCCAGCAGCCCATAAAGCGTACCAAACAGTCAGTTTTTCTGGATGTAACGGTGTTTCGACATACACTTGTGGATTAGCTTCACTCCAAATGCGGCAGTTTTGTTTGTTGACGTAGCCATTCAACCAGAAGTGCGCTTCATCGCTAAACAAAATTCGCTTATAAAAATCGGGAACAACGGCAATTTCGTTTTGGGCCCATTCGACGAATCTACGTCTTGTTTGATCCTATTTAAAATGTAATGCCACAAGATTATCTTTCGAATGAAAAGAAATTCATGTCAATAGAATAATACATCGTTGTTTTATTGCAATTTAAAGTTCTATACCTCTAAAAAACACCCTTTATGTTACCACTGTATAAATGATCTTTCAAAACCTCAATAAACTCAAGAATGGCAAACGAATACGAAGGAAAAGCAAATAGTTAATGGTTAAAGCCAGCGTTGCTAATAGGACCCTCAAATCATTGTCTTTTCTCTTCAAAGTGTTCCATTTTTACTTTTCACGGACACCTTGTATTTTAAAATGTAACACAAAATATTACTTTAACAGTGAAGATTTTCATTAAAAAATACAATGTCTCTAATAACAGCTGTAACTCTATTAAACATTGACAGGCATTTATTTGTAAATTACAATTGAAAAAGACTCTCAAAAATTATATTTGCAGCTATGTAATTACAATTACTAGGAAATTTAATTTTACCAACTTATGTATAAATAAAACTTATTAATATAATATCAATTTTTTTACGAATACTAATATTTTTCCTAACATACTATGTAAAATAATAAAGTTTCAAAATAAAATTAGTTACATTTGTTAAAGTATGTTTTGTTTCATAATTTATAATTTACACAAACTCTTCAGTTTTCTTATTTTCATTTCCTTTTCATGAAACTTCAACATTTTACACTTTTCCGTCCACAGAGTAAAAAAAAGTATCTAAAATAAATGCTGGCTCAGACGACTTATTCACCATTTTCTCGTCAGGATAATCAATCTCTGTCAGTTCTAATCCTTTGTGGGCAATTACAGAAGAAACATTGCATATATTTACAAATTATTTTAATCATCGTGCCTAAAATAGTTTGACATAACTAATTTTGTGCCATATTTCATTCCCCAGAATATTTTAAGTTTCAGAGTACTCACACAGAAAGTTTCCTTAAACTGCGAAACACACCAAATTAGTTTTAGTGCATTTTGCATCTTTAACGTGATTTGTAAAACGTGAGTTTTACATTTGCATAATAGTAGAAGCAGAAAAGTAAAACTTTTCTAACGTTACACTGAAAGCAGTTTTTAAACATTTATAAAAACATATTTAAGTATAATTTATAACAATAAGAAACTAAGTACTTTTGGTCTTTTTTACAGCTTTATTTATTTAATTACCTTAGAGGAATTAAGAATTTTTAAAAAATTATAATTAGTGCTCATACTTTATCTCACTATGGTATACTTCAACTTCTAAATTGATTAATTGACAGTTTCATAAATTGTTCATATATATATACATATATATATATATATATATATATATATATATATATATATATTTAGAATTGATTTAATTTAATGGATATTAATAAAAAGAATTAAGTTTTCTTAGGAAATAATAATAATTATTGTCTACAGTCTTTTATGAATTTAAAGACCTCGCATACAAAAATTAGAGATCATGTTATTGTAAAGAAATCCTAATACAGTAACGTATTTTATAGGAAGTAACACAATAAGCTTTCAAGGTTAATTGAGTAAAGTTATTATGAGGCATATTTCTTTTGTTTTTAATCACTGCTACAATCTTGTTAAGCGTGTTATAAGAAAGGGAATGACAGTAAGCTTTATAAATCTCTGTACACCAGATATTCTAGGGCATTTATTGCTGTGTGTTTGAGCTTTTCCACAATTTTTTTTCCCAATGTTTCACAGATTTTCGATGCATTAAAATCTAGGTTATTACCTGGTTAGTCAAACAGCGGAATTTTCTCTGGCATCCAGTTGTTTAACAGCTCTTAACGTGTTAGCCAGATCACATTCATACATGTGAATTGAGCATTTTGAGCAAATATAAGGTGATTGAAATAGTACTCAAAATAACGTTGGAGACCTTTGAAGTCAAAATAAATATAATTTTATTGCAGGATGTTGTTGGAGTTCCCCAGATCCATAAATTTTACCGAAATTCTAACTTTACTATAACTTGATGAAGAGGAGTTTGTTTTAATTTTTGCTCCAGAACTTATTTCAAGTTTTTAAATTGAACTTTATGCAGTGTCACTATTTCAGCACTTTTTTTTGCACCAGTGAGTAAACGTTTTTTCATTTGTTACAACAATCGACCCAAAACACCTTTCAATCTCTACGACAAAATCCAATAATCAACTGATGATAAACAAGCCACGCATGTTTACTTATAGTAATTTAATGTGATCTATGTAATCAATACTTAAGATGACTCAATAATAATATCCGAAAATGATGAAATGTGTAAAAAATACTGAAAATAAGCTACTGAACATAAAACTTTTGCGAATGACATTAAACAGAAGTAATATTAAAAAGAAAACAGTGAATTCCTACATGGATCAACAAAGAAACTTTTATTTTATTTACTTTTTATCAAAAATTTACAATTAATATAAATATGTATATAAAGGGTGTTTTTTTAGAGGTATAGAACTTTAAATTGCAATAAAACAACGATGTATTATTCAATTGACATGATTTTTTTTATTCGTAAGATAATCTTGTGGCGTTACATTTTAAATATGATCAAGCAAGGCGTAGATTCGTCGAATGGGCCCAAAACGAGATTGCCGTTGTTCCCGATTTTCATAAGCGAATTTTGTTTAGCGATGAAGCGCACTTCTGGTTGAATGGCTACGTCAACAAACAAAACTGCCGCATTTGGAGTGAAGCTAATCCACAAGTGTATGTCGAAACACCGTTACATTCAGAAAAACTGACTGTTTGGTGCGCTTTATGGGCTGGAGGAATCCTTCTTCAAAAACGATGAAGGCCACAACGTTACAGTCAATGGTGATCGGTATAGAGCCATGATTACTAACTTTTTCATTCCTGAATTGAACAATCATGATGTCCAGGAGCTGTGGCTCCAACAAGACGGCGCAACATGTCACACAGATCGTGCCACAATCGATTTATTGAAAGACACGTTTGGTGACCGCCTATTTTCACGTTTTGGACCTGTGAATTGGCCTCCAAGATCTTGTGATTTAACACCGTTAGGCTATTTTCTGTGGTTCTATGCAATATCATTGGTCTATGCGGATAAGCCACAAACGCTTGACCATTTGGAAGACAACATTCGCCGTGTTATTGCCAATATACGGTCACAAATGTTGGAAAAAGTCATCGAAAATTGGACGTCCAGATTGGTCTACAGCCGTGGCAGTCCTATGCCAGAAATCATATTTAAAATGTAATGCCACAAGATTATCTTTCGAATAAAAAAAATTCATGTCAATCGAATAATACATCGTTGTTTTATTGCAATTTAAAGTTCTTTACCTCTATAAAAACACCCTTTACTTATGACAGAATCGTAAAACTAAGTGAAAATTAATTTTTATTAATTATCTTCAAAGTATCCTATTGCCATCCACACCATCGTCTATATAAAATTTCAATTCAAATGAATGCTTTAAAATGCGAGGAAAAAAAATATTTAAAGAGCTTTTACACAAGTACTCAAAATGGTCGCTAATTCCCAAACATGATGCGAACTTGGCGATATTTGTAATTGTTTGAATAATAAGTTCCAATCAATTATTTTTTATTAATTATAATTAAAATACCATATTGTCAACCAAAACAATCATGTACATAAAATTTCAGCTCATTAGAATGTATTTTATTAAAGATTAAAAAATTGAATATTCTATATACAGGGCAGGGCAATTGTGAACTTATAGTAGGAATTGAAAAAGGCATATTTTTTTAAAATTACAGTACTTTAATTATTACGAATTTCAGTATTGAAGAAAAATGTATTAATTTTATATATCGAAAAAGTTGAACTAATTTGTATTTGCAACGACAATTTTATGAAAAGGGAACATCATATATTCCTATTAAGTAAAAAGATCGGGATTTTACGGATTCCTTAATCTCAGAATAAAGATAGCTTAGGAAAACATTATTTTAAACATTTTTTTAGCAATGCTTAGTGAATTTTAATCTTATTTTACTCTTTGGGTGCTCTGGATGGAAGTTTCATTCAAAAAGGAAAAAAAAATCACATAAATTCTTGAAAGTCAGTGTCAGAATTGAGTTTTCGGATAGTTCATAAAATTCAGGTTTACTCATTGGGGTATCAGAATTTATGTGTTCATCATGACGCAAATATTTCCTCCGAGTACGAAATATAGGTCAATGATCAAGTGCTGAGCAAAAAAAAAATGCTGAATTAATGATGATTTGCTCATATATATTGCATAATTTTTAAAAAATAAATTAGCTTCTTATAGGGTTACTAGATGTAAAAGTAACGTTGCTGACATTTTACTTTGCGACAATTTTATTAGACAAACTGTTACCCATTTTACCCACATGGTAGCATTATTGCTTTCATAGCGACATGTTTGCAAATTACAGAAACATTTCCATTCTCTATTTATTTTTTATTCCAATCGGCTTTTGAACAAGTTTTGAATTTTGGGCAAACTTTTAAGAGAAAAAATATAATCTCGGCTTATATTTTTCAGAATATATATTATTACATTGATAATAATTATTTTTATCTATGTAATATAACAAACATTTAATATTTTGTGCAATAATAGTTTTATGCTACATATTACTTTTTTTATCTAAATTATTTAAAACTTGTTAAAACTAACAGTAACCAACTTTTCCTACAGTTATCTGTTCTCAGATTTCTATAAGTCATGGATCATAAATTAAATTGTAATATTTGTGATTAAAATGATGCTTTTATTCTTAAACACTATTAAAGTTCGATTCTGGTGCAGTAATACCCATATATTTATTTAAACAGGAGTATAATTTTGAATTTCTTGCTGTGTAGATCTTATTCAGTTAAAAATAGTGATAAAACTAAAATCCTATTAAATATTTGTGATGTAATTTAAAATAGACTATCCTGTTAAACGACTTGTTTAAATTTGAAAACACGTTTTATGTAATAATTTTGTAATAATCTACAATATATTTTTACATTTTAGCGTCTTTTAAATTCTTTACCTAATCTTAGGTGTCGCAACCAGATATTTTGTATATGTACTATATTAGAATTTTTTAAAGTTAATTTACAAACCATAGTTTCTTTTTTTTTTTTTCAAACAATTTTAACATTGAAACTGAATATTAGAATCATATTTTCTAAAGACAACATGTTACTGCTTTCATTCCAGAATGTTTATGAAAAATTTTCTTAAGCCCAATCCATTTCACCACATTATATTGGATCTTTATGGTGAAGTACGTGTGCTAATTTTAATTATTATTCGCTGTAAGAGATTTAAAATTAAGTAATTACTTTAGTACTTTTAAATTTATTACCTACGAAATAATTATATTACGTTTTGATCCGGTCGGCTCCAGTGGCTAAGATGTCGCATGCTCACTTAGTAAGCCTAATGTTGCGGGTTCCATCCCGGCTGGAGTCGATAGACTTTCTGGATGCGAAAATCGTAGTTACGAATGTAATTTGAGTATGTGGAGTGTAAAATACCACTTGAGTATCAATTTGGCTATGGTAGTCTCGGCAAAATTAAATCAAGGCATTATTTTGCATCCAAGGAGAGCTTGAATTAAAAACAAATGTCATGCATTCAAATTTAGTAGCAGGCTACTACTAGATGGTGCCGCCAGGAAATGACTCAACCATTTGAAGACGCCGTTTCTGCTAAAGACTAAGTTGCAAAAATGCCACCCCATTGAGGGGGGGGACATGTTTTGTTACTATTGTATTATGGAGATTTAGACTTTTACAAATTAGTTTTTGCACTAAAATTTTTTTTCATCTGTATTTCTTTCCTAATTTTATTTTATTCCAGTAATATAAAGGAAAAAAGAAGGAAATTAGCACTTGAAGGGTATATGTTTAATCTAACAAAATTAGGTATAAGGTTGTGCTAATTAATTTATTTTTTTCGATGGCTATATCCTACACAAGTTTCGTTTCTTTTATGCATAAAAACATAAATCAATATATATATTTTATTGCGGATCGCACTTTTAATTTCGAAAAATTCATAAAGGTCGAGATATATTTGTCCATTTTTTATAATTCATCATACCAATTTCGTAACATAATTGTTCTAAATGGGGAGTTAGAAATATGAAAACAGGGGGAAATTAAAACCTTTGTGTAAATTAAAAACATATATTGTTCCTGAAAAAGTTCTCTGAAAACACATTTTCTTTAAAAAATTTGTATTACTTTATAACTTTATTCGATTGCATTTTTTTTTCAGCTTTAATGTGCACAAAAATAATAAATTGAAAAAGTATTTTTTATTTGGCATATTGTAACTCTTTATATACGAATGTTTGTACAGGAAAGTTTAAAAAATTATACAATATTCTTATTTGAATACTAGGGATTTTCTAAAAAGCCTATTTTCTAAATTATACTAGGGCTGTTCAATAATAAGTAATAATACTAAAACTATAAAACAAAAACATAATATATTTAACCATCATCATTTACATGTTTTTTTTTTCAAAACAACTTCCGTGGCATGTAATGCACTTATCCTAAAGTTCGATCCCCTTCTTAGAAATATGTAAAAGTCCGTTTTGTGAGACCTGTTTCAAAAGTGCCACCGCAGCCTTTACACATGCTTTGTTGATTGCAAAACGTTTGCCTCGTAATGGTTTCTTAAGTTGAGGAAACAGTCATAAACCGCATGGAGTGAGATCAAGACTGTATGGAGGGTGTGGTAAAATTTCTACGTTGCTCTGCTGCGAAACATCCAGTACGCAACGAGCAATATGTGGTCGGGCATTGTCACGGTGCGATAGGAAACCATTTCGAAGCAATGGACGTATCCTTTTAACGTGATGTACCATTGTTTGCAAAACCGTGTAGTACGAGTCGTTTACGATAGTACCGGGTTTGACAGAGTGTTGATACACATATCCTTCATAATAAAAAAAAATATGGTCATAACTTTACCAGCCAGTTTCACAGTATTTTATTTCTTGGGAGTAGGAGAAGATAGATGTTTCCATTCACTGGTTTGTTGTTTTATGGTTGGATCATTGTAAAACAACCAAGCTTCGTCTGCTGTGATAAAGTGTTTTAAGATATTGTTGCCTTCTTGTTCCTGTCTTTAATCATATCGTATCATATCAAAGGTCTACGATGCTGATTTCTGCAGATATTTGCTTCCATTTCGACAACTTGCCGCATCTCGTAGGCGCCCACAAACACGCTTCAGTTTGATCACGTGATACTCAAGAATACGAGTCTGTACACCCCATCTATCGGTAGCTTTTGTTAATACAGACAACAAACTTTTTTTAACTCACATAAATTAACATTCCGATGAGTGGCTTTGCGGTAGTAAAATTATTCTTAATACTTATTGAAAAGCCTACGTATGTTCATTTTTTACAAGTTGAACTTTTTAAATAATCCCTACTAGTGCTTTCCTCTCAGAAACTAAAATGTAACTCAATTAAAGGTTTTAGGTTGATTTTATCAGAATGACAGCTAATTGAAACCATAATTTACACGAAAGGGGCTTTTTGGGGTAAGCGCGGTTTACGACACTAAGGTGCTTTTACATTCCACTTCTTTAAACACCGTAGAAGATTCTCTCTAGATATACTTTAGATTCACTTTCCGATATTTTTCATGAGTGAAGTCTTATTCATACCGCATATATAAGAACTTTCTTAATTTATAACAATTATGGTAGCTCTTAATAATTATCTGTACTATACTAGTCTCAAAAACAGCTACAAAAGAATTTTCCGTATAATATTTAATTTCTTACATTATACCGTTTCAGCATATTTTGCAAAAGCCCTTATATCACACTCACAGAACTGATTTTGATTAAATATTATTAGGTACTCAAAATACGTTCTAATAGATGTTGTGCTATACTTAGTCATTTTTACCAGATTCCTCTGATATAAACAATGAAAATTTAAAAACAGAGTGTAAAAGAAAAGTAAAAACATTTCCTTTAGAAATTAACTTTCACATTACCATCTGTTGGCGATTGGCTGAAAGTCAAAATAACCGATGAGAGATGTTTCCATTTCAACAGAAGTCTGAATGTGATGCATGTCAAAGGAAAATGACGTAAGAAAACAGGTGACAAACATGTGAACTGCTCATAATACTCCGGATTTTAGTCTATCTGTTATGTTTAAAATTTCTCAAAAACTAGCTTTAAAGATCATTATTTTCAATAAATAGAAGTAGAAATGAAAAACATATCAGATTGTTCATTAAAATAAAAAAAAAAAAAACAATTAAATAAAATCTAGACAAATTGCTAATTTTATTAAGAAATATGTTAGGTGAGATTTTTTTTGTACAAACAAGAAATATTTCGAATTTACAGGTTTTCACTTCTTTTCTCGTTCCTCATATCTCAAACTGAATGCTTAGATCGATAAATATAACAAAATGTCAGCATATTTCAAACTTTTACCTGCGATTCGTAAAATAAAATATATCTTTTTAATTTTTTTTCTCATTTTTACTTAGCTATGTGATAAACAAACTTTCTGAGGCATAACGATCACAATACAAAGGTAAAATATTCGATCTACCATATAATAATAATAATAGTAATAATAATAATTAACTAAATAGCTAAAACTCAAAATAAGAAAGACAAAAATGGAAGTAGAACTGGATAGTATAGATCGGACCGGATAGATAGTATAGATAGTTAACCACAGTAAATAGCAAAATATTAGTCTTAGGAACTTAGAATGTAGGTTTAAACATTATCTTTAGACCACAAAAAAACTTCACCTGTAATTTGCCTGTACTATTGAGTTGTAAGGAAATAAAAAAAGGGTATGAATATAAGTCATTATTATTAGAAGATTAAAAATAAATCTCTCTCTCTCTCTACTAATACTAATGTTAGGTAAAATAAACAAAGAAAATATATTATGTATAAACATATACATTAGAAACATATGTATACATATACATATATTTACACACACGCACATATATAAATACATATTTAGATTGGAAAATTATTCTGAAAGTCTAGTGATAATAATGCCAAAAATTTATAGGTTTTAAATTAACTACTGATGGGAAGCATCCTTCTAGATTTTTTAGTACATTCATTAATTGAAAAAGAAAATTAATGCAATGAAAAAAAAGTTTGCTAGCTTCTATAATATTTAATACATTTTTATATTCTTGCTCTACTGTAAATTATGCCTTATGTTACATACTTTATTTTACTTATTTTTACAGGAACATTTTAATATCACAGTTCCCAAAAGATTTTGTTAAATATGAAATCTGTACTCTAATCGAATCTTATTTTATTTGAAGATTTTTTCGAAATGTACTTTTCAGTAGAAATTGGAAAGTCTACGCTTTTAAATTGCTTTGTAATACACGTATTTTTATCTGAGTTGTATACGCTGTAAGGCCCTTTTTTACATATCAATAAGAATACACAACAAACGTATAAAATAAAGAATACATAATTTTTAATAAAAAAAAATAAACTACCTCAATTTAGAATAAAACTGAGTCTAATATTAAACAAATCATCAATTTATTCCATAAGTTAAGGAATAAAATAACACCTAGAACTATTTTTGATACATAAATTAAAAGAAATGAAAGCATACAACAAAACAGCAATTACTCTTGATATTCAAAAATTCCAATTTATTTCAGATAGTTGAAAATTACTTGAATTGGAGCTTCCATAAATTTATTATTTTATTAGTTAAGTTTCTTTCAAAAAGAGACATTCATTTTCTTTCCTACGGCGAGAGAGAAGTTTCATAATTTCATTACCAAATATTCTATTTAAAAATACTGCAGAGAAGAAAGAGTTTTGCGAATAGCTTCCCCAGTCTTGCTACTGAAGCTTAGATGCGCTTTCAAAAGCTTGATTCATGAGCGTTTTTTTCTCTTTAGGATTTAATATTGCAAGATTTAAAATAAATTTGAAGGATCAAAGAAAATCTCTTTATAAGTAGCTTCAGGTAAGTGATCGAATATTTTTTCAAACTACTGAAGGCCTGCTTTAAAAATAAATAAGATTCAATCATTTATCTGGTGTATTTTCAATTAAAATACAGTAATATTTCAATAAATGTGCCTGAAAATATTTTCTTAAATTTGAATAGCTGTTTTTTATTTTTTTAAAAAATAAAATTAAGAAGAAAATTTATATATATATTTATAGAATATACACTCTGTCGCAAAAAAAATATATGCACCCAGAAGAAATTGAGCTACATTCACGAAATTTGGTATGCATGTAGTGTATATGAAAATAAACAAATGATTAAAAATTCAGAACAAAATATCATTTTATTAAGCGGTTACAGCTTGCAAAAGGTTAAAAATCAGTAAGTAGTAAAGCCACCTCTGGCAGCTATACAAGCAGAAATTCGGCGTGGCATCGATTCAATTAGATCACTTATGACCCCCTGTGGAAGATCCTGCCATAGTCTTTGCATCTGCGCAGTTAATTCTCCTGTATCTCGGGACGGCTGCAGTTGCCTTCCCAGCGCGTCCAGACATGCTCTATTGGCGAAAGATCTGGTGACCTGGCAGGCCATGGTAGGACGTCATATCCTTGAAGACATTGTTGGGAGAGTCGCGCAGTATGTGGACGAGCATTATCCTGTTGATAAATGGCACCTGGGCGAACAATCGGCGTTAAAATATCGTCCACGTATCTGCGAGCTGTCAAAGTGCCTTGAAGGACCACTAAAGATGATCGTGTGTCCCAAGAAATTGCTCCCCACACTGTCACACCTTGTGAAATTGCTGTATGCCGCTCGACAATAAATGCCGGATCGGACCGCTGGCCGGTGCGCCTCCAGACACGTGTGCGGTGGTCATCATCACTGAGACTGAATCGGGATTCATTACTGAAGATGACACGTCTCCAGTCTGTCACACTCCAAGTTGCCCGAGGTCGGCAAAAATCCAGTCGACACTGCCTATGATGTGGGGTCAGTGGTAAGCGTCTTAGCGGACGTCGGCTCCTCAAGCCAACTTCGGTCAGTCGTCTCCTTATGGTTTCTCTTGATGGCACTGGATATCTAGAAGGAGGTAAGTGGCGTTGAATCGATGCTAGCGACGTTGTTGGTGCCGAAGTGGCCACTCTTCTGATTGCACGATCCTCGCGATCATTTGTGTTCCTGGGACGTCCTGACCCTCCGCGATGGTACACTCTACCTTCTGTGATCCACTGTTGCCAACACCGAGCAACTACCATATCGCTCCGACCGAGGTGGCGGCCGATACGTCTATTCGACCAACCTGCTTCTCTGAGGCCTATTATACGGCCCCTATCAAAGTCCGTCAGCTGCTCTCGTACTGCCACCGGTTACGTCTTAGAGGCATCCTAAGTCTCAATATCGTCTATCAAAGTCATCAGATTCGTTTGGATAGCCGTACGGCGCTCGTACTCATGCTTTTAAACTCTCCCAGTTGCGCAACTAATATGCGCATAGCACACTTAGCCTTGTCTCATTGGCTTAGAAATTTTAATCATTTGCATATCTCTTACCAGACTACATTCTTGCCGAGTTTCGTGATTGTAGCTTGATTTCTTCTGGGTGCATATATTTTTGCGACAGAGTGTACCTCAGTAGTTTAATTCTATGATGCTTAAATTTGAAGTAATATAACTCTAAAAATGAAAAAAAGAAAGTTTTAATTAATATTTACCCAGAATTTCAAATAAAAAATAGAATATTATTCAAGGATAAAGTTAGCTGAGCTATCTCTCGAGTAGTCTACAAACGAATGCAGTAAAAACATGTTCCTTCTTCTTTTAAATTTTCATTAAAACTAATATTTAGTTTTATTTGAGGCTAGTATAAAAGGAAGGAACTAGTTAATGAAGATAAGGAAATAAACTAGTGCCTAATTATTATTTAACTCTTCAGGATAAGTCTGGTATTTTATATATTCTATAAAATAACTGTATATTTTAAACTTAATTTATAAGTTCTTTTATTTTCATTCAGAATCCCGTCAGCATTAGATAACAGCAAAAATAAAAATATACATTTTGCAAAATTCATTGGTTAAAAAAGTTTATTAAATCTCAGTTATTAGTTTCGGCATTTTAACGCAAAATTAAATGCTGTTCATTCAAATTTGTTTTCTGTTATCTAATTTCAGACTGAAATTCAACTTATTTCAATTAAATATTAATTTTCTTCCATACAACGAATGAGTTACAAATTTTCCACTAAAAAAGTCTTTATTTAGTTGCATTTCATACTTTATATTGTTTACAGGATGCATTTTAAATTTAATCACGTTTTCAAAGATAATTACTTAGTATACAAAATAAGAGCCGTATTACTTTTTAATGTAATTTTATGTCATCATATAAAATGTGTCATACTGAAAGAATTCTAAATTTCGATTTTGCACCATAAAATACATGGAGTAATAAAAAAAATTAATTTTTCTCACAAAAATATTTTTTTATTTTAGGAGACAATCAACGTTCTCAAGTATCGTGTAATTTTATGATTAAGTTACATCAGTTGTATTTTTTGAAAAATATTCCAAAAAAGGTTTTTTTAAGTATGTTATATAATCAATTGAAAGGAATAAGTCATTTACGTGAAATGCATATTGAATATATATATATATATATATATATATATATATATATATATATATATATATATTTCATTATTGTACTTCAATTACTGACAAATATCAAGAATTTATGCATAATAATTACTTTTTCGACGTGAAATTTTCATTTCTATATTAGATGAAATTGATATTATATTTTATATCTTTCATAAGTATAATAGAGTTAAAATTACTTATGGTTAGGTATTAATTATTAGATATGAAAAATTTCCATTTTAGTGTTTTCCTAAATGTTTATAGGGTAAGTTTTGAGAAATGTAATGATATCGGATTATTATAAAATATATTTATTGATTAACTTTTATTATCCGTTATGAATATTGGAAATAGCAATGTACTGAAAAATAATTCGTGCTTTGATCCTGATTTTTTTCTCATATAAACTTGCATAAAAACTTCATTTGTTTTATTCAAATAGATTAAAATGTTTTTATTATGATACATAATTTTCACTAACGTTGAAACCAGGTTTAGATCAGGTTAAAAGTTAGTAAAGAATCATTTATCAATCAAATCTTCACATTATACTTCGTACATTGAAAAATAATTTTAAGGGATTGCTTACAATGAGCATCAAAGTTTCCGTTTATCGAATGTTAATGAAATATGGTCAGTAATAATAATAAGTAATAAAACGTTTACAATATATAAATATGTCGAAAGAAATATGCAATATTCTATTGTTTAAAACAGCAATACCTCGACTTACGTTTAAGACGCAAACCCAGATTTACGCGATTTTCCATTCTCGTCGATTCGACCTTTTTTTCAATGCTACACCACTCGATTTCTTACTCCCTGTTTCCTATTTAGCTAATATACATGTCACGCGGAATGAAAGTTTACCAGAATTATATATGTTGTGTTATTTAATTCTTTTCTACAGAGGTTGTGTTTGTTATTATGTATAGTAACTTTGATATCATGTTTTTATATGTATTATATCTACACAGATTTGTAATGCGATTGAAGAAGCTGTGGATCTTGCCAGGCAAATAAATTTAGAAGTGGATAGTGATGACTTTCAAGAACTGCTGAATTCCTACAATGAGGAGCAGATAATGGGTGATATCCTAGAAATGCATGACCAAAAGCAAGACCTTGAATAACTGGAATCTTTAGACCCAATTCAATCAAAAGGTTTCAAGTTTTAGAAAGAATAGTCTCCAATGAAGAACGTATTTTTCAACAAAACAAAGAATAAAAATATTATTAGCAAGCTTCGAGAATCGTTGAGAGAAAATAATCTTTGAGCCGGCAGACAGCTTTGTTTGACTTTATGAAACCTTCTACATCAAAATAACTTCGGTTTGCGATTTTGTATTTGTGCTACATAAGATTTTATTAAACATTTTTTCTTCTAAATTATTATTTTTTTATCTTCGGTCCCAATTAAAAATAATTTATATGCATTTATATGCAAAATTAAACCTTGACATACGCGCATTCGATTTACGTGGTTATAACTCAGTTCTATCTAACACGTAAGTTTGGGGTGTTACTGTATTGTAATATTATTTGCGCAGTTTTTTCTTGATCCTTTTGAATATAATGAATTTTCTTTTCTAACCATGTTACTGGCTATCGCGGGAGGTTTTTTCTTAAAACTAACTACGGATTTTCATTAATGCTATTGAACGTTATTCACTGCTAGTTTCTTAAAAAGGAAATTTGTCCCACACATGTGTGTAGTGCAGTATAAAGTTATTTGTAAAGTGGACATAAGGATGATATGTAATTCTTTTATCGTACGGTACAGCTGATACTTTTATTAATGCTTCTGTGAATCTTTGTTAAAAATATCACCCACATATTACTCAGACTCTACAGATGTTTAAATATATTGTTGCATTAAACTGCATCTCTTTCTATTAGTACTAGATAAATGAAGTTTAATCATTTGTAGCAGTGCATAATAATATATCTTTTCCTCGTGAACTTAAGCTAATTGTTAAATAAATACCTGTGTGGTATATTTGTGTTTGGAATTAACTGAATGGTACCAACACGTATTTAACTGTCGAGTCCCGAATCAGAATCTTACGAGCACGAATTCCTTCGGATTATTTATGCCGACTTTAGAGGTTTCGTCACAAATACGTAAGAAAATTAAACATTCTATCCTCAATCTTTTCTTTTTCTACAGTCATATATCTACACTTTTAAAATTCGTTGATAAACAAACGTATATATCTATGTGTGTATATCTTCTTACGAGCCGCACCACGCAGAAACTCGCCGAAGGTTCCAAAAGATCGGGAATGATCCGAGGAAGCCGTTTTGACTATTTATATTTGAATATTGTAGTTAGTTGAAAAATGTCATTTAAAAACGTTAAAAAATTGGGTTTTGGTGCCAACTTTGATTTGTCTGCATTGTTGTAACACTGTAATTGTTACAGCAGTGACAAAAGTTGACGTCGAAAGTCGGATGCAAGCCAAATTGGAATTTTATGACGTTGCTCAATTGATTGTATTAGTTAACTTTGTTTAAGAAATAGATGCGTTTAACATGTGTTTAACTTGAAATTTCTACACTATTAAAATTCGTAGGTGAACAAACTTATCTATCTATTTACGTGGGTCTATCTTCTCACGAACCGCACCACGCAGAAACCAGCCAAATGTACCAAAAGATTAAGAATGTTACGGGGAAGCCGTTTTGACCATTTTTGTTCCGATATTGCAATTAGTTAAAAATATATTAATTAAAAACGTTAAAAACAGTTTTTGACACCAACTTTGATTTGTCTGCATTGTTGTAAGAATGTTATTGTTACAACAATGACAAAAGTTGGCGTCGAAAATCGATTTACAGCTAAACTGGAATTTCATGACGTTGCTCAATTGACTGTGTTTGAAAAATAAATGCTTTTAATTTGTGGTGAACTTGAAATGCATTATTAAGATCCCAATCTCTACAATGTTTTACATTTTTTTACACATTTCTATGGATTTTCTTGGATTTAAATTCCAAAAGAAAATAAATAAATAAAACTATTTTTAAGTAGGTTGGTACATTGTACATCTTTCTCAACGCTGCTAAGTTAGACTGAGGTTAAATATTGTAAAACTTCTTTAAAAAAATTATAAAATTTCATAATTTTGAAAATTTTCTATTTTTCAGCTTTTTTTCTACATCAAATATTTTATAAAAGGTTCTTTTCCATTTCAGCGAGCCACAAGAATGCAACGAAAGAAATTGCTACGCTCACCAAATGCCAGTAATAATTAATTGTGACAAACCTACGACAGAATTGACCAGTTAGAGGCTTATGGAGCATGAGCAGAAAGGCAACTATCTGATACATTACAACTGATAGTTTTTTTTTTATTTTTAAAAAAGATATTTAGAGTGAAAAACCTTAAAAATATAAGAAAATGTTGAAATGTTTTCATTAGATAGTATTATTTACATTTCGAATTTTTCTTTATACAGTGAATGCAGACAAAAATGTCTACGTTTTCTCTCCCATATTTTTTTATAGTTACTTTTTTAAATGGAATAATCTAACATGCACACACACACAGAGAAATAAGCAGTCGTTTCAATAGTTAATAGTAAGAATTTTTCTCATTCATTACTTTAAAAAATGGATATAAATTAATATTTAAAAAAAAACGAAATCAATGTTGTTTTTTTTTTCATTTTTCATAACAAATTTAATTATTTAATAATAAAATCGCACATATTTTTTTTCTTGTGGATAAAACAAGATTAGTTTTGTAAATTTAAATCGAAAATAGAAATTTGAAGAAATACTTCTCTCTGGAAAAAAAGAAGGAACAATAGTTTTATACTCGAAAATGCCCGTGCAACACAGGGCTAAGCTGAGAAAAAAGAAACCTGTCAGTCAAGGAAGAGAAACTGAAGACAGTTTAGAAAAGGGAGTTTTAATAGCATAAATGTAGAAATCACACACATTGCGCATACACAGACACCCAAAAGTGTTGACATTCAGAAGGAAAGGGGAAATTTCCAAGGGGGATGAAGCTATACTCTTGAAAAAAGCCCTTGCAATCCCGTGCTTGGCCGAGAGGAAACAGAACCGTCCGATGGGGCAAAAACGTAGAAGACATTTCGAAAAAGGGAATTATAAGGACAAAATATAGAGATCCCCTACAAACCAAGATTTACTGAATACGAGACGAGAAGAGGTTATTTCCATCGGTAAAACTTAATGCACTCAAAAAAGCCCGTGCAACGCCGGGCCATGCAACTAGTAAAACTTTAAAACAGTTACAGCAGAATAATGTTTGCCAAAAAATATCACGCAGTTATTGAAATAATAAAATATTTCTTTTAAATGTTTTAATTGCAAATAGTTATGTCCTTTCAAGAATATGCTTGTATTCCAGTATTTTGTTGTCAAAGAGATTAATAATAAATGATTTAATAAATGGAAGCAAAAAAAAAAACAATTCTCAAACAAATTCTCAAAAATTAGTTATAATTTAGTGTGAGATGGTCTAAGTCTGTTTGACTTTTTAAATTGTACATTTTATTCAAGCAACATTTACATAATTCTGTTTAAGTGTAATACCTAGAACGGTAAAATACAGTTACTTTAATATGAAAAATGATAAGCAAATAAATGTTTATTGTTTGTTTAACAAAATATTTATTTAATACACATAATTTATTTGCTTGTTTTAAATTTAAATGAATGTCACTGGACTAAATGAATAAATCGAGTGCAGAAAAGCGTTATTGGGTCTGAACATTCTTGTAAATTTTCAGTTGTGCATGTGTATTTACGCGCGCGGGCACGCGTTTTTAACAAATCTAATTTTGGATTTATATAGAATTTGCTTGTATTATTTAGCAGATATCAAATTGAGCAGTTAATTTAAATTCTTATGAGTACTTCAAATAATAGCACTTCAAGTGGAAAGGAAAAAAAATAATTCAAACAAATTTAAAAGGAACAACTAAGTAAAGAGTTAAGAATACATGTTCTAATAATAGAAAAAAAAACATCAACTTTCGAATTGAAAGATTTCAAACATGTCATTATGTCAAAGAAACCAAATTTTAAGTAATTAATATTTGCAAATAATTATATATGTAATGCTTAAATTAATTTGATCTATTATGAAACAAAATTACACTATAATTATGCTGCTGTCTAAGCGATTTAAATAATAAGAAATTCATTATTTCTTTTTTTTTTCAAAAAAATATTGAACAGCATGGAAAAAATATTTAGTTTATAGTCTTAATTAACTTTTTTTCCTTAAAACATTTGATGAATTCTTACAAGAGGGAGGAAAGGACTCTTAATGGTTCTCTTATATTTACATCGATGCATCAAAGAAATGAATTGTTTCTGGTCATCTAACTTTTTATGCATTCCATGGGCTTGTCATATTGATGTAAAAATAGATTAATGCTTTCTTGTAAGTTCACTTTACCCTACATAGATGATTCTTATACCAACCAACCTGCATTCAAGCACTTTATTCTCCTTCTTTAAGGAATTTCTCGTAAGCTAAAAATACATCTATTCTAAAAAAACTGCCTTTTTAGAAGCTTTTCAGCTTTAAGTATAATAGTATTGTTTTCCCCATTTCCGTAAAATTTCTAATGCAAGAACGCAGCCAGTTGTGTTTAAAAATTTAAATGCGTGGCTTCACTAAAATGTGCTTTGCGGAAAGTATTGGCCAACCGTTTTCTCTTTAAAAGAGAATTCTTAATCGTTTAGCCATGTCACGGTGAATGCAAGGGGAAAGCAAGAACTACAGCACATTGTTTGCTTAGCATAGATCGCTTAAGAAGAAAATAGAAAGATCGTTTCCAGTATTGATTTTCAATTATTGGTATTTCTCGGAGAAACATTCAAGAGTTAAGCTCCGCAATGAAGCCAATACAGCAGGATAAAAAGCCACTAAGGATTTTCTTAGACTTGTTTAATGGAATAAAAGGTTTTGTTGTTTTAATTTGGGTTGAGTATAGAGACGAATTTAAACTAAAGATTATTTAAAATCAGTAATTAATCAAAATAGGATTGACTGAAAATTTAATGGTGAAACTATTTAAAGTATGCAAAAATATTTTTTCATCGTTTCATGATTTATAAAAGCGTTTTTGTCCCTTCTGGTACATAAAGAAGTCTAAATTTAACTTCGAATGGCAACATACATACTAAATGCTAATTATATTATACTTATTTGTTTTAAAACTGCTTGATGAAACCATTTTTCTTTAATCCCAATTAGTTTTTTTTAAAAAAAATAGAGTGACTGAAAACTATATATTCAATTAGTCACATATCTTGAAACGAATTGGCTTAGCTATATATATATATATATATATATATATATATATATATATATATATATATATATATATACGTAGTGTGCTTTAACAGGATGAAGTTACGCAGGCGTGATGTAAGTTTTCTCCTCAAATCTATGCATTCATCGCTGCTACATCGATTTTTATTCTGCTTGACATCCCCTAAGATAATAAGACATTAACACTGTTTTCTTAATTATAGGAGTTATTTATTGCCTATTTTAGTATTTATGAGATAGTTTGGGTTTGTTTTGGCCTACTCATGAATGAATGAATTAATTACTATAAAACAATAGCAAAAACCAAAAGTTTTCATAATTTTGAATAGCTATATATGTTCTATAAAACACGTTTGAAAATAATGCAGCCTTTTTATATAATTTAAATATGTTACAATTTAGTAAATAACTTTGATATTGTTTGCTAAAATTTTTAGTTAAATCTTATAGTTTGATTATTTCATAGAACGATATGATGTAGGAAATTTGTCCTTCATCACCAAGTTAAAAATTTTAAGACTTGATTTCTTAAGATGTTGTAGGGTTTTTTATATTAAGAGAGAATATTTTGAGGAAAAAAACACAATAAAAATACTTTTTCATTTGTGTTTATATATCTAACCAACTGATTTAATTAAATACATGAAATTCATGTTCCAGATTTTAAATACAATTTATACAAGATATTTTATAATATAAACCATGTGTTTTGAGATAAAATGTTATTTTTTCATTACATTTACCTACACAATTTCGTAATCATAAATAGATTAGAAAAAAGTATGTTAACAACTTTTCAAGCAATATTAACACTTTTATACCGTAACGAAAATAAACCACGGTAAGCCGATACTTATTAGGGAGGGCTGAAAAAACTGTATTTTTCCTATTTGATCTTTACAACTTAAAAAGCTGATTTTCGTCTAGCTAAGGGTAGAAACAAAATTAAATTTTATTTGCACATTGCATTTAAAGTTTTGAAAAATGTTACAATTTTACACACACACGCTATTTTTATTTTCAAAATTATTTTATTTAGTGATATAGTAATACTACTGCTCTTCTTGCTAAGTTAGGGGTATAAGGAGTGTAGGGGAAAAAATGTTAGTTATTATGTTTATTGTTCGAGCGGAAATCTTGAAAAATAAACTTTTATGTAAAATTAGTAATACTTTATAGTTTTATTTGATTTCAATTTCATCTTTAATAAATAAAAAATAATAAATGATTACATTTCGCATATTTGTTAATTTACAATATTTTTATCCGAAAAAATGTGAATTCAGATCAGATTTTTACTTCAGCAGCATGCACTTTTCAAGTAGCTTTCATCTTAAACTTGATACAACATTCCAACGCATCTGTGTGGATGGGGAGCTTTGGAAATGCTAATTTTCAAGGGCATAACGATCAAAAAAGACTAAAAAAGTTCAGTTCACTCTCATATTCATGGTTGCGAACTCTTCGCCAGCATTGCTTCTATCGAGTCGGGAGTTAGAGTCAATGTCACTAAAGATCAATGGTTTGGAGGGTAGATGCTGCTGAGTTTTATGGTCCTCACTTTGGCTTGGCATGGTAGTGTCAAAATGGGTTATCACAGATCGTTTCGTTTTCTTTACTTGACCAAGGTACATAATTTTGAAGTCTGCTTCCAACACTCTTCATTTGGCTGCAAAATGGGGTATTAAAATAAAATCAACACCATAAGATAGTGATAAAATAAATAAACAAGTTATTTTAAGCAAAAC
This sequence comes from Trichonephila clavipes, assembly GCA_019973935.1. Lineage (NCBI taxonomy): Eukaryota > Metazoa > Arthropoda > Arachnida > Araneae > Nephilidae > Trichonephila > Trichonephila clavipes. The sequence continues at coordinate 401,956 of BMAU01021402.1, forward strand.
AAAAGTAAATAACATTTTTAAAATATTAACTGAATTTTTTATGTTTTATGGTAAATAAATAAGGATATTTAAATATTAATATATATATATATATATATATATATATATATATATTATATATACATATATATATATTATATATACATATATATATATTATATATACATATATATATATTATATATACATATATATATATTATATATACATATATATTTATATATATATACATTATATACATATATATATATTATATATATATATATATATTTATTTATTTATTTATTTATTAGATGTGCAACTTTGCTCACGCCGCTTTTTTCCGAAATTCGAGGCTTTATTGTAAAAAACTGATTATACATTTATGATTCAATAATTACGTTCGATAACGACCGCCTGTGATTGTTCCAGTCGGTTTTAACAACTCATAATACGCTATGCCGACTTGGTCCCACCAATTGCCATGCTGGTTTTCAACGTCAAAATCACCGTTCTTGAAGAGTTGAAACCACTCTCGGAACGTTCTTTCTTTAATAGCGTCCTCATCATAGGTATTTGAGAGCATTCGATGAGCCTCAGAAGCTGATTTCTTCATATTAAAGCAGAAAATTAAAACCTCCCGCAAATGACGAGAGTTTGGCTCGTAAGCTGACATGTTTAATCGAGAATACCTTTATGATGCAGACACAAATCGACTTTGTTTTCGATGGCGTTATGTTTACAAGTACATAAGCTTATTGTATGACATCTACGATCTATTTATTTCGACTACCACTTACCACTACAGCCATCTATTGCAAAACGGTGCAAGCAAAGTTGTACACATAAAATATCTTAAAATTTCAAGCATGCAGTCAACTGATTCGTTATTTTAGATACAAAATGGATCACAAAATTCACTTAGGTAAAGTCACATACACATCTATATATATAAATGGTGTTTTTTAGAGGTATAGAATTTTAAATTGCAATAAAAAAACGATGTATTATTCGATTGACATGAATTTTTTTATTCGAAAGATAATATTGTGGCATTACATTTTAAATATGATTTCTGGCATATGACTGCCACGTCTGGCTCGGATGTAGTCCAATCTGGACGTCCAATTTTCGATGACTTTTTCCAACATATGTGGCCGTATATCGGCAATAACACGGCGAATGTTGTCTTCCAAATGGTCAAGCGTTTGTGGTTTATACGCATATACCAATGACTTTACATAGTCCCACAAAAGATAGTCTAGCGGTGTTAAATCACAAGATCTTGGATGCCAATTCACAGGTCCAAAACGTAAAATTAGGTGGTCACCAAACGTGTATTTCAATAAGTCGATTGTGGCGCTAGCTGTGTGATATGTTGCGCCGTCTTGTTGGAACCACAGCTCCTGGACATGATTGTTCAATTCAGGAATGAAAAAGTTAGTAATCATGGCTCTATACCGATCACCATTGACTGTAACGTTGTGGCCTTCATCGCTTTTGAAGAAGGATTCCACCAGCCCATAAAGCGCAGCAAACAGTCAGTTTTCTGGATGTAACGGTGTTTCGACATACACTTGTAGATTAGCTTCACTCCAAATGCGGCAGTTTTGTTTGTTGACGTAGCCATTCAACCAGAAGTGCGCTTCATCGCTTAACAAAATTCGCTTATGAAAATCAACCATTATTTTCGAAATAAAATTGCACAATTTGAATGCGTTGTTCAGGCGTGTGTCTATTCATGATGAATTGCTAAACCAAACTGAGAATAAATCACTTGACAGCTGTTAAATCGGTCGCCATCTTGGAAAGTAGTGCCAACTTAAACTTCTATACCTGGAAAAAAACACTCTTTATATATATATATATATATATATATATTACCGGCAAAGTATGAAATCAGGCATTCTATAGAATGCCTAATGAGAAACCGGCAGAGTATGAAATACATCTCCCATTCGTTTCAAATATTGTGTGGCAAAGCATGAGACTTTTAACGCTTGCCTGAGGCTCATTATTTGTCAATTGCACATTGTAATAGTAATAGGAGTGTAAAAATACTTAATTTTACTTTAACTTATTCAACAAGAAATTGTTTTTTTTTCGGCCCTGCATGAAACTGGAGAAGCAAGCTATAGTGTTGAAGCAGGAATCGTGGTCTACAGAAGAGATCGGCCTATTGCAAACGGTGCAATTGTCAGGGGCACTCAGCACTTGTACTTAACAAATTTGTCAATTTTTGAATAAATAGAACTTCATAAATTTGTAATCGACCTTATTTGACAAACATCTCCAGAATCATGGACAATTACGGACTTACGAAAAAATCTGAAAGATAACTCTAAATATATATTTACAGCTCTTTTGTAAGTATTTGAATGTCATTGCTGGAGAGATTTAATTGTATGAAGAGAGAAAATTGCATGCAATCTGTGCTTTTCTGCTTTTAGTTCTACATATCTAAGTAAAATACCTTTCCTCACATGAAAAAGATTTCGAGTCTGCAAATAAATTGTTTAACAACTGAATGTTTAGAATCATGTCAAAGTGGAAGTCACAAATTACATAACATTTTTTGCGATATGAAAGTAAAGCAGCAGTAAGTTAACATTAAAAATTTAATTAAAATGTAATGAAGGAAAATACTTATATTTTAAGTTGTCTTTTTCTTTGTTTAATAAATATGCTTAGAAAACATAATATATGTACCATTTCGAGGTTGTTTTTTTTTCTAATTTTTGTTGAATGAGTGAGTAAGTGAGTGAATATTAACGTCGCACGGTTCATGGTGAAGTGACGAGGACGACACCTGAGCTGGCACCTCCCTTTTCTAACTACACGCCACACCAATGGGAGGACATTTGAGCTCTCGACAGATTTAACGTGCATCACTCCCCTACACGGAGGATCTTTCGTGGTACTGGGCTGAAACTCGTTATTTTTGTTGACAGAAGTTATATTTTGTGCTGTTTCATTCTATGTTAACAAATGTTTTTAATGGATGCAAAATTAATGTGTGATAAACTTATAAATCTATAGAATTGAGCTATATTCTCTAACTCTGCATACATTATCGCGGGGATAAAATTCTTTCAAAAATGCTCTACTGTCGCTGAATCATAATTGGTAAATTGGTTTATGACATGCCACAGATATAAGGTTGCCGACCCTTGGTTCATAGGCGTGAAACAACTATTGGACGCCGAGCTGCTGAAAATTCGAGTTAAAACTGCAAAAAAAAAGAAAAAAAAAAGATTTTTTTTTAAACAGAAATTATTTACTAAACGTTAATAACAGATGTACAAAATGCCAAAATAACTACTAAAAAGAATCCAGGGTCTATTGGTTGCTGAATAGTTATGATGTGATGTTTGGGGGAAATAAAAGTAAATTCATGTAATCTGTTAAAGAAGGCGTCAGTAGTGTACAGAATGGTCCCCAACAACCGGTCCGTGAATCAAATATTATTGAGCCACTCAAGGAGTATTACATTATTTCTATTTTATTTACTGGAATGTATTTATCTAGTGTTAGCTTGACTTTCCATGGAAATCACTTTATATTTCATGTAAAATCAATTTGTATCCATTTTTGAAGTAACTGAATTTTATTCTTAAGGCTTGTTTAAGTAAATTACAATTAAATTATTAAATCAAACGTTGACCTGTCAGTGGAGACAAAAAGGTTGGGAAGCACTTCTATACAGTATTACGTCGTGGATTCTGAGATATTTTATGAACTTCGTGAAGCTCATTTGACTATTGGACACGGAGGACGTGATAGAATTCTGAAAGAACTTTCATACAAATACAAAAACGTTACACGTTATGATACTGAACTGTACATCCACCTTTGTGAAAATAACCCGAAAAAGCAAAAAAAAAAAATATTTTTAAAAAAAGCATTGTTGTGAAATTTTTGATTTTTTTTCTGAATGCCAATATATTAGCCCTTGTAACGAGTAGGAAGTAAAACGGTTTCTATTGACTTGAAACTTCTAAAGGAGTTTTAAAATAAGTATATGTGGAATCACACAGAATTTACTTTGTGGCCTAAGAACTTACTTAGAATTAAAGATATTCTTGAACATGAATTTTTTTTCCTATTCTGTCAATTGCAATTGCTCATTCCAAAAGAAGCAGCGACAATTCGTCAAATGTATGTGTAAAGCAAAGTACCAAATTATCAGAAGTAACATTTGTATTTTTTAGAAATGTACGTCATTGATATAATAGCCGTGTCACACACATAACCGTATTTCATACTTTGCCTAAACAGCTTTGGTCAATCTATAGAATACCTAGGCATTCTATACAATGCCGAGACAAAGTATGAAATAATTCTCATATTTCATACTTTGCCTAAGAAAATCAGGCATTCTATAGAATGCCGGCATTTCATGCTTGGATGGTAACATATATAAAAACGGATGGTTTTATATATGACCTCGCTTTACACCTACACCGTTCAATCTATCACTATAAAAATTGGTATATATATATTTGTGGAGAAGGTTTTTGTGCTTCCTTTTTATTGCAACTCCTATATATATATATATATATATACCGGATGGCACTACAGCATATCAAATTCTGCACCGTTCAATCAATCGCCAATTTGCCAGCATGGTTACCAAAAATGATGCCAACTTGGCTCTAACACGGCATTTCGCTATTTTCTTCATTGAATCGTCATTATAATTAAATGAATATTACAATTTTAACATAAATAAATACAACATAAAATATTATTAATGTATTACACATACAGGTATAATTTATTTACACTATTTTAAGTATTCATTACACAAAACTCGTGACAATATGTTACTTTTGCTGAGCAGATATCAGCTTACTAATGTGTTTTCAAAAATCGAATCACAAGGGAGTTACTGGGGCATCATACATAAAAAAATCATTTTTATCAGTTGTTATATAGACTTAAAATTTAACAAATGGGATTTTTGTTCAGCAGAGAAATGAAAAAAAGCATTTTTGTTTAATTTGCACTTCACGTAAAATTAACTCTCATTAAAAACTTATTTATCCTTCAATCTGTATTGTTTAATTCTTCAATTCTCCCGTGCAAAGAACAGGTATACTAGCTAGTCAGTTATAAAATGTTGGTCAACTTACCGTTAACTATAATTTTGAGTTAAGTTGATTTTAATAAAACAAAAACAAATATATATATATATATATATATATATATATATATATATATATATCCGCCTGTATTATATTTATATCAGTAATTTCGGAGAACATAAGCAAATAGATAATAAATTAAATTAGTCAAGGAACTTCCATTTTTTTTTATTCGCAAAAACTTTCCTTAAACTGGATCATGAATTTATCATTCTTTGTAGTGCATACTTAAATTCTTTCACTATCTTTATCTGCATTTTTCTCTTTTAAAACCTTCCCCCCAGCACTACCTATAGCAATTTAATCACGAATTAACACTTACTGATCACCTGGTAATTATATCCCTGTCAATTAAAACAGAACAACACCCGCACTGGGCGTAAGATATAAATAATGCATTGGCGCTCTAATTTAAGACACTCTAATCATTGTTGATATGTTACGAGCTTTGGCCAAGTGCATATTAATTACTGGTAAAAGACAGTTGATCATTTGTTGGAGAATAGAAGAGTTCATACAACAGAATATGTCGAATGCTGTCACTCGTCTTTAGACTCAGTTATTCTGGCACGTTCTCGAAAAGTTTTCTTTAGGCAAATTGCTTGAACTTAAACAATTTGTTTATGAATTTTAATCAATGTGTTTGTTAAGCGCAAATGCTTGGATATGTGCTGAAAAAAAAAACAATAAAGTAATTATGTTTAATGAAAAGTGATTTTGATGTCTCTTGCTTCTTTTTTTTAAAAATGTTTGTATGGATTTTATTTTAATAATTCACGCAAGGAGCTGTAAGTTGTATGAAATGAATTGAGTATAGAAATATTCAATAGTTTTCTATTATTTTAGTAACATCATTTATTTTTTAAATTTATTTTGTCAAACAATCCAAAGGCTGTTTTTTTATAATATAAGATATTTTCAAATAGACTCGTGTTATATTTTACTAAACAAGGAATTCTTTTGGAAAGTTAAGTGCCAAAACGCAGATTGGGTAGCTTTGGATATCATATTCAGAAAAGGAAGATAAAATGTTGAGATAAGTAGAAAATTTAATCGACATTTAATGTGTGTGATTAATATATTCCCATTATTTGAAAAAACGTTAAACATTACAATGAAAATGCACCGTTCACTGTTTTTATCCACACGAAGTGGATATCTGATGAATATACTTATTTAAAACAAAAATTATTAACGTAAGCTTAAAAAGAAAGATATTTACTACTGTTTGTATTCAGATCCTTTAAAAAAGGAAAAAGTGAATTTTTAAATAGTTAAAATAAACTTCAAGAACATTTTTTTCATCCATACCCCCATAGTACAATTCATATGTTTGAGCATCATTTGATTTTAAAGTTAAATTATTCTATGTTATATAAATATGCTCCTTATAAAATATTTAAATTTTGAAATACAATCTTTATTATTTTGAAAATTCTCAAAATAAAGTGTAATTAAAGGGAAATAAATGGAGCTTCGTGAAATAAGTTTAGAATATCAAATGTGTTTTGAAGTTCCTTAAAATGTAACGTTTGAAAACATGCGACTTCTTACAGCACATAGTACTTCTAGTAGTTTTAAATACTTGTTTACATAAAGGAAAAACCCTTTTCTTGACTTTTTTTATATTCTGGGATATATGAAACTTACTCTTTGTTTTCTTATGTCAAATAATTTGAAATTTAACGGTTGATCAGCTTCTGATTTTTTCCGGCTTTTAAGAAAATATAGAGCCGAATAATTTTCTTTTTGGAAGAAGCTATATAAAAATACGTTATATTTGTTTATTTCTATTATTTGAACAGTAACCATTTAAACAAGAAAAGGAGGATATATTTTGTATGCTACAACGAATAGATTCACTAGAAGTGAATATTTTTTTTTTTCAAAACACAACAAGCTAAAAATTCAAGTAAGCAGAAACACAGTTTGATCAACAAGTTAAAAGAGAAAATTGAAAAGAAGTATTGTATATTTCATTTTTTTTCTCTCTCTCTTTATATATTTTTTGTTTTGTTCATTTGAGTTTGAGATTCTGGAAGCACTCTGAAATTGACTTTGAGAAAGAGCATGATTGCGCAATAAAGTAGAAAATGTATTTCAACCAAAGGAAAACGGAGACGTTATTGCGATTCAATTTATGTATTTTGTTTTCTCTTCTATAGTTTATTTTTCCTTCTTCATTTGAATCTTTTAGTTGTTTTCGATCATGGTTTTTTGCTTCAATTGGTTCCTAATTGAATTTGGAAAGAAAACTTTGATTTTGTTTACATTTTCAAAAAAATACAGGCAAATCATAAACAATGTAAAATAGAAATAGATTTTCGATATTCTGCTTTCCTTTAAAACTACATTATTTTAAGAGGAAAGTAAAACATACGGGATATTTATAATAATGTATATGCTCGCTACTTGAATGTTGCATATAAGGTTTCTTTATGCATTTCTTAATGCAGTGAACGGCGACTAATGATTCGGAATCTAAATATAAATATTGCTAAAAACTAAGTTTTGTTTGAACTTCTGAGATAAAATTAAATTCAATAATAAAATATTTATGTATTTAAAAATAGATTTTTATTTCTATTGAATATTTATTAATTAATGTCTCTGTAAAAGAAAGTCAATGATTATTGGTGACAAATCTCATAATTTGGAAACACAATCATAGACAACACATCTGAGTAGGGAACCAAAATCTCTAACCATTCACATAACAATTTTGAGCACGACGGATTGCTACAGCCGCTGCAGAACCAAGATTCAGTTTACGAGCTAGAGAACATCGCTATCATGGCTGAGTTCACAACATCATTTAAATTAAATTGCAATGTATGATTATGAAAGTCAATTTAAATATATATTTTACGAATAGTTGATACGAATATAATCAAAATTTACATACCCGCCTACATTTTTAATAAAGATATTAATTCAGAGTGCTCCAGTTTTCTTATTACAAAACTACAGTTGAGTAAAATTTTAGTAAAATTTTACTAATTTGCGCAGAATTATATAACTTAAAGTTTCCCCTCAAGAAAAGCGGTGATATATGTTTTCGTATATACTTTCTACTCTAAACTTAATACTGCTTTCTCTTAACTATTACTTTTAAACTCTTTAATACCTTTATCCCTTTTGGAAAACAATTTAAATTCCTAAACTTTCCAAACATGCCTTTTCAGTAGTTAAACTAACTCGAAGGACTGTTACATGTGTTTGTTTAAGTCGTAATTCAATAAGATAGCCTAGCTAATTACCCAGACGATAGTGAAATTCTATTTGCTCAGAAAAACATATTTTGGAAGCAATACATTTGCATTCAGAAGTTCAGATATTTGAATTTTCTGTTTTATTGTAACACATTATGTATTAAAGTTAGCTTTCACTAAAAATTTAAAAGATCAATGCCTTTCATAAGTAATTGAAGAATTTATATCTTCATTGAGAGGAAACTTCTAATGGATTTTAAAAAGTAACTGTCCTTTTTTTTTTCTTACTTTGGCAATATTTCGCTTCCTTTTGAGGATAAACTATTAAGAACGAATTTTTCCCTTTGTAATATTTTTTAATTTTCTCAATGAGATTCTTTCAATATTTTATGTTGTGATAGAGGAAAATTAGGAGAACTTTGAAGCGAAACATACAAAATGCCTGTAATGACAGAGTTATTTGCCTTTTCCACCATGACATGGCAGTGTAGCCGAACTAAATAGTGACGAAATTGATCAGAGTGTAAGAATTTCCAAAGAGCTTCAGTTCATACGATCATTTGTTACAGCAGATGAGGGTAATGGATAGAGGTGTGTACTAAGCAATAACAATATGGGATTGTTCAATTTTTACGCAAAAATAATGTGTCAACATATTAACATCAAATGCAATTCGAGACATATGGAAACATATTTCAAACAAATAACAATGGTTAAGTCAAATGATTGGATTTAAAATGATTGGTAAAGTACAGTGGACTTCCATCGTCCTGGACAGGAGATTCCGAAACAATTTCTCGAGTGGACATGTTAGTGAAAGAAATTGCTACATAGCTACACGTGGATGTACGTACTTTAGCAAATACTGTGAACATTAGCGTGAGACTCATACACATGAATATTTTCAAAAAGACTAGGGTTTTTTTAAAGTTTGTGCTCAATGAATATATTATCTCACACCTTTGAAAGTAGATCACCAAAACTAGAGTTGATGTTGACGTCATGACTGGTAGCAACCGCTGTTTACACGTCTCAGCAGTGAATGAAGGGGCTTTGAATGTCTTCCTGGATATGTTATAGCCTATATTGCCTCTATACATAACGTCAAAGTTGACCCGATGTAACAGCGGGAGGTGTATGGTTGCCAAGTAACTCTGAAATCATCAATAAGACGTTCTCTGGATTACTGATCGGGAGGTGAAGGCAACAATGTTATCTCAATTTTGTGAAAGAAGACTTGAATATTTTTTACCATGTGTGGTCACTAATTGTCTGGTTGGAATGTGGTTAGAAGCAGGTTTTGAAGTTAAGAGAATACAGCTAGCTTTAAATCATCTGAGATCTTTCAATCGATGTAAGACTGGAAACCAATATTACTCTATGTCACAATCCCAGATGCACGACTATTATGGCGAAGCATAAGGAAATAGTGAAGCAATATCGCTTTAAGATGCCTCCAAACTCGAATCTAATCATCATGGTGTTGTAAGTAGAACCGTGATTTAAATTTAAAGACAATGCTGTACCATTTTCAACCGCCCATATCTACCGTTCAATGCACCATAGCAGACGAAAACGCCTGCAGTTTTGAGACAAAAATAAATGCAAAAAGGGACGCTTTGAAGATAGTTTACCATTCGAAAAAGGACTTTGAATGATACGAATAGTTACTGATTGTTATGAAACATACTATATTTGTTGCTATATGTTATCCAAAATGGCAGTGCACTGCCTTTCACTCAATGCGTCTGACATCACATGCAGTTGCGTGGTGAGGCTGATGGAATCTGCTTGGTCATTTCCTCTTGAATCCACCATTTATAAATCCACATTATTGTTATTTGGTTAGGTCTGAAACGATCACTGGTTTCTTGGAAGGATTATATACATTCTCTGTAGGCAACAACTCTGTCAGCGTTGAACTCAGAAACATGTTAGAATGAGGTTTATAATTTTGTTCTAGATATAAAGAAGTTGCTGTCTAAAAATAACAGCATAACGAAACAATTGAAATTCTTCAAAACTACATTATGACCTTCATTTTTTATAGAGTTTTTTTGTTGGTGTTACAGGATTCAGTTATGCCCATTTGCACATAATTTAATATGCAAATTATTAGCAATGAAAAACGATTATTTGTGTATCTGAATGCGATTCTTGCACGAATGAAATTCCTAAGGTTTGAATGCTTCCTTCAAAGAGTTGCATTTTGATTAAGTAGCAAAGTGTATTAGTTTTTCAAACTCAGTTTTAAATACGTACTAAATTGACTATTAATTAATCTTTTTCAGTACATATGTAGCAATTTTATTTAAATGTTCCAGAAGAAGAAATTTGTGTGATAGACTATTGTGATTTTTAAGTATTATTATTATCTTCACACACACATACACGTAAGTTTTTAACATTAAATTTCCCCTATTGCGCATTATGTTATAAATTATTTATCATTAATCGGTACACATATTATAATATCTTAGGAACAGTTTCAAGACCACACATGATATAAATAATAATCATAAGATACAAAATTTTGTATATATTTGATTTATTTTGTAACCTTTTCCGCATAAAATTAATATGATTTTCCTATCAATTATTTTTATAAGAGGAATTTTATTTTTGAAGACTACATGGAAAACATGAATTATTGTTCTTTTTCTAAATATTTATCAATAAAACCAATAGTTTATATTTGTAATATGACTATTTTATTTCTAAAATTTAAGAAAATTAAGAAATATTCAAAAGAATCGTTTAATGCGACTATTTTAAAACACTTAGTAAGCTATTTCTTTTTCAAACCAATATATTTTATTAAATGTTTTTGTATTTTTATTGATATATAGTTTTTGAAACAAGAAGAGTTAGTGCCGTATTTACGGGTATTACAAAATATCTTTAAATTTTTAAATAATATATTTTTAAATAAAAAAAGATGATTTGGATGTAGCCCAGAAAATGCTAATTTCATTGTATGAAATAAACAATCTCAAAAATTTGCAGTCGCATTACATATACTATTTAAAAATATTTACCATCTGGTTTATTTAGACACTAATCTAATTTTCAAATTTATTGTGATAGCGTACAAAATAAATATAATTTAAAACTTTTTTAATAAGAGATACACTAACACTTTGTAATAAATAAGGGTATCTATTAGTGTACTGTCTCATCTTAAATTGTAAAAAGTGGTTGTTATTTCCTTAACAATAGCATTTAAGTGCAGTAAAATCACTATATGCAACAGGAAAATATCAGCCGCAGTGACTTTTCACGTTAAATAGTTCCGTTCCTGGTCTCGTGGAAACGGCGAGAAGTACGGGAAAAAGTCAGTTAAGAAGTTAATTAGATCATCTTTAACTTAGAAGGAAAAGACACTTTGCGTTAAATAATGATTACTATAGAACGTATAAATGCCAAAATAGTTTGTTTGTAATTAGAACAGTTATGCCACAAAAAGCTTCACAAATAAAAATGAAAAGTGTAGCCATTTATTAGCAAAGTTTTATATTTTTAGTGTTCAATATGCTACTCCTCATCTAAAATGCCATTTCAATACACCAGTCCTCTAACAATACTATAAGATCTTAAGCAACTTGCTATTTTTGCTCGTATCAGCGTGTCATTGATACTCTATATAATGTGCTACATAAAATCAAAACAAATATCAATATGCGCATTATAATAGAAAAAAAGCACACATTGAACTTCAAAAACAACGATCTTTGCTGATAAAAATTCCTCTCATTTTATTTACATCGCTTTCTGTGGCTTATGAGGCCTTGAAATTGAAAACAAACTTTCAAGTATTTTTTATGTTCAGCTTAATTACATGCAAGTTGTTTTTTTATACTTAACCGAGGACGCTGTAAAACGTTTTAGCCGGCATTTTTTTAGTGTCTCAGATAATTTTCAATAGATGAAACTTAGATTAACTTCGTGCCACCAAGTGGCGTTGCTAGCGGTTTCATCTCGTAGCACATAAACACTATGCTTTAACTAAATGCTATGTTGAAGGCAATAGCTATCACTACATGTAAATTAAAGTGCATATGGGGGGAAGGTAAAACTTAGGTATTTAGAGAAAGTTTTTTATAGGCACGGGAATGCGTAATTTATATGTTATTGAAGAAAAAGGAGGAATGAAGTAACATACTTATATTATAATGCCAATCTTCAATACGCGCATATTTGAATGAAAGTCACTTTTTTAAGAGCAATATTTTTGAGCTTGCAGTACATTCCACTCTGACCCCAGAAAGATTTTGCTATCTTTTGAAAAACATTGGTGTTACATTACGTCGTCCGATGATGTTCTCAAGATCTTTAAGATTATTCTTGCATACCAACTGTTATTTACGCTCCCGTAAAATCAAATCTGGTAGATACAGATAAATCCAGAGAACTTGGATGCAAATACAAATGCTAAATACTTTACAGTTTTAATGTTCTTTAAATTTTATTTTCAGTATTTTAGCTGCATAGAACCGATTTTCTTTTAAAACAATGACTAAACACCGTTTTATTAGCGCATCTGTTTTTCAAGTAATGCTTTTAAATACACTCTGTCGCAAAAAAATATATGCACCCAGAAGAAATTGAGCTAGATTCACGAAATTTGGTATGCATGTAGTGTATATGAAAATAAACAAATGATTAAAAATTCAGAACAAAATATCATTTTATTAAGCGGTTACAGCTTGCAAAAGGTTAAAAATCAGTAAGTAGTAAAGCCACCTCTGGCAGCTATACAAGCCGAAATTCGGCGTGGCATCGATTCAATTAGATCACTTATGACCCCCTGTGGAAGATCCTGCCATAGTATTTGCATCTGCGCAGTTAATTCTCCTGTATCTCGGGACGGCTGCAGTTGCCTTCCCAGCGCGTCTCAGACATGCTCTATTGGCGAAAGATCTGGTGACCTGGCAGGCCATGGTAGGACGTCATATCCTTGAAGACATTGTTGGGAGAGTCACGCAGTATGTGGACGAGCATTATCCTGTTGATAAATGGCACCTGGGCGACTTGATAGCATGGGTAGCACAATCGGCGTTAAAATATCGTCCACGTATCTGCGAGCTGTCAAAGTGCCTTGAAGGACCACTAAAGATGATCGTGTGTCCCAAGAAATTGCTCCCCACACTGTCACACCTTGTGAAATTGCTGTATGCCGCTCGACAATAAATGCCGGATCGGACCGCTGGCCGGTGCGCCTCCAGACACGTGTGCGGTGGTCATCAGCACTGAGACTGAATCGGGATTCATCACTGAAGATGACACGTCTCCAGTCTGTCACACTCCAAGTTGCCCGAGGGCGGCAAAAATCCAGTCGACACTGCCTATGATGTGGGGTCAGTGGTAAGCGTCTTAGCGGACGTCGACTCCTCAAGCCAACTTCGGTCAGTCGTCTCCTTATGGTTTCTCTTGATGGCACTGGATGTCTGGAAGGAGGTAAGTGGCGTTGAATCGATGCTAGCGACGTTGTTGGTGCCGAAGTGGCCACTCTTCTGATTGCACGATCCTCGCGATCATTTGTGTTCCTGGGACGTCCTGACCCTCCGCGACGGTACACTCTACCTTCTGTGATCCACTGTTGCCAACACCGAGCAACTACCATATTGCTCCGACCGAGTTGGCGGCCGATACGTCTATTCGACCAACCTGCTTCTCTGAGGCCTATTTTACGGCCCCTATCAAAGTCCGTCAGCTGCTCGTACTGCCGCCGGTTACGTCTTAGAGGCATCCTAAGTCTCAATATCGTCTATCAAAGTCATCAGATTCGTTTGGATAGCCGTACGGCGCTCGTACTCATGCTTTTAAACTCTCCCAGTTGCGCAACTAATATGCGCATAGCACACTTAGCCTTGTCTCATTGGCTTCGAAATTTTAATCATTTGCATATCTCTTACCAGACTACATTCTTGCCGAGTTTCGTGATTGTAGCTTGATTTCTTCTGGGTGCATACATTTTTTTGCGACAGAGTGTATATGAAGTAGAATGTAGCCCCACACTTTGCTCAAGTATTACTCATTTTATTATGTACTTCCACTTTTCTATTTTATAACTGATAGCTTTTAGAGTTAATCTTTACTTTGTTAAAAACATTCCCTAATTGCTCTTTAAGGCAAAAAATAATACATCATTTTAATACTAATGACTAAATAAAATATAAAAAGCACTAACACATGGAGGAGGTTAATGATTACGAATCACGTTTTCAACGACAAAAATCCAGTTCAAGATGACTACCCAGATGAAGTTTGAAAAATTTACAGTATACATATATGGAAATAAATACTAAGTAAATTAAGTAAATTGTGACATTAATATTTGTTTTTATTCCCACTTCAGAAAAAAATGTATTTTTTTGTAAGTTATACAAATATAGAAACAGAGAGAATATACCCCATATACGACTCTTTTCTATACATTACTACATATGACATATAAATGGAAATGAATTGTTCTTTTTTTTTATGTTATTCTTATGTGAAGAATTTCCCAAATAAATCTAAATTTGTTATTGTTCCTCCTAAATGGTGTTCTTAGGAATAAAATTCAATGTATTAGATATATTTGAAATGCTTTTAGAACTGGAAGTAATTGCTAGGGATCTGAAAAAAATATTCTCTAGCATTAAATTCTTAAGGGATGTAGGAAATTCAGCTGAATTTACACAATGTATTTAAGGTGCTATATCCTTCATCAGTATTAAATGTAAATAGTAAATTTACACATCAGTAGGTATATAATCATAACAAAAAATTCTCTTTAAGAGAGATAATTACACTAAGAGGTTTTGCAATTTTAAATATAGTAGAATATTAATGATTATTTTTCAAAGATATATATAAGTGTATGTTTGATAATAGATCTGTAACAAATGTTTAACAATATTCCGCCCACACTCAGAGTTCCCAAACAATTTCTAATTTCAAATTTCAATCATACGTATTGATTTTGTACCGTTCACCTCTAGCCTAATGTCTAAATACTTAACTCCGGTGTGTTAGGTACAATATCTGGTACTCATTTAACACCATTAGTCGCGCGCCCGCCCGCAGAGAGCCTGTGTTCCTCAACTGCTTTGCGCAGCAGATGGTCTATTACTCTCACAATTAATGATAGCACTTTCACGAGTACGGGCAATTTGTGTTGCGATACAAGTAACATTCCTGTAAATTAACTCTGTCTTGCCGGACTCAGATCGTAAGGGCTTTAATGGTCATTGAGTAACGTCGATGTCTATTAAACGTTGCAGTTTGATTGATTTCCGGGTTTCTGTCACTTGAAACGTGATTAATGAAACAAAAGGATGCCCGCCAAACCCTCTGCAACAAGGTGATGTGGTAGACTACTGCTCTAGTAAACTGTATATATGCATGAAGCATAACAATAGATTTGAGGATAAAGTACTCTAATGCTTTTGACCTTTAACACTATACCGAGAACAAGGAGCGAATATCTGTTCGGAACTAAAGTCTTATTATGTGGTTTCAATAGAAATTTACTTAACATTACATACCCAATTGCAATGCCATAAACTTACACTCAACAGTCAAATATCTAAATACTCAGTAACTGCATGAAATCTGAAATGTTCTTAAAAAAATGTTGACTTGAAGTCAAATCCACATAATTTTTTTAAGTATTCATTTTATATTACATAATTTTATTAATTTTCGAAATTGTAAAAAATGTCATAAGAATTGTAAGCTATTTTTTTACATTCTTAAACTTCTTCAATATATTTGTTTGAAGATATAATTACATCAAGAAATCAATCCGCTTCGTAATGTTTCTCTTGAAAAGGCTTCATACATGCTTTGTTTTTTCTATCAGATGTGGTTGGAACTGGATCTTAAAATATCGATGTATTGTAAGCATTTCGTATTAGGTTTCTAAGAATTTTTTTTATTTTCATAAACATACTTAATTTTATTTTTGGTATGTACTGTATTAATATTTCCTTAAGAATAAAGCTTATTAATTTGTTTGAAAAAAATATATAACAAACTACTTCAATAACACTTGCATATACCTTGGTTTCAAACACCGCAAATGATTTTAAAAAATTAAAGTAACTAAATAATCGTTATTTTTTTCTCATTTGAGTTGAAGTACCACAATGCATTGATATCAGGTGCAAATGATCTATTTTTTGATAAAATGACAAATGGAACAGCAAATAGCGTTATTTACAATAAAATGATTTCGCCTATAACTAACAAATAGCAAAACACTAGGAAGTACTTTTCATAAAACACTATAATAAAAACACTATCTAATGGAAAATATTCTCGAGTAGCAGTAGTTGATGTCAGAGGGGATCTGTTGTTGAAAAAGTGTTGAATAAAAATAAGCACGACATATATCACGACACAAAAGTGTATAAGTCATTTCCCTTCATTTACAATGCACATTTAGTATACCTATATTTACTTTAATGACTGCATTGTACCTTTTGCAGGATTCTGAAGTAAATTAAAGCTTAAATAAATGGATATTTAAATAATTTTATTACTTTATGAAAAATATATGCAGAAATTTAGATTCATTTAACAGGCAAGGTAAGTACATGGCACGCGTATACTAAATTTAGTTTGCCCCTGAAAATTTAAAATAAAAATAAATTATAAGAGTAAATGGGATTTTTCTCTGCAACTGAACTTTGCGAAATGGGATTCTTGTTTTTCTGATAAATAGCGAGAATTCGTTTTATAATTTAAGAATGAAAACATTTAAGATTTTTTCGCACTGTGCTAATGATACTGGTAGAAAAACAGAGAGTGAAAGATAGATGAAGTGTTTTAATACTTGAACAGTTTTAACTTGGTGATAGCAGTCTTTGTGGTACATGTTCTGAAAATTATTATAGATCAAACGTCTTCCACCAAGCAATACTTTGAAATTCATTCACATTAAGAAATTTCTGAAATAATTATTGAGGGATAAGAACTAATTTTTCAATGGTTTAAGGTACGAGAAAATCTAATGAAGTTTCAATGAATATAATCAAAGTTTGCAAGAAGCAGTGACAATGTTACTGGAGCTTCCCAATTTTTTGAATGCCGACTTAAAGCATTTTCAGATGGAGAGTTTATAAAAAAATGTGCTAAAAACTGCTCCTAGTTGGTCAGTGATAGTAAGACTTCAGTAATATTAAAATGACTATTAAAAAAATCGAAGAATTCGAAGTAAACAGAAATGTTAAATATAGGATTTTACAAATGTGCCAATATTATTTTGAAGTTGATCAACTTTACAATGAAAATAATAGCTATGATTACACCTTAACTCGATTCGATCAAACAACTGAAAGAAACTCATCTGCCAGATTGGCAATTATTGCCCATTTTCCGAAGGAAAATGAAACGCAGAAGGAACGTGTGACATAATCAAATATAGAAAAAGAACGAGAGGTATGGATCTTTTTAAATGTTAAGTTAATGAACGGAAAGCATATTCACATTACTTTTTTTAAAAAAAATATTTCCTTGGTAACAAATGGAGCTTCTAATATAACTGAAACAGAAATAAAACTTGATACATTATTTCGAAATGAATTTGGTACTTCAATACAGTAGATTTTAATTATATTATTCACCAACAAGTGTTCTGAGCAAGATTAAAAATTAGCAATTTCAAGGATATATATATATATATATATATATATATATATATATATATATATATATACATACACCAGGAAAGG
Organism: Trichonephila clavipes; assembly: GCA_019973935.1. Classification (NCBI taxonomy): domain Eukaryota; kingdom Metazoa; phylum Arthropoda; class Arachnida; order Araneae; family Nephilidae; genus Trichonephila; species Trichonephila clavipes. The sequence continues at coordinate 420,015 of BMAU01021402.1, forward strand.
TTCATCAAATTATAAATTTTATAGTTTCATTTAACACGTATATAAAGCAATTTAAGAAAAAAACTTTCAAATAACGTTGGTTGTGTGCGAATATGATTATCTTGTAAAGAGTGACGTTGGCTAATTCGCGCTACATTTTATGAATTGTTTGTGAACTGCCTGGAAAAAATACGCCTTATTGTAAATAACTCAAACAGGGAAGATTTTAAATAATTGTATAATACAATATGGTTGACAGAAAAAAACATATTTAAATCTTTTCATGGACATAGCACTCCATTTAAATTACCTTAATACAAGATTTCAATTCTTAGTAAAATATGATTATTTCTGTAATGAGTAAATTAGATTCTTTTGCTACACAAATATAGAAATGGAAAAACTTAGTAATTTTCTAAATTTTAAAATTCTTTTGGATAAATCAAAGCATTTAAAAAAAACACTGGAGCTTCACTTAGGAATTTTTAAAACTGTCTAAAATTAAAGAATAGTTTTCAAACAAATTTGAATTTATTAAAATATTGTAATCTTTTCCAACACTTACTTTTGTTCAAGTCTTTTATCAGTACAAAATCACGTAATATCAAAGGTTAGAAACAGATTGACAGATAATTACTCAGTGATTAAAATTCCTTTGCAATCAACTAGATGCCAGTCTCATTTAGTGAGGGACATTGAAAGTTCGTTAACGTAGCGCTATAAAGAAACAGGATTAATATTGTCAACGGACTCTGTAATTTTAAATTTTCAGTAAAGTGACGAGAACGATACTTGAGTTAACACCCCTTTGTCCAAACTACCATACCCCGACAATGGCCAATGCAGATTTAGTGTCCATATACCTTCAACAGACCAAGCTAGGCGCCAAGGTTAAGACAAAAACACCAACAAAACATAAGAATAGTTTACTTCAAATATATAAGAATAAAAATTTTACAATTACTTTTCGACATTTTTATGTTGAATAAATATTACATTCTGTTTTTATGTTTTGTTTATTATTTGTTACAAAAAAAAGTTATGTATGTACTATGTATAAAGCATAAAAGTCGAAAAAAATATTGCATTTCAATTCTTTTTAACTTTGGTCTTTTGATAAAATTCTGTTTGCCTTCCATGTCCGAGAATTTTACAAAGGCAAAACGCTTAATTTGATTAAATCTTGCAAAATTTATTCAAAATTAATGAAATATGTACATTCAAATTTTGGAATTCATAAAATGTTATTTTCAGAATCCATATATTCGCTCTAACAAAAAAATACCATTTTATTTTCTGAAAAGTAATATCAAAAGAAAATAACAATTTTCATTTTTAAAACATCTATTCATTCCCACAAAATAATAATAAAAGCATAAAAAACATTTTTAAATGTACATAATAAAAGACAATTTTTTCCTGTCCTTAAAACACGTTACATATTCTGAAAAATTGTTAAATTAAATATGGTTTTTTTTCGAATTTAGGTTTTTAATAAATAAATAAAACACTTTGATATTTTGAAGAAGCCTCATTCATTTATATTCATCATGCATTGGATACTTAATACCTCCTGAAACATCTAATTTTTATTTTAAATTCGTTACGGCCTTCGGATCGGCAAAAATGTATATATAAGTTAAGTCACACTTATAGAAGTTCAGAGAACAAATAAAACATAAAAACAGCATCAAGTGAGGCGAAAAATTCACGTTGCATTAATATAAAGTTCAAATATGCAAATTCACGTTTATTTGAATTTCTTTGAAAAGATCTTCGCTTTTCATGGATGATATTAAATCACCCCCAACTAATCTAATAACTTGGAACGTCGATACGTCATGCATTTAGCTCTGTTTAACAGGAAAGCGAAGAAATTATCTCATTAAAATTCTATTTCTTCTGATACTTAGAATTCTTTTCGTAAAATGGTACCTTTTCAACAGCGAAAACTTACCCAAATGACCTTAATGAAGAAGCACCTTGTGGGTGTGTTGAAAGATAAAAAAAGAATGAGAAAAAAACAGATCGCGTCTGCGTATGTGTGTGGAGATTCATTTTGCATAGTAATAAATTACAAACTTAAGCTTATACTTAGGAATATTTTTGCAAATAAAATCAAATGAATCTATAACAAAGGTTTTTGAAATGAATTGGCCACATCTTGGAGCGTTTTTTATGACTCAATGTAAGCATAAAGCGAATAAAAGAATCACAAGTTTTAACTTGATTAAATAAAATTTTGTGTTATTGGTTTTCAATATGTGAAATAACTGAATTTCTAATGAGTATTGCTCGAAGTTAAGAAATGTAGAACCATAGCATTGATTTATTGCTTTAAAAGTTTAAGTCAAACGTTTGCTTTTTTTTCTAAGTATTTGAATGCAAACGTACTTTTTCAGTAAGTAAATGTAAAAAATTAATTATTAACAGTCAATTTTTGCATTCTGCGAATAATAAATAGTTATATAGTTTAAAGGAAAACACAGAGCTATAAATCAATGTAATGCAGTGTTTCTAGAACTGTGGGGCCGCCCCCTAGGGGGCGTGGTAAACCTGCGAGGGGGGCGCGAGCATATTGAAAATAAAAAAAAATTAAAAAAATAATTTTTTGGAATGAAGTAAAACAAAATGCTTTTTGACATAAAAAATACACATTTACACTGATATAATTCATTTTTACCATCTGGTGATCATCAAAAATGAAAGATTCCACTTCAAACACTCATTAGCCATCTTTGATCCTATAACAAATTTAAAAAAATATTTTGTTTGCTTTGCGGTCAATATGAGAACGATAGAGATTTTTTTTATTACGTTTCTTTTAACCTAAAATATTACTTTAGCTGACCTTCGAACTTACTGGTATGGTTATCTCCGTCCTTTTTTTAGGGAAGTTCTAAATATAAAGGGTGTTTTTTTGAAAGGTAAAGAACTTTAAATTGCAATAAAACAACGATGTATTATTCGATTGACATGATTTTTTTTTATTCGAAAGATAATCTTGTGGCATTACATTTTAAATATGATTTCTGGCATAGGACTGTCACGGCTGGCTCGGATGTAGTCCAATCTGGACGTCCAATTTTAGATGACTTTTTCCAACATTTGTGGCCGTATATCGGCAATAACACGGCGAATGTTGTCTTCCAAATGGCCAAGCGTTTGTGGCTTAACCGCATAGAACAATGACTTTACATAGCCCCACAAAAAATAGTCTAGCGGTGTTAAATCACAAGATCTTGGAGGCCAATTCACAGGTCCAAAACGTGAAATTAGGCGGTCACCAAACGTGTCTTTCAATAAATCGATTTTGGCACGAGCTGTGTTACATGTTGCGCCGTCTTGTTGGAACCACAGTTTCTGGACATCATGATTGTTCAATTCAGGAATGAAAAGTTAGTAATCATGGCTCTATACCGATCACCATTGACTGTAACGTTGTGACCTTCATCGTTTTTGAAGAAGTACGGACCAATGATTCCACCAGCCCATAAAGCGCACCAAACAGTCAGTTTTTCTGAATGTAACGGTGTTACGACATACACTTGTGGATTAGCTTCACTCCAAATGCGGCACTTTTGTTTGTGGCGTAGCTATTCAACCAGAAGTGCGCTTCATCGCTAAACAAATTTCTCTTATGAAAATTGAACATTATTTTCGAAATAAAATTGCACAATTTGAAAGCGTTGTTCAGGCGTGAGTCTATTCATGATGAATTGCCAAACCAAACTGAGAATATATCACTTGACAGCTGTTAAATCAGTCGCCATCTTGGAAAATAATGCCAACTTAAAATTCTATACCTGAAAAAAAAACACACTGTATATAATATATTTCTGTTTCACCTTTTTTTATGTGAAAGATTTTTATGATATATGGATAAGCATATTGAGCAGTTTGAAGAATTATTTGGCTGAAATTTATTTTTATGAGTATCCCCATGAACAATTTTGTGGTTTTGATTGTTCCTGTGTACGACTTATTATGGTTTATAAAAGTAAACGAGCAGAATATTTAAAAAAATGGGCATCTGTGATCCCTGTTCGTGAGTGTCACGAGTTTAAATAATATGACGGACCAAGTCTTTCCGACTAAAATTTTAATAAAACCAAAAAGGTAACATAAGTTATTGTGGGTTTCGATGTAAACAAGTTATTACCCACGTCAGCAATACTGAAATCTTTCAGCTTCTCCGACCATATATAGTCTGGTTGGCAGGTGCGCGCGCAGGCATCTTCACGCATACGTCATACTCGCAGTCATCATTACGCAGGCGTCAACATATCCCGCCCGGCCTTGCTATGTCCACATGCAAGAACTTAACAATTTGTATCTTAACATAAAATAAGCAATAAATTTTAAACATGAATTAATACTAATAAATATTAAGTGAATATCAAATTTCAGCAGAGAGAGAGAGAGAATTAGCTTACGTTCTCAAATAATAAAATACATAATACATAGTAAGTAATTTGATACACAAAATAATACCAAAAATTCTAACAATAAATTCCAAGTTAATAATATCATAAATAACTATACACATTTAATTTTCAATAGGCAGTATTAAAGCTTGCGAAGTTAAGTCACTGATTATCTCTAAGTGAATGGCCTTTGTTACAAGGCAAATAAATATACAAACATAAACTTTAATTTCAGGACCTTTCCTCTGATATTTATTTTTGATAAAGAAGGGTCCACACAAATCAATTCCAGTTGAATTAAAGACCTTATCGGGAGTTATTCTTTCTTTTGGCAAATCGCCCATTTTTTAGAACAAATTTTAGGATTAAATTTAAAGCAAATTACACAGTTATGCACAACTTTTCTGCAAATATTTCGCCCGTGAATTGGCCAATATTTAAGTCTAACCTGATAAAGTAAATGTTGGGGCCCAAGATGAAAAATATTTCTCATGGTAGTATTTAACAATAATTATAGTTAGTTTACTTTTCGCAGGAAGCAATATAGGATGTTTACTCGAATAAGGAAGTCGAGAGTGTTTCAGTCTTCCACCTACTCTAATGATTCCCTTATCATCTAAAAATGGGGATAAATTTAAAATCTTACTTTTATTACAAATGCCAACACCATTTTGCATAGCTCTAATTTCCTTATAGAATGAGCTAAGCTGTACTTGTTTCATTAAATAAATTTCTGCTTCTTTCATCTCATCTGAAGTAAGAGGTCCCGTTTTCTTGTTAGTTGGATTTCTAATGTTAAATAGAAACCTGTAAAGAAAACTTAACACTCGAACGATAGTTAGAAACTTATTACTACGAGAAAGTAAATGATCAAAAAATGTTTGATTAAAGTTTAAAGTCAATACAGTATGTTCTTTAGAGTCCTTTGATTTTAGTTCAGGCAAATAATCTACTTCATTCAGTTCCGTGCACTCAGAGACAGTTTTGGGGAGTTCGTCAGTTCTTAGGAAGGCTGGACCAGTCCACCACTTGTTGTTGGAAATAAGTGTATCAACACTAAGTCCCCTAGACAAGAAATCTGAGGGATTGTCTTGTCCTGAGCAATGAAACCAAGAATCAGGATCAGTTAGCTTGGAGATCTCCTGCACTCTGTTAGCCACGAATTGTTTCCATCTTTTAGAAGAGCCTTTAATCCAGAATAGGACTATTTTGGAGTCTGTCTAGTGGAACACTTTGCACTCCTTTTTCTTGCGGACGATTTCTTGAACCCTTGAACTCAATCGAGCTGCTACTAAAGCTCCCAGGAGCTCAAGTCGAGGCAAAGTAACTGCTTTCAGGGGTGCCACCCTCGTTTTTGAAGTGATGAGATTTACGAGCACTTCATTTTGTTTTCTTACTTTCACGTAAGCTGCTGCACCATAAGCGAGTTTAGAGGCATCGCAGAATATGTGAATTTCAATGAGGTCACTTACCTCATCATTCGTTGAATCAAGAACTAACCTTGGAATTCTAAGATTATCTAATAGGGGCAGTTCTTTACACCAAATTAACCACTTTCCTTTAACTTTGGGGGTAAAATTTCATCCCAAGTTATTTTTTTTATCCAAAGTTCTTGTATGAGACATTTTATTCTTATAGTAAAGGGTGAGAGCAATCCCAGGGGATCAAATATCTTCCCTATTGTTTGTAACATAAATCTTTTTTAGTATTTTCGCTTATCGAAACGAATTCCAGCAAACCTTTAGTATCCAACGTCAGACAGTCATCTAGAGTTTGCCAAGCCATGCCTAACACTTTTGTTTTGTTTGTTCCTAACCTGATGGATGCATCCATAGGATGTGTGTCGAAACCTTCTGCCGCCCACTGAGCCATTAAAACGGTATCATTGCTGATCCATTTTCGCATCTCCATTCCTGCTTCTTTCATAATATTCTTAGCGTGGCGAGATATGAAAAGAGCTTCCTCTCGAGTATCCTGTCCCGTAATCCAATCATCCACATACATGAAAGAATCTAAATGTTGTACAGTTATGGGATGAATTTCGTTATATTTCTCAATGTGATATTTGATTGTTGCTGCTAGTAGAAATGGACTAGAATTAACTCCAAATATCACCCTGTTAAATCTATAAACTTGCAAAGTGAGCTTTTCCCCAATACGTGGATTACTATCTGTCCATAAAAACCGTACAAAATCTTTATGTTTATCCGCCAAGCAAATTTGAAGAAAAGCCTGACGAATATCCGATGATATTGCCACTCGATTTAGCCTGAAATTAATTAAAACATCTAAAAGATTAGGATTCAAATTAGGTCCAGGCCACAAGCAATCGTTCAGTGATAGTTCGTTAGCTTGGTGTGAAGCTGCATCAAAAACAATACGAGTAGAAGTAGTAACACGACCCTCCTTTTTTATCGCTTGGTGTGGTAAGTAATACATTGGTTTGTGTACATTAATTTCAGTATCATTGACCTTTTCTATGATTCCTTGATTCAAATAATCTTGAATAGTTTCTTTGTATTGAGTGTAAAGGGTTTTATCTCTTCGTAACCTTCCCCATAATTTCTGGAAACGTTGCTTTGCCACAGAAATGTTATTCGACAATTCGTTCCAATGTTTACGAAAAGGTAATTCAACCACATACCGATTATTATTATATTGTACAGTTTCCTTAAAAATATTCATAGCTTGGTCATCTTTCCGATAGCAAGGGTCATCTTTTATGCCAAGGTATTCGAGCTCAAAAAACAGCTTTAATGTATCATCAACCGAATCATTATCTTTAAGAAAGTAACATGAGAAGTTATTAGTATTGGTTCCCTGGAGTCGTCCTCCAGCAATCCATCCAAATTCAGTTTCCCTAAACAACAATTCTTTATTTACTTTATATACGTTATCTTTAATTATTCTAAAGAAAATATCCGCATTCAGTAAAGCGTGAATTTCCTTAGCTTCGTAAAAATAGGGATCTGATAATTCTAAAAATTCAGGAATTTTTATTTCCGAAACATCTAACGTAACACTTGGTGTCAACCCGGTAATTTTTTCAGTCACAAAAAATTCTACGTTTTCTCTAAAAGTTCCACTTTTATTAAAAATTAAAGTATTAGCTTTTCCCTTTAAGTTTTGTTTTAATGAATTGAGTCCTGAAACTGAGGAATTTATCTTTTCTATTGCAATACCAAGAAAATCACACATTTTTTCTGGATATAATATTAATGTTAGACGCTGAGTCAAAAATGACGGGACATTTTAGTTCTCGGCCTTCATTATTTCGTAAGAAAACGCTACCAGTCGATATTAACACGTTCTTTCTATGTTGAGAAGCAGTGCTACTCAAAACTGTGTTCTGTGTGGAAGAATCCACCACATTCGATTCCCGGTCCTCCGGGTTAGTTAGTACTGGAAGTTCGGCAGAGGGAATAACCCATTTTTTTCAGTCATCTATTGCCGCAGTACAGAGGGAGCGAGAATGTTTTTTGCCACATGGGCACACATACGTCGAAGTACATTGCATCCTTTTGTGGTTTTTTCGCAAACACAGTTCACATAACTTATGCAGACGGACTAAATCTAATCGTTTTTCGGGGTTCAATTCTAGAAACTTTTGCATCGAAATATCGGATGTAAAGTTTTATCCTTACAAACTATGCAACTCTTGTTTTCAACAGATTGATTCATTAAAAGGTTGCTTTTTGTCTTAAAGGATAAGTTAGATTTTCTTAATATCGTTTTTGTTTCGACAATACAATTTTTATCTACGGATAAAAGAATGGTTTCGCGTTGTTCTAAAAATGCAATAAATTCATCAAATGTGGGAACATCTTTTTGCTTTTAAACTCAGTTCGAAATTTTTTCGTGATTCATTATCCAATTTCTTTAGCATAATATTTAATAAAAATACATTAAATAAATTATTTTGCTCATAGTTTAGTAATTTTAGAGCCCGTAAGTTTTTTTTTAATGCAATCAATCATTTCACGAATTTCTTTCGGATTCTCACGTTCTATCTTCTTAAAATTTAATATTTGTTGCACATGAATATCGACAATCAATCTTTTGTTATCATATCGGGATTCGAGTGCTTCATACAATGAAGAAAATGTATCGAAAGTGGAGGCAAATTCTTTAACTTCATTTGATAGACAGGAATTCAAATAATACAATTTCTGTGACTGAGTCAGTTGTTCGCTTGTTGCAATTAAATCGTCAAATTGGGATTTAAAGTTACTAAATTGTTCATATTTTCCCGAAAAGGTGGGAAGTATTATAGGTGGAATTTTTGTTTGAGCAAAAGTTCCGTTTTCGTATTTGTTTTTTTCAACTGCAGTCACAGACAATGATACATTAATTGAGTTAATCAATTTTTTAACTCTTACCTCCAAATCGTCCAGACGTGTTTCACATTTGTATAAATCTTCTTCGAATTCTGCTTCTTCTGTTGGTTTTGCGGTTTCTAATCCAAAAAGTAGCTCCTTCAATTCTTCAATTTTCCTCTGGAGTTGGTCAATTTTCTTGAGTTTGACCTCCAGCTCAGTTATGTCAACATGTTCGGACACGTTGTCCATGAAGGTTGCAATTCTAGTAATACTTCCTTTTAAGGAAGTTTTAGCTTTGTTTAATTTTAAAATATCCATCGCGCTTTAGTTCGTGACTCCGGCTCGACGGACCAAAAAATGTTCGTGAGTGTCACGAGTTTAAATAATATGACGGACCAAATCTTTCCGACTAAAATTTTAATAAAACCAAAAAAGTAACATAAGTTATTGTGGGTTTCGATGTAAACAAGTTATTACCCACGTCAGCAATACTGAAATCTTTCAGCTTCTCCGACCATATATAGTCCAGTTGGCAGGTGCGCACGCAGGCATCTTCACGCATACGTCATACTCGCAGTCATCATTACGCAGGCGTCAACAATCCCTATTAAAGGAAGTTGAAATTGATCAAGCAATTGAAGAACCTACTGAAATAATGCATATTAATCATATATATATATATATATATATATATATATATATATATATATATATATATATATATATAGCGAAATTAAATATCAGAAAAGCGTTAAACATGAAACATTTGAGTTGATTTGAAATTTTCAGATGCTGCTTAATGATCTCTATGAAAAAACTATGAAGCCATAATGTAGCACTTCGCCTTGTCAAAAAGACACAAGGAAGAAAAAGTTCAAAATGCTATTTGTAGATCATCAAACAACAGCAAAACTAGAAAAAACGTGAGCGAAATATGACAGTTTTGCTGTAAAATAACATTCCTGTGTTGTTAGCGAAAAGTGTCTGCGATGTATGTCCTTTATTAAGGACATGCACATTTGGAACATTTTCTTTAGTTTTATTGGATATTTTCTCAATTTTCAAAGAAAAATTGAAAAGTCCTTGAAAGTAGGTAAGTATATTTTCTTTTAGTTAAACTATTGTTTGTGATTTTTATCGTGTATAGTAAAAATAATTATAAAATAAATTATATTTTTTAAAAAAAACTAAAAAAAACGCTTTTACAGTGAATCGAACTAAAAAGTTATATATATATATATTACTTAAAAGTAACATATACAAAATTTAATACTTATCTTGTTAATTTGTACGGTTTATAATTATGATCGTATCGTAGTTTTAGCGCCAAAGTAAATTGTTATTGCATTCAATACATTATTATTTTAGGGGGGGGGCGCAATAAAAAATATAATTGAAAATTGGGTCGCCAGTAATGAAAGTTTGAGAACCACTGATGTAATGAGTTAAAAATGGTTATGTATTCAACTAGCCGTTGCCCGCTAGCCTCTTTGGGTATTTCAGGATGTTGTGTGTGTATGGCTGCATATAATACTTTCAACTTTTCGAGACGCAAGTACTACCATCAAGTTTATGTATTCATAGAAAAATATTCTTATAGGCCTTACCTCTTGTTTTAAAAAGACATAAATTTTATAAAAAACTGAAATCTATATATATTTAACGCATAGCCAACTTCTATTGGGAGTCAAATTTATCAATACCCTTTATTAGTTCTATACTCAACAAAATAAACCCTCTTGCCTAATTTAAAGTCTGTAGGTCTAATAGCTCATAAACACTAATTTATTTAATATCTTAAACACTCTCATAACCCCTATAACACCCTCCGATGTCGATTTCCTTAAAACCCGTTCATAGAGTAACTTCTCAACAAAATAAAAATGCCTATCAAATTTTAATTACATATGTCTAATATTGAAATGCCTATCAATTTTTAGTTCTGTATGTATCTCTAATGTTAATTAGCGCTAACGTTTTTATCAGAACATCCTCACAACTCCTCATAGGAGTCGATTTCCGTTAAACCCGTGAGTCGTCTTTGTGGATCTTTACTCTATAAGGAAATATGTTTGCCGAATTTCAAGTATGTATATTCATTAGTTCAAAAGTGTGAACTTTTATGTATACAGCAACCTTAACCTCAGCAAATGTTGGTAGTAGGTTTCAAAAATACCCATTTTTAGTGAATCTTTACTCATTAAAGAAATATTCTTACTAAATTTCATAGAAGTAGGTCTGACAGCTTAGAAGTGTGCGAACTTTTTATCCATGCACATCTTTAATCTATTTGACAGTACTTATGCCCAATCAATGAATGGGTCACGCTCACTGAATTTTAAGTCTGAAGGTATAATACTCTAAGCACAGTTTTTATTTTTATTTTGATTTAAGGTATCCGACTACTTTTGGAACCGTGATTTTTAGAAAGTGCATAAGTGGATAAGTTTCATGATATTTAGTGTCATTTAGATTAGAATAAATGTATAAAATTGTTTGAAGGATATTTAGACAAATTTTCTTTATTTAAATGCAATATTTTGGCAAAAAATTAACTTAGAATAACGTTTTTTCAAAATGTTCTCCTTTTATAGAAAATGCTTCTAAAATATTAATATTTTGCTTACATAAAGTAAAGACTACTCCAGAGAGTCTGAACTAATTTGTTTTTGAAAAATTCACATTATTTTCAGAGTTACAAATAATTGAAATAATTATCTCCTTTTTTTCTTAAAATTTCTCCTTTTTGTTGTCGTAAAACGAATAAACCCACTTCTAAGTTATATATTTCAAAAATTCTAGTTGAGCCTCTGTACAGAGGTCTGAGCTATATACAGGCAAAATATTATTATAATAGATGCATTTTTCACAAAACGAGAATATTTTGAAAATCGGTTATTCTATCTTCATTTTTTGTCAAAATATTGTACTTAAATATTTTTTTATTGTAATAATAATCTTAAAACAATTTTATATACATTTTATACTCTAAGTGACACTAAATGTCATAAATTTTATCCATTTATACATGGTTGCTAAACCGCGGTTCCGAACGTAGTCGGATATCTTAAATGCACCCGTTACCAACTTGAGAGTCTATTTCTATAAAAACCGTTCTTAGTGGATCCATATTCAACAAAAGAAACTTGCTAACACAAATTTATGTATTGACGTCAAACGGTTCAAAAACTGCAAAGTTTATCCATAACGTCCGTTAACCCAATTTCCATAAAACCCGTTCCACTTGCATCTATACACAACAAAATAAACGCACTTATCAAATTACATATGTGTTGATCAAAGGGTTTGGGAGATCTCGTTATGAGGGAGGGAGTTGCTTCTTCCTTTAATAATAGATTTCGTTTGGAATTTCAAAATAACACTTCGTAAAATTCAAAACAAACTATCCTCCAAGTATTTTTTTTGTTACATATATCGATTAAAAAATCCCCATAATTAAAATAATACATGATTTAATTTCTTATGTAATATATCTGTATTACCCTCTATCCCCTTCAAATTTGCAAATCATAGTTAATTGCTTAAATAGCCCGCATACGTGCAATATGCATTAAGATTCACAATAATTTACAGACATATTTATCTCTGACATGCCAAATCTCTAAATCTTCTTCATTCATCACATTAAGTAATCCACTTTCCTACAAATTAGAATAACTTGAGACCTTTGCAAGTTACATAAGTAATATGAGGATAACAAATGCATGCCTACTTAATGTTAATTGGTTAGAATGAATTAATGTATTATTAATGATGGGCGTAAAATTAATGGGCGTTTATCTTCACTTTAGTTGTAAGTCAGTTTGTATCTGAGACTAAATGGAAAATTTTAATGGCACTTGAGAGATTCTGTACTTAAAATATTGCTAATTTATTTATATATATGTATTACTTTGCACACACAATATATATTTCTTACCATATATATAATTATAAACACAAATATTTATAAACCGAAGTATAACTAGTCAGAACAGTAAAAACACAATAATAACCAAACTCTTGGTCTTTGGAACCAAGAATGCAGGTTTAAAAATGTGTTTTAGCCAGCGAAACCTTACTACAGTAATCTTACCGTATTTTTACTCTTTGTATTAATACTAGTAAGATAATAAAGCTTACCACGAGGACACAATATCTAGTTAATATTTGAATTCAATACAAAAGGAAGTAAGAGTAGTACCGTATAAAAGTAAAAAAAAAAAATAGTAAAATAAGATCAAATAAAAAAGTAAGTTTACATACATACTAAAAACCGGTTTATAATGATACAAAATTAAATCGAATTAAAAGGACCCTCAAGGATACACAAATGTTCTAAAATAAAATAAAATATATTTAATCTTATTAAACATGAAGCTCGATCCTTTAAAATAAAAGAGTAACTGTATATTTAATTTAATTGGAAAAAAATTGCAAATGTTATTACATTTTGTCATTTAACTTAAAATCATTGAAAATGTAATTGTAAAATTACTGTGATTTTCTAAAATGATCTTTTACATATATATATATATATATATATATATATATATATATATGAGAAAAGAGTTATTCAGAGCCCCGTTCATTTTTCTAGAATTAAAGCTGCAACTAGATAATACAGGGTGTTCTCGAATGCCATGTACAACCTTGGACGGGAGATAGAGAACATCCTGTAATTACATAGGAAAGATTGGTTGGAAAAGTAAGCTTAACGAGATAAAGAGAAACAAGGGCGATAAGATCACAACACAGAATGTAGTGAAAAACGCTTTATAATACAATAAACAAATAAATAAAAAGTGTAGCATTTAAGCACCACAGGAGATGTTCGAAATTGTGGTTATTGGCAAGTATGCACTCACGACACAGACACGACATGAATTGGTGGATATGAGGGCGTGTCACGGATCGTAGCAGCAGCGATAGGTCTTCATGCCACCAGGCCCATTTCAGAATTGACGAGTGTGTCATACACAAGGATTTTCATGACACCTAGAGAGAAATATCCAGAGGAGATAAATCAGGGGATCTGTGAGGTCAAGTGACGGAACCACCACACCCAATCTAGCTCTTTGGAAATATCCAATCCTAATGGTCACGTACACACCTTCCGTAATGAGATGGTGCCTCGTCCTGTTGAAACCACATGCGGTGCCGAACAGGAACGGGGACATCGGTCAGCAGTTCCGGAAGTTTATCCTGTTGAAAGACAAAATATTTGTCAGAGTTCAGTCGAGGCGGTGATGTATGGACTGGTTGCAATGGAAAGCATCCGCACACTGGTACTGGGATTTTGCTCCACAGCCTGAAACACACATTTTTCATGTATGGGTGCTCGTGCTGTTCACGACCACCCAGTACCTTCGATCATGGCTCCGAAAGATCCAAGTTCCGCCAGGTTCTGATACACCTAAGTGAACGTGTGATGATTCGGTTGCTGCCTCGTTAGATATATTTCCCATACAACCGAACAGCATCACATTTATTTCCGTTGGCTAGGTGTTGGATGAAGTGGATATCCGCTAACTCTGCGTTCGTATAACGATTCATGTTCATAGCCCACTGTCCGTGTCTGAAACATGGAAACTACATGGATTGACCTTGTGAGATCACGTACAGGGCCACCTATCACTTTCCGCCCATGTTTTCCTATGTAATTGGACAACCTGTATATTGCTCAAAATATGTGAAGAGGCATGTGATATTGAAATAGGAATGTATTATTAATTTATTAAAAATAAATACTTGTCTGTTACTTTGATATTCTTATTGTTTTTTCCATTAAATTTTTGAGTTTTTTACTGTCTATATTTCCATACCAGATTTGATTACATCCAGTCAAGAGCCTTGCTCTTCATAACAATTCAATCAATTGAGAAAAAAAAAACTTACAAATTGTATAAATGTCTCTTTACTTTGCTCTTAGAAAGCCTTGGCAAGAGCTTTGCAATATTTTATTCATTCTTGTTTAAAAATTTTAATCATTAATTAAACGCAAATAACTTATGAAAAGGAAAATAGATAAATACAATCCTAAATTAAAGATTTACTTTTAAACTTTAAAGCTGTAGTACGTTCGGTACAGCTGTAAAACAAATTACTAGATCAAAATCAAAATATGTCTCTTTTTCCTTAAATATTTAATTACTCTTCGTGAAATATGTTCGGAAAAAAAGTAATGTTATGCATGTTTTATGAGAATAATTGAATAATAACAAACGATATGCATTCATATATGGATATAATTACATTTCGCAAATAATTCTTAAATAACTAAGTAAACAAAATAGTCCATGCAAGATGCTCGTTTTTTATCAAGGAAGATGAGCAGGATTATTTGTATTTCATCTCTTGAATTTGGCGAGTCCTTAAATTATGAAAGTTAATTTGTTTTAAACAATTCTTTAAATTTACGCATTGAAAACCGCTTGTAGAAAATAAAATTAAAAAATTTAGCAAAATACTTTCCAAATAAATAATTAATGCGTATCAAGTAATTAATTTTCCCTTCCTACACAAAAAACAGTATTATCTCTATGAAATCTTACTTTTAAAACTTAATTAATTTTTCAACAGAAAAAGATACTAAATAAGATATGTATTTATACAATGTATTCATATACATTTCCTAACTTTTCAGTTAGAATATTCAGAATTCCCTATAAAGAGACAATGAATAGCTGAACGCTTTTTTGACTATTCATTATCACTTGACAACATATCTTAATTGATCGAACCATCTTTCAAACGTCATTTCCTAAGTCATTCATTCTCTAAGTAAAATGTAAGTAGGGTAAGTCACAGAAGTGTGAAAAAAAATACCATTGTCTTCTTGCACTTAAAAGATAATAGCGGAGCAATGCACGTTTAAGGGTAAAAGAGCTATCATATAGTCTAAATCCTTTGACACAGTCACAATAGCGACAATGCATCATATTTGACAGTTGACGCTAGTCGATGGAGACTTCGTTATCTGAACTTCTTCACATTACTTTTCCCGAATAAAACAGTTTTCTTTTTAATGGTATCATCATAGAAAAATGCTCCAGTTGTCTGGTAATAATTTGAGGCAAGCCGTGATAATGGGAGATGTTTGAAAGCAGTTATTGTTTCCCCAAGGAAGAAGAAAATTAATGAAGATATGTCAAAATTACTCTCCAACCCTGATTGTTGCAGTATCCGATTCTTTTGTGTATCTTTGTTTTATCCAGTTCTTTTTGTGTATAGATAATGCGCTTTTACTGCTGTGTATTGAAGTTTTTAATAATTGAAATAAATGTATATTTTTCGTATTATTCCGGTGCAGATAATGATTAACAGGACATCCATTAATTCTTACAAACTTTATTTAATGTAATTGATTTAATCAGAATAAATAGAATTAACGGTCTGTATATTTCAAAAATGAAAAGAAAATTTATTTTAAAAATTGCAAGAATATCGGAACTATACATTTGGAAACAATTTAAAATAATGAAATGCTATTTTTCTCGTTTGTTCTTTTAAGTTATTTGACTACGTTCAGAATCATTATTTTGGAAACACGTATCAATGAATAATTATTTTTTATATTCAGTATCACTTGAATTAGAATATACAGACAAAATTGCCTTAATAATATTATCACATTAAAGAATTATTTAAATGCACTCTTTAGGAAAGAAAGGAAGAAATAATGAGACCTATTTTCCAAACATTTTCCCTTTTTGCAAAATGCTTTAACAATAATATTTTGTTTCTAGATAGCTAAGACTCCTGTACAAAGCTTGAACTAGGATTTTTTAAATTTATATTTTAGCAGTGAATTTGTTTATATTTTATTATAGCAAGGTTGAGAAAGTTTTGCAAAAACAACTATTATTATTTCAAAATATAGAGTAACTCGGATAATAATAGAAATTTTCAAAAATTCCACAAATCCTCCTTATAAGAAATATTGCCTGTCATATAACCTAGATGTATAATGTGTGTATAATACATGCTATATTATTAAAAAGAAAAAACACTATGCAGAAAACAAATGTAATGTTTCTATGAATTCTCAGTTTGTAAAAATATATTGAACCATATCAAAATGATACTTCCAATTCAGGCATGTCAAACTCATACGACATTTCGGGCCACATTATTGATTTTATATTAAGTGGAGGCTGCATGTTTTCAGGGTTAAAAAAATTAATAAAATACGACTTTTAGAATGATTATATTATATATTTAATAGACTCAATGTCAAGCTTCTACTGCTTTTTTATAATATAAATATATAGTCGTTTCATATCCCATTCTTTTACAAAACAAGTCGTCAATATTTAGTTGAATGTAAGCTGATGAAATTTTTGAAAACGATAAAATGTTAGTTTTAATTTTTTGTCAATACAAGTATATGAAATTTTTTGAAACTAATGATAAATGTTGAGGTGGGGGGCGAGGAGATAATCTTGACTTGACCTTTCTGAAAGATACCCCACTACGTAAGTGAACCGTGATTTTAAAAAAGCGCATAAATGGATAATCATAAGTGTCACTATATGTATTTCATATTTTTTTATAAAAAATTAAATAGTTGTAATAAGAAATATATCCTTTAATATTACTTTTTTTAAGATATTCTATTAATATTATGAGGTTTTGAACCATTCTTTTACAAAACAAGTCGTCAATATTTAGTTGAATGTATTGAGCTGATGAAATTTTTGAAACTAATGATAAATGTTGAGGTGGGGGCGAGGAGATAATCTTGACCTTTCTGAATTTTTGTTATATTTCTTTAAGATACCCCCGTTTTTTTTTAAACTAAAACACATGGATAAAGGAACCGTGATTTTAACCGTGATTATATTGCAACATTTAAAAGCACAAAAAGTATTGGCATAGGCGAAATATTACACTTTCTCAGCCTTTGAATATGATGTGGTCATTTTATCAAGGACTATAACTGCCCCCTCTATAAGATATAGCTTTTAAATTATCTGGATAGATTTCAGTAGAGGAATCATACAAAGATGAAAAAGGAAGAAGAATAGGAAATATAATATGTTTTTTTTTTTTGCTATTATACTCTTCATCAGTAATTTTTATTTATACACTCCTTCAGTTTTTCGCGACAGAGTAATTATCACTGAATCTTCATCGATTCTTCCTCAGAATCTGGTTCCCTGAGTACTTAACAAAATAATTTACGTTATATTGCAACATTTAAAAGCACAAAAAAGTATTGGCATAGGCAAATAGACATTCTTCATCCAAAAATATTGTCGTGCTATATCTATTAAGTTTTGTAGCCATTAAATTACCTATCACATTTCCTTATAATAACTATAGTAATATGTCATTGCATAGGAAACATTTTAAAGCGTACTCATGCCTTTAGAACTGTAACGTCGGTTCATGCTCAGGGTATGACATACCCAAAGAGGTGGTATCCAAAAATATACATCTAGAATACGCCTACAAGCTAAGGCCCTTCAAAGGATATAACTTTTAAGATAGCTACCCGAGAAACTATCCATTTTCAAAAAAAAATGTTTAGGTGGAGCGTTGAAAATTGTTAGACGGTGGGTATGATTAACCCTGCGTGAAAAGTGCCGGATTAATTTACTAAGAATATTCTATAAATCTTACTTTATGTGATTTAATTGATAGATATTTACAGCTTTCGAAGTAACAATTTTCTTTTTCTATTTGTTTTACCAATGTAATAATTTTTTGAAAGCGTCAATATTATCAAATAGTATTGTAACAAAATGATTTTTTTCCTTCTAGTTTAAGATCAAGTTCATTAAGATTACTTATAATATCATCAAAGAAAGAATAGCCTTTATCCATTGAACATTTTTTAATTCAGCACATTTGAAGATTTTTTAGTTTATAAGAAAATAAATCTTTTGTCCAGCAACTTGAAGAATCATTTTAACACTTTTGATTCAAAATTCATTAAACTTCTGTATACTATTATTTATCGGTGTATTCCAAATCGATATTTTCCAGAAATGAAGCAAATGGAGGAAAATTAAGTCTATGTGCTTGGATATAATTTACAATTTTGGTGACCACTTTCATTAGCAAACGATTGAATAAACGTTACACTCTATCTTGATCACCTTGTGTTTTTTAAACTTACAAAAACCCCGCTTATAGTGGTTTCTGAAGTCCATATTTTCTTCTCCAAGGAGAGATGGTGGAAGAAAAATAAATGTGTAGCACACGCAGGATGAAACTTGGTTCCACTTTATTGAGTAGAATGGATATAAATGCATTTAAAAATTATGTATTGTATAAAAGTAAATGAATTTTAATAAAATATTAAAAATATCTTTTAAAATATATAAAACTTATTCCTATTATCTTGTAGGATTTTTTAAAAACAAGAATAGGTAACTAATTTTTTCAAAAAGTTGACATCAAATAAATTCCAAAGTGGAAGATTTTAAAAAGTATTGGGAACCCCGCAACCTATATATATTGGAGGGCCGCATGTGGTCCGTGGGCCACGTGTTTGACATGCCTGTCTAATTCAAGGATATAAGTAATATTTTATGCCAATTTATACTGATTGAAGAAATGAGACTTTCAAAAATGAGAATAATCTAAAATAATAAGGTTTAACAAAATTCTTACTTTCATTATTATTTCCTATGAGATACTAATTTTAATACATTTACATTTGAAATATCATCCTACTTTTTATCATTTTTAACATTTGTGTGTGTGTTCATCTTTTAAGCAGTTATAACTAAAATAAGTAGATGTTTTATATCACTTGTTTATTCCACAGTTGGTATGAAATTAAAATCTCTAAAAGAAAGAACGAACGAATTAACCTATGTTATCATTCTGTGATTATAAGTATGAAATAATTTTGGCATTAAATTGTTTACCTCTTTTCTAAATAGTTATATATATATTCCCCTTTTTATTAAAAAATAAACAAATCATTTTGTGTGTAAAAAGAGTCGGCGAGAGTTATTTAAAAGTTTCCGTAACATTTTGACCATATTTTACTCAATCCATTTAGAAGGATATCTGTTTTCTACGACTAAGTTTTATTTTCTTTACCCCATAATTCTCTAGAGATTTGAAAACTACAGTATATTGAAACTACAAAAACAAAGATTGATGAGAGTGATTATTTTATTTAAAAAGTCACAGTTCTTATTGTAATTCAGCAA
Organism: Trichonephila clavipes; assembly: GCA_019973935.1. Classification (NCBI taxonomy): domain Eukaryota; kingdom Metazoa; phylum Arthropoda; class Arachnida; order Araneae; family Nephilidae; genus Trichonephila; species Trichonephila clavipes. The sequence continues at coordinate 439,914 of BMAU01021402.1, forward strand.
TATACTTTTATTGTTCCTGTATTTACACCCTCTTGTTTTGCGAAATATTTTCAAGCGAGGTCTTAAAAATAAAACAAATACTAACAAACTAATAATTTTAAAAGTGATGGGTACTTTAAAATGTATTCAACATTTAAGCATAGCTTTGTCAGTATAGTTACCATTATTATAAATATAAATAGTATTAAAAATCATTAAATTGTTTTATATAAAAAACACTATTAATAAAAGAACGATTTTGTGGAGTAGCGCAAGCTAGAAAGCATCCAGCCGCACGAAATCTAGTACACTGAAACTGTTTCGTGCATCTCGAAGCAAATTCTTCGAATTTCACTTTATATATATATATATGTTTTTTAATTCAAATTTGAAGTGAACTTTCATAGGTCTGGCTCATATTAAGTCACAGGACGACCCAGCATATCTTTTTTTCCCGACAATTTTGTAACGTAGTAAGGAGATCGTTTTAAATATTTAAAAAAAACATCATAATTATTTATAACATTTATTCATTTTTTTCATAACTCTTTAAAGAATTGTAATTATTTTTCAAATTAGGCATCGAAAAAAGTATTTGATCAAAATTTAATTTAAAGTGTTTTCATCTCCCTTTGCATATTCCGTTTTATCTCGGGATGGTTGTTGATTTGATCGAAGTTAAGCCTATTTTTGCTGAGTTTATTCAATATTAATACTGGTATTTCTTTTTCAGTTTAATGTTACTTATTTTCATTACTTATTGATGAAATCATTTTATGTTGTTTTTAATACTATGTATAGTGATGTTATTATTCCTAAGCTAAACTGGATACACGTCGTTGGGGTTTATAAATTAATTTGTATTATTTATAACTATGTTATGTTGTTGTTGTTACTAATGCCCTCTGATTGGCAAAGACCAGATCGAGACCCATGACATTCATCATGACAAAGGTCTAAGTGACGCATGTCGTTAGCCGTAGCTTTGAGAGCCATACAGGTATGATTTGGATCGATCCCACCCCAATTTAGAGGAAGAACACTCTGGGGGTTGTCAGAGGCCTCCCACCTCTATTTCAATTCCATCAATCTCACGATAGGACTTGCGGTTCGACAGCTATTTAGAGTACCCCCATGCCGCGCAGACACTAAAATCACAACATCCATGTCTTCTCCGGTATTCGAACCCAGTACCTACGGCACAGCAGTCAGAGTCGCTAATAACTATACCGGATGGACGACTTTATAACTATGTGAACATTGCATGTTTTTTGTGTTCAGATGGGTACATGGTTATCTTCTTTGCGATTAGGAACTGCCTCTTTTACACTTTTTCATTTATATCTCTACATGTTCCGAGAAAATACAGGTACTATTGTTATTACCGAAAAAGAAATTTTTACAGACCGTATTTCTAAGCTAGCTATATTCTTTTTAAAGACCTGTGTATGACACTGCCAACGATCTGTCCTTGAACCACAAAAAGAGACATCATAATAAGCGACTTCTGTGAAATCTTTAAGCATCTGCACCATTGATGCTATATGTGACTCAATGGAGATGACGAGCCCCTACAAAAAGATCAGATTGGGCCTTAAAGCTTGAAATTTCCCGATATACGTAACTTTGCTTATTTGAAACTCGAATTTGGTGTACATTCAATCTTCTCCGAAATCTAGACAGACCTCCGATGTGCGATATAAAACCAAACTTTCCGTTAAGAAATTTACATATATGCCTTATATCATTCAAGCTGATATTGTCACTGAATAAGCCACATAAATTTTCTTTTTTCATTTCCATGTTTCCAAATATTCCATCGAACATTTAATTCTAGTTTAAATGACTCCAATTCCCGATTCAACTCATTTTTCCTAAATGCATCAACAAAGATCAAGACAAATATTTTCAAACTATTGTACAAGAGCTGAGAAATCTCTGTTTTCCCACGTACTACTTTGTTGTTAATTAAAAATTTGGCAGACTTATTCACTTTTACCCCAAACACTAATATTTTAATAAAACTTTTGAAAAAATTCTTCAAATTACTTCTAAATATTTCATTCCTATTTATTACTCTAATTATTATTTAAATAGAGGGGCTGAATTATCAATTCCATTAGTAGACAATATTGTTTGCTGTTCGCTTATCATTTTTAGGAAAATTGATTTTTTTCCAGTTTAATGCAATAGTTTAGTGCTTTAATATTCACAAGTATTATTTATAGTTTCTTAGTGTACTTACTTTTTTTTTTCAAACTATATATTCATATCACTTTCATCCATTTCTTTTCTTTTCGGGAAATATTTTATTATTTTTAATTAAAATGCATGTGTGTGTGTGTGTTACTAGAGCATGTTTATGAACCCTTTCTGTCCCTGGCTCTATACTTTCACGGTTCACTTCCAAGTCTTGGTCTGTTGTTCTGTATCTGAAGAAACTGGATAAGTGGTCATCCTTTTAATTAAAAGATATTGATTAATCATGGACTAATATGATGTGTGGGTCCAGCATATTTATTTCCTCTAAGGGATGATATTTCGTATTCCACCTTTGCTCGGATGGATCTACCTACATTGGATCTAAATTTGTATATTTGTCTTTGATGTGTTATCTGCAAAATCATTCCTTTGTTGCAGGCCAATTCTCAATTCAAAGAAAATTATTGAGTAAATCTTAAATTTTTCGATACGTCGTTTTGTGCAGAGTTAAATGTATGACTATTAAAAAAAGAAGTTATACTTGCTGCTGTTTCTTTTTTAAGTTCAATTTCAAATATTTACTGCGCAAATAACGAACACTATTCTAGTATTAAAAAATAAGTATAAAATACTTCATGGGAAAATTAAAATGTTTTGTGTCTAGTTTTAGTCCAGTTTACTTCATGGAAATAATAATAAATATTTATATAAAGCTTTACAGCCTATGAAAAAAGGCTAAAATTCTACTATCTAAAGAAATGTAGCAAAATAAAAGCAGTAACAGCAATCTCTCAACTGTTAGCGAAGTGAATATCTTAAAAATAGTGATATTATTATATTATTCCTGAATCAACAATAATAGTTTTGCATAGATCGAATGAAAATGCAAAAATAGTTACTACCCTAACCAAAGAATACATATTGTAGCGTAGATTGGGGTTCACGTATTTTATTCCATGCAATTTCCAAAGAACAAAACAGTTCTTCAAGAGCGCTGAAATTTATTGACAAAAACAATTTTAAAATACAGGAGCAAAACTCGAACAAAATTTACAAAAAAATTATCAAACCTTCTACAGCACTTAGACACAACTAACAATATTTAAAAATACAGGAAAGAAACGATAACAACTATCCGCAAGCAACCACTCGGCCGAAGACAGACACGCCGAAGTGAACACTTCAAAAGTTGAAGTAGAGCTATGTGAGTTTCAGGAAGCAGTTACCATTTATATATATATAATCTGCGTGGTGACCTTCCACTGCTTTCTCACACAATCCAAATACGACATAGGTCATGGCGTCATTGATTTCTCCAGAAATTTCGAGAAGCCTCCACATGAGAATCTTCAATATAAATAACCTCGTACCGGTACATAGAGTGAAGGGGAGGGGCTTGACTACAAAAATAGTCTCAAAGTCTCCACAATTGATGCCCACTAAGGTGTTTTTTTAATGTTTAAACATGTCCCCACTGAAGCGCTATTATAATGTAAAGGACGGTGTTACGTGAGAATATTACGTTTTTTTTATAATAAATAAATGCAACAAAAAGTAATTTTAATTTATTAAACATTCAGACTTAAAATAATTATACTACTTTAAGAACACAATTAAGCACTAAATACCCAAACTTATTAACAATGTTAATCGCCCCATAAAATTAACTTATAAGACTAATTATGTTTCAAAATTTAGGCGTATCACTTTAAATGTGGCATATTATAGTAACACAGTTACGTCTTGTTTTCCAGTCTAGCATTTACAAACTTAATACATCTGTGCTTCTCAAACTCTGAATAATAACGACCCAATTTTCAGTCATAATTTTCATCCCACCCACCTCTTCCAACTATGTATTGAAAGCAATAATAACGTATTTTAACGCTAAACCTACAAATGCTTACTTAAAACCACACAAATTATCAAGATAAGTATTAAATTCTGTACACATAGTTTTATACATGACAAGCCCCAATGGGAGTCACTAGTAATTTCTAAACGTTTTTGATTTATTATTGATTAGTTATCAAATACTTTTTGCCGTACTGTGATACATTTGTAAGTATCTTATATCAGTGTAAATATGTAAAGGGTGTTTTTTAGAGGTATAGAAATTTAAATTGCAATAAAACAACGATGTATTATTTGATTGACATGATTTTTTTTATTCGAAAGATAATCTTGTGGCATTACATTTTAAATATGATTTCTGGCATATGACTGCCACGGCTGGCTCGGATTTAGTCCAATCTGGACTTCCAATTTTCGATGACTTTTTCCAACATTTGTGGCCATATATCGGCAATAACACGGCGAATGTTGTCTTCCAAATAGTCAAGCGTTTGTGGATTATCCGCATAGACCAATGACTTTACATAGCCCCACAGAAAATAGTCTAGCGGTGTTAAATCACAAGATATTGGAGGCCAATTCACAGGTCCAAAACGTGAAATTAGGTAGTCACCAAACGTGTCTTTCAATAAATCGATTGTGACACAAGCTGTGTGACATTTGCGCCGTCTTGTTGGGACCACAGCTCCTGGACATCATGATTGTTCAATTCAGGAATGAAAAGGTTAGTAATCATGGCTCTATACCGATCACCATTGACTATAACGTTGTGGCCTTCATCGTTTTTGAAGAAGGATTCCACCAGCCCATAAAGCGCACCAAACAGTCAGTTTTTCTGGATGTAACGGTGTTTCGACATACACTTGTGGATTAGCTTCACTCCAAATGCGGCAGTTTTGTTTGTTGACGTAGCCATTCAACCAGAAGTGCGCTTCATCGCTAAACAAAATTCGCTTATTAAAATAGGGAACAACGGCAATCTCGTTTTGGGCCCATTTGACGAATCTACGCCTTGCTTGATGATCGTTTTGATGAATTGCCAAACCTAACTGAGAATAAATCACTTGACAGCTGTTAAATCGGTCGCCATCTTGGAAAGTAATGCCATCTTAAACTTCTATACCTGGAAAAAAAGCACTCTTTATTTTATGTTTTGTTATGTCAGAATGTATTTTGTTTTGCTTCCTTTCAATAAATTGATAATTAATTCAAATATTTTATTTTCGACTTTTCGATATGTCCACGCCCCCCACGTGAGGTTATCACGTCATCCTAAGTGGGTGCATCCCAGAGTTTGAGAAATGTTGCGCTGTAAAAGGGAAGAAACTGTTAGCCTAGCGGTAAATGAAATTGATGAAAACCGTTTATATATCATCAATTAAAAGTGCATTAGTAAATTTTTTTATGATTTGTGTTTTTCATGATATCCTGGTGGAAAGCAACACGCGAGCTCATTTTTACGTGTACGAATTTAGGCAGAAAGATTCGTGAAATATAAGCAAAAACAACACAAAGAAAACATTTCAAAGTATGATTTTTCTGAGATTTATAGCTGAGTTAATGCACTAAAACACGAGCAGTGTGTAGGAGAAAAATTGTTGATGACATGAATGCTTGTTGTTGGATGTTTTTGTTTTTCATTTTAGTAAATTTTTTTACATACTATATAATTATATCATATTAATTGTTAGTATAGAAAGGAAAATATTATATTAATTTAGACTAACTCATTAAATTTTAGAATCCTTTCCCTCTCCCGCTTCAAAATGACAGAGTCAGGTTTTAGCATCCGTTCCTCCTGTTCCTAATATTTCTGAGCTGGATTTTTGAAATGTAATGCACCAAAACTTCCGGACCCAGAAAAAACTTATACTTCCTAATGTACCGACCTCCCTATGTATCCGGTATCATTACTACGTTATTTATTATGCATCTGGAGATATATTTGGTTTGTTTTCAGCTAGTTTATTTTAAAGAGCATTTATCTTTATAGAATTCTCTTTAAGGTTACAGTGTATTCAAAATCAATTATCTTAAGTGCACATTTTTTTTTTCAAATTTTCACTAAATGCGTAATGTGTTAACATATATCAATGTGCAAAGTTTAGTTAAAATACCTTTAATGGTCTATGAGATGTTCAAATTTTTACTTTTAACTGTACCGAATAATTAACATATTTCAAAATGCTCCATACGCATTCAGATTCAATTTACACAGCCAAATTTTTTTTCTCATTATATTCATTGTATACATAAAAATACAAAGTGTGTGTGAGAGAGAGAAGAATTTTTATATATATATATTTATTTTTTAAAAAAAATTTAAAAATTCCTTTATGCCGAAATCTTAGTTTTTTCCCTTAAAAACTAACTAAAATGTTTATATTCTTTTTTTTAACAATTTTCTTACCCTTAAATCGAAAAACTCGCTGTAATGTTTTTATACATATTACAGAGGATATTTCTGCAAATTTTTACTGCAATTGAGAGAATATTTTTGGACATGGAACAACTTAAAATTATTGAAGCGACACAAATTTAAATTATTTAATATGAATGTTTTTATGTTCATGGTGACTATAAATCATCAACCAAATCTGATGAAAGCAATTATTACTATAATTAAGGGATAACATATTACTTTAAACTTATAAACTAATTTTATTTACGCTGTTATAATAATCGTACTTAATTGTCAGCAATAAACACATTATCAGTAGGAAAAGAATTGAATTTTTATGTGTGTGTGTGTAATCTTGTGAAAAATGATTGAAAATTCAATTTAAAATCATGCAAACTCTAAAACATTATATACAGCAAATCTAAGTGTAAAATAATATAAATAACAAAATACGGCTACTTCATTATAGCATAATAACTTATATAAATAACTTACCTTTGTAAGTGTGCACTGATTTTGAACTATATACGTCCATATTAATAAATAAAACAAATTATTCTAAAATTTTCTTACCCCATTAGGGGTTATTCCTTTCTTTATATTTGTCATTTTGTAATATTTATGTGAATATCTTTTTTATATAGTTCTGTAAACAAAGAGGTGTGGTCAAACATGAGTTCGAACTGAAAAGAGCATAACTTCCATAAAAAGTATCAGAATTGATAAATTCTTTTTGAATTCAGTAGCAATAGCTGCAAGAATTGTTAGTATGATAAAAGTGGAAAATTGAAAAATTAATAGATTTTTACCTATTTTTAAGTCCACTGTACTCTTAATTAAAGATAAGCTCTACATTTGTCATTTTCCTGAAAACAATGCGATCATTAAGGGGATAGTAACGTTACGTATTTCAAAAGAAAATATATTATAACGAATATTTTGAACGTATTTAGAAAGTAAATATCCATGTACTAAAATTGAAAAGGGTAATTATTTTATTTTAAATTTATAATTCATGCTCGCTATAAGTTTAATTAATATTCGTATGTACCTCACACGAATCCAAGAGACTATTGAACCCAGGCTACATTTTCTTCCGTTTCCACCCCTCCTAAATCGCTAGAAAATCTACATAACTCCCTTTTTACGTTATATGCCGGCTCATATTTTGATCCAGGTCAGTTTATGGACTTGATGTTATTGAAGCTTCTAAGATTAATGCAAGGACCAACCACATTATGATTCCCCGCAGAGTTATGCAATATTTTTGTCACCAAAAATCTGCAATGCGAGTCGTTTCATGAATAATTCATGCTTGAGAATCATTATTTTTTCGTTTCATAGCGTTTCGGGCTACCTATTCATTCGGTACACTCTTCTTTTTGTTGGACTTGTACTTCCATATGCTAACAAGGAATATCAATAGATGTAGAGAGACGCGATTCCAGATTTCACTCTATCATTTTTAGATGTTACCTACCTAAAGGTTGTAACTGAACGAGTTTTTAAATAAAATAACTCCTTTTTTTTCACGTACAGAAGCTTTATTTAAATAATACGCTTGCAAGAACTCTATGTATGAATTTCAAAAGCAATATATATTAAAGGCAGAGCTGGTTTCATTGGTGATATGCCATCGAAACAATTGAAAATTTAAATCAGATGTGTATACGAATATAACTTTGAAATTTACAAAAACCTTGGTGTTCGAGTTTTTATGGGACTTACAAAAATTTACTTCTATGCAAGTGAAGAATGTATTGGAAAGGTAATCAGAGGGTAGCAACTATGCTTTTCAAAATATTTCGCATGAAACAGTTGAGCCAGTTCACTGAAAAAAAAATTCAAAATGTTCGATTTTCATATCAAAATCCAACATAATGATTCATGTCATACTCTCAGATTTCAGTGGATGATAGTAAAAAATGTCAGAAAGGTATTTTTCTTGAGTACTCTTTTTCATGTGTAGTTTTGTCTGTGAAAATGCTTGTCAGATCTCATTTATACTTTTTTATGATAAATTATTCTTAAAGCTGATTTTTTAAAACTCTTTGTTGCATGTTGTTCTATATAGCGAGAAAGAATTTTATAACAACATAAATGTAATAGAAAAAAAAAATTGAAGCATACTTTTGTTACGTTGTGAGCGACATTCGCAGTTGTTTTATTGAGATTTAAAAACACAAACACACATACATTCAAGGCTTACAAACTATAATTAAAATCTTGACATTGTTATGAGTCAAGTAAATTACAAAATTTTGTAAAAATAAACAAAATCACTAAATATTAGTTTATACGCTATAAAGAATATTATTTTTAATAAAAAAAATGTATGAAAGGTGTGCATAATTACGTAAAATTATATCAGCAGTGAAAGGAGCAATATTATTAATGATATTTTTTCCCTTTTATATATTTCAAAATACTTACATTAAACAGAAAAAAATAAATTATGTAGAAAGAAAAAAAAAATATGAATGCTTCATTTTGAATCTTGATCAACTTCTAAGACAACACAAGGACTATTTAAAAAGGACAACGGAATTTTGATACACAATAAAGTAACTGAAAAGCTGGAAACACCCCTTTCCAAATTTCCATACCATGCAGATGACATAGAAATATTTAACCCACGTCAGCTCTTTACACAGTGGGTCTTCAGTGACACTATATTATATAATGTTAGAAACTTTGAAAATGTAAATGAAAGTATTTAAAATATTGTGGTTTTGAAAATTTTTTTGTTGAAAAGTAAGATAATTTGTGCTACACATCAACTACATACTTGTTCATTATAGTATTTCCTCTTTTTAAAATAAATAAACACAAAATTGTAAATTGAATTACGGAGATAGTAGATTTGCACAAAATATGTTTAATGTAAAGCTTTGTTTTTTCATAAAAGTAAACATTAAAACGAAAAACTACTCTTTATTTGAACCCCCAGCGTTTCTCAAACTATGGAGCACGCTTCCCCCTAGGGGGCATGGTAAGCCTACGTGGGGGACGCGAGCGAGCCAAAATGTTGAAAATAAACGACTGTTTATAAAAAGAATTAGTTAACTGAAAAGAAACATAAAAATGCATTTTGAAACATTTACACTGATGTAACATACTCATAAATGTATCAGAGCTGCACTATGTGTACCTGATAATTAATTTATCAATAATAAGTTAAGGACATAAGTTAAATAATTATTAGGGCCTTCCATAGGCTTGCCATATATAAAATTATACACAAAATATAATAATCGACTTTATAATTGTTCGGTTTATAATTAAAATCTTACTGTAGCTTAAGCGACAAAATGCATTATTATTGCATTCAACACAATGTTATTGCACGGAGGGTGCGCGATGAAAATTATGATTAACAATTGGTTCGCAAACATTGAAAATTTGAAAAGTACTGTCGTAGCCTATTAAAAGCTCCGGATAGTATAATTTTAGTCGAGGATAATTTCCAGATCATACGATATTCAAAATAATGTTTCTAATAACATATATTTTAAAGTATACCAATCGATGTGTGGGTTTTTTTTAATAATTATATTTATTTTCAGCTAACCAGAATGTCTTCGTTCATCATCTTGCGAGCTGATTTGGGGAAAATTCAACTAAAATATACCTTTATTAGTTTATTGAATAGTTTAAAACATCAATTATATATTTATTTAAGTCATAAGAATTTTGTTAATATCCCGGGCAACAGATGAACATATTTAAAGATATAAAATTTCAAGCAGTATTACTAATTTTTTATTCTAAACAGTGTGATACGGATGGACCCAAATAACACATTCCTTACATGAGTTCAAAGCATTACAATTTAATGTATCATGTTAATGTAAAATTCATATTTCTTTAACATTTTTAAAATTAGAGAAAAACAATCGTATAAAACCTTTGATAGTTAATCCAATCAATGAGGAAAAAGACTGATCATTGATTTTAGTTCCAAAATGTCAGTTTCAATATAAAGTAATGTAATTTTTCCACCAAGTCTTACTTTAGAAATTTTTGTTAGTAGCGTTTCTATTTGAGAAAGTCAAGAACATCGAATGGAACGTAACAACAACTGTCATACCAATTCGCCCGGCAATTTATAAAACAATTACAAGAAACTAGTTTCAATTTCTTGGAATTCAGCTTAACCGCTAAAGTAAACAGGAAAGCTATGGATCATAAGCGAGAAAGAACGGACATCCCCAATTTTCTTTTCCCGTTCATTGATGCAGCAAATTTGCTTCCGTCTGGGTATAGCGTTCCGTTTTATTGATTGAATTGTTGGTCAGTTTGATTGGTGTTTTCAGTCAAAAACAATGATACAATTGAGTTTCAATTCTCTTGGGATATATCTATGGCACAATAAAGTTTCCCTTCCTCGGTTTTACATCAAATGAAAAACCTTTTTGATCTTCCGAAACTTCGCTTTGATTATCGTTGTTTTAACGATCAATCGATTTTTTTCTCTCTCTCTCTCTCTATTTCTTTCCCTTTATTTTATTTCCTAAATTTTTAGAAAAAAGGAGAAAAAACTTTCGTGTTTGCGCTGTGGTTCACGAGGGATTATCGAAATTGTCTCAGTTTTATGTTGGAAAATAAAAGCCTTTTATGGTCAAACCGTTTTTCGGATAATAAGCTCGATATCAGCACCAGTGATATTTTTTAAGAGTTTTGAAATATGATGTGGAGTTCAACGTAGATTTAATTTATGCCATGGGTTCGAAAGTGAACAATTAGTATGTTCTTGAAAGTAAATAAAGTAATATAAGTTGCTCATTTTTTCACATAACTGTATTTGTTTTATATAAGTAATTTTTAATCATAAAGAGACGAATGTGTGAAAACTCAGTTAATAAAACAATATTTTAAGTATAATTTAAGTAGTGCAACACATTTAATGTGCATATCTTAAATTTAATCTTATCCTCATTAGTAAAAAAAAAATATTATTTTGCATATTTAAAAAACATTCGCTGATCAAACATTACTTGATTAGAGAAACTTAAGATAAACCGATATTTAGTCTTATTCAGTCGTTCAAATTTCTTAAGATTTACTAATGTTGGTATAAAACATTTGAATTACAGTTAATTTGAGTTTAAATTTATACCGTCTTTCCTGTATAGTGGTTAGTGATGCTGACTGCGGTGCCGTAGGACCTGGATTTGAATCCCGGAGAAGACATTTAAGTTTGTAAATGTATAGTGCCTTCGGGGCAAGAAGGTACTATAAATAGCCGTCAAGCCGCAAGTTTTCTTGTGAGTTTGCAGGAAGGGGAAGAGAGGTGAGAGGTCCTTATCAACTCCCAGGGTTTTCTCCCTCAAAATTTGGATGGAGCCGAGCAAAATCGTACAGTCACCTACATAGTGCTCAAAGCTAAGGCTAACGACATGCTTAAAAATCTAGCCCTTAACTGCAATGAATTTCATGGACTTTGATCTGAGGTAACTCTCGATACATAACAATTCCAACTCAAGAAATCTATTCTGTTTAACAAGGAAACAGTGGCTTAAATTATCAATCTCACCGAAAGGATCTCACCATGGTTTCAATTATTTGACATTTAGGAAGGTATGGCTTAAAAATTAACAAAGAAACAAGTAATATAAAAAAATATTGAAAAAGTCAATTCTCCTATATAGGTCAACAAATAAAATCTTTATTTTAGTTACTTTTTATTAAATGGTTACAATTAATATAAATATGACAGAATTACAATATTAAATGACAAAATAAAAAGGTATTCTCCTTGCAATTTTCCATTTCCCCTTCAACATGTTGTGTTCGACTATCTGTTTTGTTTGCTACTATTTATTAATTAGTTAAGCTTAATTATTCTAAAATAGTAGAATAAAAAATAAATCACATTCTCAAAAGTTAGGTTATCCCAGGTGGGATTCAAACCCACGACCTTTGGATTAGATATCCAACGCATTATCCATTGTTCCACAGGGACACTACGAACGATTTTCCTTTCTGTATATGCTGTTGGACGTTTATATTTCGTTTTTTACTATTTATTCTTTTTTTTCAAATTTAGTTAATGAATTAATATTTGAAAAATCGGTTTTAACATCAATTTTCATCCACTACGAGTTTTGAAAAAATGTATTTGAACTTGATGGATGATAAGAAATAATTTTTTATTACACTATTGAAAATTTAAACAATTTATATATATATATATATATATATATATAGCATAATAAAATAAAAGTAAAAGTGAAAAGTACTAGAACCTACAGTGCTAAAGAAGAATCATGTGCTTTGTTTCATACAATGTCGCCAATTGGTTGGGTTATATCTAAATACCTTATTTTTTTCAAATTATGCTTTTGCATTGATAAAGTTAGTTCAGTTCTTTTAATGTCAGTTACTGTTAGTATTGTACTTCATTTTTTAATTTATTTTTATGCTCGGAATATATATATATTGGATAATTTTTTTAGTTCAGTTCGTTCACTTTGGCAATCCCAATTTTGTATGCGTTGAATTGTCAATCATGTGCTTCATTTTGTATAATATCACCAATAGGTTGCAATAATACGTAAGTATCTTTAATTCTGTACATTACTATAACATTAGACTGGCCGCATCATACCAATTTGGCGTGATTTCAAAATCATGCCAAAAATGAGTAGCGAACCAATATGAAATTAATATTATGAGTATTATCTTAGCCTGTTCTATCTTTCCCTCCAGTAATCCTTAATTAATTCAATATATATATTTATATTTTAGTACTTACATTTTTTTTTGGTTATCATGTACTGAAAATATTTTTTTGCACATTGCGATGTCTTTGGCAAAATTAATCAGTGTTATTTTTCTTAAATATGTTTTTTTTATCTGTTTTTGAAAATTTTAAAAATTTTGTTTGATGTCTGTCTGAAATGCAAATTTCAAAATAAATATTTTGCAGTATATATATTGTGTTTGTACGAAAATGTTTATACTGATTTATTTTCAAAATATTGAGCCGCTTTTATTTTTGATATCTTTTTACGATTTAATTTTATGTTATAACTAGCTATACCCAGCTAAATGTTGCTGTGGCTCAGTCAGCTTTAAAAGACTGGTACACCATAAGGTATGTCATGAAGCTTACAAAAGTAATAATACACAAGAATTCAAACAAATCTATATACATATAAGACGCATTTGTTGTCTGTCTGAATAAACATTCTCTTTCACACTACATCATTTGGACAAATTTTCAATATTTGTTTGTGTGGTTAGTAATTAATTATAATGCTATAATTTTAATTGAAAAGGCAGATATTGCATTTTTAAGTATAAAAATAGTTATAACTACTGTACTGTATTTTTTGGAGTGAATGAATATTAACGTCGCACTGTTCAGCTACATGAGGGCTTTTGGCGACGGACCACGTAATTTTGAACTATGGTCAAGTGACGTGGAGGACACCTGAGCTGGCACCCCCTTCTCCTAACTACCACACCACACCAATTTAGAAGGAATATTCTACCAATACTTAGCTGGAATATTCTTTGAAACTCACTCTTCCAAGGTATATGACAGCACGGGTTCTGTGATGAGTATTTTAGCGGGGAAGGCGAATAGTTTTGTAGCAGATATTACATTTTCAGCTGACGGCGTTTTCAGCGGATTGCAAAGATTATCATTTTTGTCCCCCAAATAGTTAATGTCAAAATTTAAGTGTCTTATGTTTTTGTATGTTTATGGAGACCTTAGAAAACGATTTGACTATTTATTTTAAGAGAATGGTATATATAAATAATTTTACAGTGGAATATATTTAATTAATTTATTAGCTTTAACCGATTAAATTTCCATAAGTGGAGTATTTTGTTTATGTATGTCCCTTAATTTTCAATGTAGTGACCTAAAAAAATATTGCATGAAAAAAATTGCAGTAAATCATAATGCGGTAGATAAAGCATTGACGTGCATCGCTCCCCTACACGGCGGGTCTTACAAAGCTCTAATAAAGTTTGAGCTATGAAAGTAGCTAGACATTTGTCAACTTGACTCTATCGTCAACATTTTGCTATGTTTTTCATTGAATCAACATTGCTATTTAGGAAACGGCGTTGCTTGCGAGTATTACAATTTTAACATAAAATAAATTCAACAGAAAGTTATATTAATGTATGACACTTTCAGTTATAAATTATTTACAATATATTAAGCTTCACAAAACTTTTAACAATGTGTTACTTTTGCTGAGCAGAGATCAGCTTAGGGAGGTATTCTCAAAATTCAACCCTTAAGAGTGTTACGGAGAGTTATAAATATAAAAAAATGCTTTTTATCAGCTATTATATCTACAGACTTAAAATTTAACACACAAAGGTATTTTTTATTTCTTTTTTTTTCTTCAGCTGAGATATGTGAAAAGCTTTTTTTTTGTTTAATTTGCAATTTACTTAAAATTAACTCATTAAAAACTTCTTTAACCTTCAATCTGTGTTTAACTTTTCAATTCACCCGTGCGAAGAACGGGTATACCATCTAGTATATATATATATATATATATATATATATATATATATATATATATATATATATATATATATATATATATATACATATATACAGGGAGAGAGTGAACTAAAAGTAGGAATTGAATAAACCATTTCTTAGGAAATATATAGTAAGTAAAAAAAAAAAAAATTAAGCTTTATGATCAGTAAAGTTCAACAAAGAATTTAAGGTTTGTAATACTTAGCATAAGGAGTTATCCTGTTCAGCACCATGATCACATATATGGAATAATTAGTTTCTTTCGTCAGAGATACGTTTGATTCCGCTTTACCTGTTTTGAAGCCCATGATCACAACGGTGTGAAATAATTTGGAATGTATAAGTATAAATGCTTATAAACTACAAATCCCGTAGATTTTGTTACAGTAATGAATTTATATGAATTTTTAAATGAAGTTAAGCTTAAGAGAAAAATCACCTGTTCCTGAACGGGTAATATTTCAAAAGGAGATTGGTGTGTCATTGTTAAATAAATTAAAAATAAATCAAGTAAAAATGATTGTTGATGTAATAAAGTAATGAAAAGAGCAACTTACTCTTACTGTATTAGTGATAGATTGTTTTATATCAAAAATATTTTCAATGCAGGTGTATTCGAAAAAATTAATAAAAATAAACAATTATTTTGAAGAACTGAAATTTTTTTGCCTAGAAATGTCCTTCAGTTTAGAATAAATATTTATCACACGTTAAAACTCACTTGCAGTAAAGTTCAATAAAGATATTAATTCTTTTTATTTAAAATCCCGCTTTCTTTTTGAAAACAGATATTATTTTCTCCTGATCAATTTAAAATTCTATCTCGCAAATATTTATTTCTTTTTGCTTCATTTACATACTACACTGCTAAAAACAATTAAAGGATATTGTAAGTTTTATATAAAATAAAGATATAAGCGAATTTTTTTGCCGAAAATTGAAGAAGAGAATCACAAATGCAAATTTTTCTGATTTTCAAACTGTGGAGTATGCTAATTTTGATTTCGACGTCAAAAACTTCGCTTCAGCGGCAGCGAATGAAATGTGACTTTCAACTGAAATGAAGACAAGCATGATCGGCATTCAGTGACTGCTTTGTTTCGATGAGTACGATGTCTCAGCGAAGTCATTTAACTGATTCAGAAGCTTGGAGAGTTGTTGGCAGGTTAGAAGGGGGCCAAACTCAAGCCGAAGTAGCGCAAGCCGTTGGAGTGTCACAAAGTGTGATTTCCAGTATCTGGAACCGTTTTTTGGAGACTGGAAGTGCAAGCCGAAGACCAGGACAAGGTCTTAGACGGGCAACAACGCCCAATGAAGATCTTTGTTTAATGTTAATGGCTCGGAGACACCGAAATATGAACGCTACTCTTCTCCAACAACACCTTCGCTCGGATACTGGCACCACGGTTTCAACTCAGACTGTCCGAAACCAGGTCCATGGTGTAGGTCTGTATGCTCACCGACCAACGGTATGTGTTAGACTAGCATCAAGGCATCGTCGCGACCGCAGGGAGTGGGCAACAGAGCATGTGAACTGGAGGAGAAATGAATGGAGCAATGTTCTTTTTCCTGACAAGTCCCGTTTTTCTGTTCATCCGGATAATAGGCGTATTTTCATCTGGAGGGCCGTGGCAGTAGAAATAATCCTGCGTTCGTCCACGAAAGTGTCAGATTTGACGGTGGGGAAGTGTTGGTGTATGGTGGCATCTCCATCGACGGGCTCACAGACCTCTGCATCATTCGAGATGGACCTCTGACTGCTCGGCGATATAGGGATGAGATCATCAGACCTATTGTAGTCCCTTACGCTGCAGCAATCGGAGATGACTTCATTTTAATGGACGATAACTGCAGGCCACCTCGTGCTAACCTGGAGGAGGATTTCCTTTTAGAGGAAGAAATCATACGAATGGAATGGCCAGCATGTTTTCCAGACATGGATCCAATAGAGCACGTTTGGGACGCTCTAGAAATACGAAATGCTGGCCGCCAACCACCCCCACAAACTCTCCAAGAACTGGAAAGAGCTCTTCTGGAAGAGTGGGACAGAATCCCCCAACTCGTGATTAATAGCCACATTGACTCCATGCTTCAGAGGTGCTCAACGTTGCTGGCCGTCCGTGGAAAACATACCCCCTACTGAAAATGATTTCCTTTGAAGAAAACACCTTTCCTTATTGTTTTTTTCTCATATGCACAAATTGTGTTTTTTCCCTTTTGTACACAAATGCGCAATAAAATGCATTTTTTCTGCCAAACATATGTAATTTATTCTCATATAACCTACTACGTCTGTCGACCATGTATCAATCAGTCGAACATGTATAAAAAGTTTCCCAGCCACAAGATCCACCTAAAACCGCAATATCCTTTAATTATTTTGAGCAGAACTTGCATCTCAATTACTTAAAAACAATGTATTGCCCAAGGGGTTTGCGAGAAGTTAAAATCCTAATGGATGAAAATTTCCCGTTTTTAATTTATAATTTTATAGACTAGAAATTTGGGAAGCATTATTATTTTGTTGAATAGAGACTTGCCTAAAAAATAGTTTTTGCGAAAATAAATTTTGAGGACAGGTGTGTAAGTGATAAATATTTTTTTCTCTTACAGAAATTTAACTCCCATCATTTTTAAAAAAAGAGGCGAGGGCTAAAATGTTATTTTCCTACAAACGAATATTTAATATTCAGTTATAGGTATCAATAATTTAAAAGCAATATCGAGTCAAACCACATTCGTAAAATACCTAGTAAAGTGGTGGTTGTGGATATATTAAAGAGATAATTAATAATATTAATCTAAATTAATATAAATCTTAACCAAAACAAACAATAAGCTAGAAATATAGTAAGTCACATCAGACTAAAATAAATTGGTTACACAGTATTGCAATAGTAAACTTAATAATCTAATACTAAAATTGCAGGGTTAAACATTGCTTTAATTTGTCAAACTTCTACCTATTCTATTATATTACAATGATGAAAGAAATTTGAGAAGGATACATATATATGTATACATAATTTTTTAATACTAAACTAATTTCCAAAAAAATATCACAATTCCCCTCGTCATCTCCCTATATATATATACATGTATGTATGTATATATATATACATATATATATATATATATATATATATATATATATATATATATATATATATATATATATATATATATATCTTGTTCAAATTTTCAATTCTTAATAACATACTTATTATTCATTCACTCAAGATCAAATACTTTTTTTTTTCAATTTGTAGCGAATGACATTTGATGTTAGTACAGTTTTTCAAGTATTTTTTTCATTAATTAAATTTAATAAATGAATAATTAATAACAAACAAAAATAATTGTTCAACACCATATCTAAAAAGGGAAATCGCTCGTGCTGTCATTGTAGTGCAATGGATTGCGCGTCAGACTTCTTAAACACAGGTCTTGGACTCAAATCCCACTTGGGATGGCCTAATTTCTGAGAATGGAATTTCTTTCTGCTATACTATTTTATTGGAAAAATTAATTTTGATTAATGAATAAATAGTAACAAAAAAAACAAAATTAATAGCCTAACACCATGTATAGAATGGAAAATAGCTGTCTATTTTGTCACTTAAGATTGTGGTTCGATCATATGTATAAACATATTTATAAATTGTAATTATTTAATAAAAAGTAACTAAAATAAAATGTTTCTTTTTTGACCTAATTGACTTAATTTTTTTAATATTATTTGTTGAAGAAGTTTTCGTAAAACGATTTCGTAAAAAAATTTCACTGTCAAAAAACAAATAAAAAATGTAGCATATTACCTTTAGTATATTTAATTAAAAAATGAAAAAAAAATAGGTAAGGATATTAGGAAGTAATTGTTTATAGTTATATAATTCACACTGAAAGCGATATCTTGTTAAAAAAGAATATAAAAAATCAATATATATATATATATATATATATATATATATATATATATATATATATATATATATTTAAAGACAAGAAAAGTGTTCCCAAATCAAAATTAACTTAAATAAATTCTAAAAAAAATCTATGCAAATTACCAAGTACTGACAGCTATTTTGGTGTGAAGTAATTGAAAAGTATTGCGATAAATTTAATGGAAACTAGCATTAGAATTATTAAAAAAGTATGTTTTAAGGTATTAATCTTCGGAAAAAAATAATAGGGTAATTTTGTTCTATGCGGAGTATATTATTAATTTTTTTTATTATTATCATTATTATTAATTTGTCACAGACTTTATAACTAAATGAGATTTATACTTCAAAAAAGTTATGTATTATATTTCTATAAATTCATTCATAAGTATTACAGTTATAGAGAGAGAAACAATTTTGATGATATTACTTATTATTGCTAAAATCACACGTTTAATTAAAAATATCGTAATTTAACTTATTATCCATAATACGTAAAACTATATCCAGGTATTCTATTGTAAACGTGTTATTGTTAATTTTAACAAAGTTTAGATAATTATGGTATAAAAAGTAATCTCTCTCTCTTCTGTGCAAACTCAGTATTTTTACCAGAAATAATCAGATTCTTGTGATATCTTTATAGATTAAAATACTTACTATTAATGCGCTTTTTTTTTAAGAATGGAAATATAAGTTAGCTAACTTTTGCTAGTGGGTTCACCTTCAGGCTAGTCTTTAATTTGTTAATATCACGTTAATATTATAATCAATATATTTCTTAGAGCTAAGTTATAATGAGGATACTTATAAATTTTATATTTTTTAAACACCATAATCATCATAATTTTTTACAATAATCTGTTTTATATCATTTACATTTATTGATTATAATAGATTTTAAAAATCCCAACTGCTTATATAGTACATTTATTTGTTTTTTAAATATTTAATGAGATTTAAGGCAATATATCTTCAAAGTTGCGAGGCACTAAGCATATATTTTAGGATTACTTATAATATTTTTCAAGATAAATTATAATAATTTATCAGATAAAATAATATAAATTTAAGATCTCATTGACAATACCTCGAAAGTTAATAAAAATATAATGGAATTTTAGAGGTAAAAATGTCTGGAAATTAATTTTTGACAGACACGTACATAACGTTTTATAGCAAACCAAAATAATGGATTATTAATTTATTCATTAGATAATTTATGTTTTTAAATGAGTTATTATTTTAAAGAAACTCAAATAGAGAATAATACTATAAAAATATTGCATATCTTAGCCTAATTACAAGACACTTCGTTCACACATACACTAAAGAGAGAAATCTCCTATCATATTTTTTATATCCCTGTAAGTTACATGCTAATCAGTTTTAAAGTTTAATACCATAAGATCTTTTAAAATAATGTATCCATATTTAACACCCTTTAAGCATAAACCATTCTAATCAACATAGATTTGGTAATAAAAGCTTAATCCCCATCAATCTCTTGCTTAATAGGGACATTTATGTTATAAAAAATAATTTATCATGATATCCTCTACCTTTATTCCTTCTATTTTAAAGTATTTCCTTTTATAATTTTATAATTTAAAGCAACTACATGTTGGCGGGGCTCATCAGTATTACAAACACACACACATATATGTATATATATATATATATATATATATATATACATATACATATATTTTTCCCAGAAGATTTTTGCCGAAAATTCGTTTGTAGTAATTTCATTTTATTTCTTTCAATGTTTATATATATAGTATAATAAAATAAAATAAGATAATAAGTGAGAAAAAGTTGTATAACCTACAATGCTAATGAAGAAAGAAATTGAATTTCAAGAGACATAACAAATGTAGGTACAAAAAGAGTCTTCGGACTAAAATGGAGATCTATTATGATTTTTAGAGCTGTCGCTGAATTAGGCCAGCGATTTAGGGTTAGCACACACACAATGTTTTATGGATTCACCTTCCCCGTACAGCAGAAAGTTTCACCAAACAAACAGAGCAATATTGAAAAAATAAGCCTATTACTATCAAATGTGGATGATAAACCAGACAGTAAAGTAAACTGAAATTATTAAAATATAAAAATATTGTTTCTCTCGTGGAGAGGAATATTATGAAAAAAATCTATAGAGAGAAAAAGTAAAAATAAAAACTTACATGTAAAAATGATGCCGGTAATATATATATATATATATCAATTCTCTATGAAAGAGAAATGAGAGAACATCCATCAACCAAAACAGAAAAACACAGAGGCAGTAAGAAAACGACACATTGAAGGACACATGACTGAAATTTAAAGAATGGGTACTGCTGATTTACAAGCATGGCTGACTTAGTACTGCTTATATATGAAATAACTTATATAATAGAGGGGTTGAACATCTTTTGTGGCCAGCCAACCTTCCCCCTTTATGTGGATAACACTGAGCAAAAACCTATTGAAAATAATGGATAGGAATGTCTAAATCCATTACAAGATAGGGGTAACTGACCTAAAAATTGCACTTAAGAATGCAGAGCCCGTGCTAAATCTAAATGTAATAAATAAGTTATAGCCAGATTCTGGACCCAAATGCAAATTCAAAGCTTTCCAAATGGCTGAAATGTAGCCCTTAACAAAAGTATGAAAATAATAGAAATAAAAAGAAATAAAAATAGAGTCCACGAACAACCATAACTTTAGTGATACTAGAGTTATATATGAATCAAATATTAAGAAGTAATTTTATCTAATATTAGAATATGGAGATCTATAACTAAAAATGAGATAAATTTATAGTAATAAACTATTATTATTCTAAGGAATTTTAATTCTTACAATTTACAATTTTTTTATTAAAATAACTATTAATAAAAAATTAATTGGGTTTTTCTGATTTAAGTAATATTCAGTAAGATGTTTATGGTTTTTTATTTATTTTTTATTTTTTTAATTAAGAAATCGATTGTGTTGTATAGAATTACTATCAATATTTCTCAAAAAAGAAACATATACATTACTCTCCATATATATATACACACACACACTTAAAATAATATTTACACGACTATATATACACTTTAAAATTATTTATTACCAGTTAAACATTTATGTCCAAACAGACATTTATGACCAATCAATCAAGCAAGTCTTTTGCATGTGATATGGTTTGCATCTAATGCCAAGTAGTCATACTCTAGTGTTGGATCAAGAATCGATTGGATTGACATGGTTAGATGTTATTGTTGAATAGTAAAAGCCGTTAGGTAGCGCTGTTGCAATGAGACACTTCTATTTAGAAGTAGTCTTGTGGCAACAGCCAGTGCATGTATCTTACTTAAGATGAAAACACTCGTTTTTAGTGAAACATTCTATTGTGAAGTATTCTTGTGAAAAAATGCTAATACATGTGAACTACGTACATTATTACATGTGAACTATTCTAATGATAGTGAAATGTTCTTCAGCGTTGAAATATATCCAATTATATCAAATTGAACTTGGACTTATCATTGAATCAATTCTCTTTCAACAGACAGCAATTCGAAACCCAAAACCTTTAGTCTTAGACCACAATTGTTTACAGTCCGCTAAATTCGTCGCTATTGCTAACATACATAAATTAATGGTCCGATCGCTCGGAGTATCTAAGCATTTAAAGGTTTTTATCAGGTTGTAGAATTCAAAATTTGTGTTTTCGTTTTGTTGAGGAGTTACTTGCGTGTGACCTACATTCGGCGTTTCTTTGGACGAGTGGATTACTCTATTGGTTTCTTCAGGGTGTTTCTCGGATGGTTAGGTCGGGTGAGTCAGTTCATTTTGTAAACATATTATCTGAATGATGTTTGTGTGTGCTTTTAGCTTGTTTTATTTCTAAATATAATGCTTTAGTATTTTAATGTGATTTATTTTTGTGAAGATTTATTTAGTGTTCTTTCTGTTTTTTGCATTTGAGTAGTAAAAATCAATGTGATTGGATTCCGAATGTGAAAAGCACTTGTGTTACTTATTTTAATTTGATTTAAATATCTATATGAGTGGAATTCTTCTGATCAGTAATTGTTCAAAATTTAAATATGAAATCTAAAGCGTGCTTAAACCAGAAAAAAAGTCATTATATCATCACTAACGCGTTTAAAAAATAAAACGTTACAGGATATTAATGAATTGGATTCTACCGAGCTCAAAATTAGAAAAAATAGGTTTGATGTAATAGGGGAAGAATTGAAAACCCTTTTTGATAATTTATTTAGCCTTGCTAAGGATGATGAAATTGAGGGCTATATTTTAGAGAAACAAGAGCTGCTTGATACATGAGAGGAAATGTTAATTTTATTAGAAAGACGGGTCTCGCATCTAAATAAAACAAATAAGAGTATGGAAGTAATTCATACAAGAAATTCTGATTCAACCGAAATTAAACTTCCTACCTTGTCGCTTCCGACATTTTCTGGAGTTATTGATGAATGGTTAACTTTCTCGGATCTGTTTCAAGCAGCCGTTACAAAAAATCAAAATTTAACTGGTGCTCAAAAATTACAATATCTCAAAGGGGTTTTAAAAGGAGATGCTCAGAAGATGGTTCAATCACTTCCAATAACAGATGGTAATTTTCAGATTGCTTGGGATCTTTTAAAGGAAAGATATTTTCATAAGCGTGAAATATTGAGTTCTTTAATGAAAAAACTTATGAATATTTCGCCGATAACTTGTGAATCCCATGCTCAAATTCTAAAGTTAGTCGATTCGACTAAAGAATGCGTTCGATTATTGGAGACTTTAGAGCTCAAGGTCGAGGGCACAGCAGACATAATTCTAATGTTTATCATTCAATTTAAGTTAGACTCAACCACAAGAGGTTGGTGGGAAAGGTCTCTAGATAATGAAAAAAATTCCTTCGCTCAGCGAGCTTTTACAATTTCTTTCGAATCATGCTAGATCACTTATGACTGAAGGTTGCGGAGTTAAAAGAAACATTAGTAACAAGAAAGTAACACTAGTTGCTTCAGGTTTCCAACTGCATTGTTCTTACTGTCAGAGCAATCATAATTTAAATAAATGTGATGCATTTCAAAATCTTTTCTGTTCAAAAAAGAGTGAATTTTGTAAAATCGAATAACATCTGTTTCAATTGTTTGACTAAATTTCATAGGAAGTCTGCTTGTAAAAGCACTAATAAGTGTCGAAAATGTGGGAAATCGCATCACACATTGTTGCATTTTATGACTCCTAGTGAGCCAAATTCTTCTATTCCTAGAGATGCTAATAATTCAGTACTTTTTAGCTTCAGCGAAAGTGTTTCACCCAGTTGTGTTTGATGCTACTAATACTGATACAGGTCCAAATCCTCTAATGTAAATAATCCAAGTATAACTTCCTGTTCAGGGTTCGATTCCAATTCTCAGGTGCTTCTATGTACTGCACTAGTCAATGTTTGTGATTCTTTCGGTGGAACTCGGTTGTGTCGTGTTCTTCTTGACCCGGGAAGCCAGGCTTGCTTAATTACTAGTAGTTTTTGGAAATACTTGGATTGCCTAGGAAGCGAACAAATGTGCGCATTTCATGCCTTGGAGCATCGGATACTCGAACTAATGGTATTTCGGAGATTAAGTTTACACCGCATTTTACATCTAATATTTCGTTTGTAACTTCAGTATATGTAGTTAATAAGATTGTAGGTCAACTTCCACATTTCAGTTTAGATTCTTCTTGGTCTGAGCCTTTTAGTGATTTGAAGTTAGCTGATCCTACTTTTTTTTAAGAGTGGTCCTATCGATATTCTCATTGGTGTAAACATAGCTCTTCCTATGCTAAAGGGTCAATCTCTTTCCTTGGGGACAATAAACCCTTTGCAGTTCGTTCAGATTTAGGGTGGATAGTCGCAGGGAAATGTTCCTTCTGAAGATATTTTTTCTTCAATTGCGGTTAATAGCATCCAGGTAGTAACTGACGAGTTAGTGAGTAACTTTGGAAGTTAGATTCAGTACCTGAAGCTAACTTATTGACTAGTGAAGAAAGGGCATGTGAAGATCATTTCATAGATACTCATGTTAGAAATGAGGATGGACGATATGTAGTGCGATTACCATTTCATTCATCACCATCTAAATTAGGAGATTCGAGAGAATCAGCTATTCGAAGATTCAAATCATTAGAACATTCACTAATCAAGAAACCTGCAATTTATTCTCAATATAGAGACTTTATGCAGAATATTTAACTTTAGGGCATATGGAGCTTGTTCCTAAAAATGACTACGCTAAAAGGAAAGCATATTATCTTCCTCATCACGCAGTTCTACGAGATTCCAGGACAACAAAACTTAGGGTTGTCTTCGATGCATCAGCCAAATCAACATCAGGGTATTCTCTTAATGACATACTAATGGTTGGACCCCGAGTGCAACGAGACGTGTATCCAATTCTGGTTTCCTTCAGAACATTTCAAATAGCTGTGTGTGCAGACTTGGAAAAGATGTTCCGTCAAATTTGGATCTCATCGGAAGATACAAATTGGCAACGAATTCTATGGAGAGATAATCCAAAGGAGACGGTGAAGGAATATAGGTTAACCACTGTCACGTATGGGACATCATGTGCACCATATCTTTCCACTCGAACCTTGACTCAACTTGCTTTTGATGAAAGGGGGAAAGGTATCCTTTGGCTTCATTCGCTACACTTCATCATTTTTACGTAGATGATTTACTAAGTGGTGCCGCGACTGAAAAAGAAGCAGTTGAACTCGTCTGGCAACTAAAGGAGATGATGAAAAAGGAGGGTTCAACCTTCGGAAGTGGCAGTCTAACAGTGAAATAGTGATCAAGGAGGTTGCCGAAAATAAAGATCTTAAAAGGGTGCAAAATGATGAAGAAATAAAAATCCTTGGGATACAATGGAATCCCAAATCTGATTTCTTCAGTTTCAGTGTTTCATTACTAGAAGAGAGATGCATTTATTCCAAAAAGAGATGTTCTTTCTGAAATTGCTCGTGTGTTTGATCCTCTAGGACCTTTATCGCCATGCATTGTTTTTATGAAAATCCTTTTACAAGAGCTATGGAAATTAAATCTAGAATGGGACGAACCAATCCCGGAAGATTTAAATAAACAGTGGACAACCTTCCGAAAGGAACTTCATCTTATCGAGAAAATGAAAATACCGAGGTGTGTCTTGCTACCTTCATACATTCAACTTGAGATTCATGCCTTTTGCGATTCCTCCGTAAGAGCATACTGCACAGCAATTTACCTCAAATGTATCGCATCCGAGAGTATAAGTGTCTCGCTTCTCACTTCTAAAACAAGAGTAGCCCGCTTAAAACTCAATCTTTATCTCGGCTTGAGCTGTGTGCAGCATTGTTGCTGTCTAATGTGTTACAAGTAGTGTTAAGGGAGTTTCCTTTATCTATTCACAGAACCATTGCCTGGACGGATTCGACAATTACTTTAGCTTGGCTAAAAACAGAACCATATCGCTGGCAACCATTTGTCGCCAACAGAGTTTCCAAAATTCAAACAACAATTCCATCAGTTGAATGGTGTCATGTTTCGGGAATTGAGAATCCAGCCGATCTAGGCACGAGAGGACTCTTACCTTCTCAGCTTGTAGCTCATGATCAGTGGATTCATGGACCTCTCTGGTTAAATCAACCCATGAATGAAACGTCATCTTATAAAATCCCAGAGACTTTCTCCTTTCCGGATAATGCCTTGAAAGAGAAGAAGAGCGTTGTTACATGTGTTGCTAAAATTGTGCCTTTACCAGAATTTATTGACAGAATATCGTCTTTTACAAAGTTAGTTCGTGTCTGTGCCTGGATTTTGAGATTCATAAAAAATAGCCGTTCACCAGTCTCAAGAACTTTTGGTTACTTGAAATCATCGGAACTTCATACTGCAGTTGTTACTATTGTACGTTTGATTCAACAAGTAGAATTTCCGAATGAATTTAAATGTCTTTTTCAAGGAAACCCTTTACCAAAGGATAACAAATTACTTCCATTGAACCTGTTTTTTGTGATTCTAAGGGAGTTCTTCGGGTAGGAGGTAGACTTTCGAGGAATACGCGTCTATCATATGACCAAAAAACATCCTATGCTTTTGCCCAAAAGTCATGAGTTCACAAGAAAGGTAATAAATTTTTACCACATTACTTATCTTCATGCAGGTCCACAACTGACATTGTCTTTAATAAGACAAAAATTTTGGTTTGTGGATGGTAGATCAGTAGTTCGTCATACACTCAAAAAGTGTCTAATTTGCTTCAAGATGAATCTGAGATCTTCTTCTCAATTAATGGGTGATTTACCACCTATCCGATTTCAACAAATTCGTCCATTCGAAAGTACTGGCTTGATTTTGCTGGTCCATTAACCACTAAATGTGCTCATAAACGAAGTGTGACAAAATTTAAATCTTACATTTGTCTTTTCATTTGTACTGCTACTAAAGCTGTACATCTTGAACTTGTTTCGGATTTATCGACTGCTGCATTTCTAGCTGCTTTACGCCGTTTCATTGCTAGAAGGTCTTGTCTGAGCAAAATCATCTCGGATAATGGATCCAATTTTAAAGGCGCTTCGAGTCATCTGAGAAAGCTCGTGGATTTATGTCTGCAAGAAGTACAAAATTTTCTTTCTCTCAAAGAAATTGAGTGGTCTTTCATTCCTCCATATACCCCACACTTTGGAGGTTTGTGGGAGTCAGCAATCAAGAGTGCCAAACAATTACTTATAAAGGCAACTAACTCTGTACTTCTTAATTTTGAAGAGTGTTCTACTCTATTGATACAGATAGAGGCTTGTCTTAACTCAAGACCTCTCACAGAGCTCTCTCCAGATCCGTCCGACTTCACCGCATTGACTCCAGCCTACTTCTTAGTGGGAGGTCCTATTCATCAGTTTCCAGAACCATCTCAGCCCTCAAGGTCTGTAGGTCTTTCTGAAAGATGGAACCTGATTCAAAGACTACGTCAGTACTTCTGGGATCGCTGGTCCACAGAGTATTTACATAGACTTCAACCTAGGTCCAAGTGGTGGAGAACTAAGCCAAATCTTCAATTAGGAGATATGGTTATTGTCGAGAAAGAAAAAACTGCTCCATTAAACTGGACTCTGGGTCGAATTAATAAACTATTTTTCGGACCTGATCAAAAGGTACGTGTAAATACCTTATTAAATACCATACCAAAATGTGAGTGTAAATACCAAATACGGACAATTAACTAGAAATGTGAACAAGATTTATCTTTTACCTAACTCTCAAGAATATGAACTTTAATTTAATTCTTTTATTCTTATATATATTTTATCATATTATCTGTATTTCATTGTTGTGTATTTCGTAACCTCTCCTTTTTTGAAACCCTTCTGAGGTTTCAAGGGGGGCGGTATGTTGAATAGTAAAAGCCGTTAGGTAGCGCTGTTGCAATGAGACACTTCTATTTAGAAGTAGTCTTGTGGCAACAGCCAGTGCATGTATCTTACTTAAGATGAAAACACTCGTTTTTAGTGAAACATTCTATTGTGAAGTATTCTTGTGAAAAAATGCTAATACATGTGAACTACGTACATTATTACATGTGAACTATTCTAATGATAGTGAAATGTTCTTCAGCGTTGAAATATATCCAATTATATCAAATTGAACTTGGACTTATCATTGAATCAATTCTCTTTCAACAGACAGCAATTCGAAACCCAAAACCTTTAGTCTTAGACTACAATTGTTTACAGTCCGCTAAATTCGTTGCTATTGCTAACATACAGTTATGAGCAAAATATGATGTGTAATTGATATATTAAAAATGAAAAGTCGTGCTATAAGAAATGGATCATATTCTTGATGGGATACTGTTTGGTGAGTCTTTAATGATTTACTCTATTCATTTGTGAATATACTGTATTTTTAAAGATTTACTCTATTCATTTGTGAATATACTGTGTTTTTAATGTGAACATTCGGTTTTTAGAAATTTTTAGTTTGAACTTTCGGATTTTTTAGCTTGAACTTTTGGATTTTTTAGCTTGAACTTTCAGATTTTTTAACTTGAACTTTCAGATTTTTTAACCTGAACTTTCGGATTTTTCAATTTGAACTTTTTGATTTTAGATAATTTTTGATTTGAACTTTCGGATCTCAAAATTTTTTTGATTTGAACTTTCGGATCAGGAATTTATTTTTCTACCTTTACAAC
The DNA here is from genome assembly GCA_019973935.1 of Trichonephila clavipes. Lineage (NCBI taxonomy): Eukaryota > Metazoa > Arthropoda > Arachnida > Araneae > Nephilidae > Trichonephila > Trichonephila clavipes. Next base: position 469,026 of record BMAU01021402.1, read on the forward strand.
TATTTTAAAGATGGGTGCATCATCTTGGGAGTTTGAAGGTTCACTTATATTATGCACTAAATTGTTTTTAAATTTTAATATTGCAATATCTTTCGGAATGTGGTGGCGAATAGTTTTATTTTCAAGTATAATGATTTCATTTTAACTTTTAATTTAAAGTATAATGGTTTAATTTTAACTTTTTAATTTTTCAATTTTTTAAAAAAAAAATTTTTTTTTCTTCTGAAATTTGAAAATTTTCCAATTAACTTACCAAGTTGCAATAGGGGGAAGGTTGGCGCCATCAAACTAGTTTAACCCCACTTATTGGTCCTAAGTCCGAGATTGCACATGGATATTTTATAAATTTTTTATTTTATTTTATAATTTATTAATTTTGTTTGAAAATGATGGAACATTATCTTTTATATTCGCCATTGATATTCTGAAGTGTTTTGGTATTTTGGGATTCATATATTTCAATTTTTAAATTGATAATTGTGATTGTTTTTATATATTTAAATATATATATATATGTCATGATTTTTAAGACAGAATCAGATTAAAGTTTAAAAAAGGAGATCTTTATTCAATCGTTTGTACATCTGTTCTGCCACCGAGCAGGGAGGAAAAAGCACGCCATGGTGGTGGTTTCAAGTGGATAACACTTGAAAAACATATGGTAAGTATCGCTGCTTTGAAGAAGGTGCTTGCAAGTTAATGCTGACATATGTTGACTATTAAATCTAAGGATCTGGAATTAGTAATGTTTATTGGTTAGGCCATATGTTCGGAAGAAATAAATGGGTGATTAGTTTGATACTTGAAGTTGGGAATTGAGAAAGATGAGTCAAGTGCTAGATAGGGAATTTAATTTTTAATCTAATTTAATTATCCTTACATATATATATATATATATATATATATATATATATATATATATATATATATATATATATACGCGTTTCCAAAATTAAGGTAATATTGTCTATAAATGCAATAGTCATACAACACCATGAAACACCCAGCAAAGCAGGTGGGTGTGATGATATTAAATATTATATAATTAATATAGAGAAATTATCTGTGATTATTTTTGTAAAAATGTAGATACTTAAAAAACTATTGAAGCGCCGTGTCGTATCCTTTCTTTAAAGATGGGCATTTCAGGTATTTCTTATTGTTTCATTTTATTGCTTATATACTTTTAACATTTGTGCAAATATTTTTTCCTTCTTTTTTTGCTTCTAAAAACAGAATTTTGATTGAAACTATAACCATATTCTGCATACACACACACAAATATTAAATATTACTCCCTCCAAATTCCAGTTGATGAAATCACCATACACTTGAAATCTCGATTCTTTCCTTTACCGTTCAGTGATAAAGGAATCTGAATAATGTGAGGCAGCTACCAACGAATCCATTACTCATAAAAAGGAAACAAAAAAACCCTAGCATGCCTAGTTCTGCTTTCTTATCATAACGAATTCCTTATCCATATACCAAGCATCCCCTCCGACTATCTCTACGACTTCGGTCTCAGTCTTCTTGTGATGTCCTGATTATTTTCATTATCTGGAGAATTTATTTAATATATATATACTTAGAAACAGTACGAGGCAAGGTTGTCTGCATTAGTTCTTTAGTGCTTTTACTGATTGAGAATACAGACTATACTTCGTATCACTTAAGGTTACAAGAAATTTCATAAGATTTCCTCTATCTCAACAGCACACGGAAATAAAATAATTGGATATGAGCTATACATGTTGCTATTGTTGTTTACAAAGTGGAAGAGAGGGTAACGATCGGTTTTTGGCATTTTTGTTTGCATGGTTTACTTGTTTGCTTATCTTTCCAGGAACTTCAGTGAATTCGGAGTAGTGGATACGAAAATAATTAGAAAATAAAGCTATATAAGTAGGATGTATCCCATAAGATGAGCCAAAAGAGCTACTTGCATGTGAAGGAATAGTAAACTCTTTTACAAGCAAACGTATCATATATATATATATATATATATATATATATATATATATATATATATATATATATACTTTTTATACAAATGTTTGGAAGAAAAAACTATAACACTTAAAAATGTAATTCTAAAATAAATATATCAAAAGGAAGACTGCAATTTTATTTCATCGGAATATGCACAATGCAAATGATTGTATCTCCCTTTTCATTTTTCTAGAGCAACATTTCTATTTAAGCTGCTTTAAAGAATGATGCATTGTTCTCTGTATTTTGGCTAACTCGGTTCAATCGTTTCTTAATTATCTAGATGTTCTACACTCATAAAAGAATGAGTGCTGTTCTTTAAAGTACTGCTTAAATCACACATTTGCACTTTATTTTACTTTTTAATAATGATTTTTTGAACTTTCCTTGTTCGATGAAATTCACTGAAGTTACTCGCAGTTTTTGGAATATTGCAAGTTATCAGCACTTATTAAGAGATATTCATTATTAACTTTGATACATATTATGTAATTATTTTATTTATACTATAATGTAATAATTATTATATATTATTTTTTATATTATTTATTTATAATTATTTTTATTATATTATATGAATATTAGTATATAAAAACTATATGAATATATATATATATATCATACATCATAATTATATACTATTAAATGATACTCTATGATAATAATAATGCATTAGATAATGATATTTTTATTATATTATATTGATATTTAATATTGATTAATATTGATTATTTTTAATCTATTCCTAAATTATTCATTTGAAATATATTTCCAAACAGTTCTTTACAATTATTTTTCTGGCGATTTGCTACGGCTAGGCCACAACCTTGGATGCCATGTAACTCGACAACAACCGTTATTAGGCGCGATTATGGAATCGCACCAAACAGCGATTGGCTCATAATACTCCTATATCAAATTAGTTCCATTTGTGGAGTTACGCACTCTAATAATTTGGCAGACGATATCTTTCTGTGATCATTTTTAACATTGCTTCTAAAACATTTCAAAAATTAAATTTAAGTCAATGTAAGGTTATATGTGTGTAATTTAAATTGTAGCATATGAGACATACCATTTCGCAGTTGATCAAGCCAATAAGAATATAATATGTAATAATAAAAAATCACCACTGGAATGAAATTTCAGCATATTTAAATTGGAAATATAAACTTCGAGTTAAAATACTATTAAACCATATTTTCAGTTTTTGTAAACAATACACGAGTTTTACTTAACAAGTTACAATCCACACTTTCTTTAAAGGTTTTGCATCATTAGCATTTTTATTTCTGCATAAATAAATCAATTTATAAAACTACTCGTTCTGCCACTTTAAAATATAAACACTCGCTAAAGCTGGCTCAAAAATGTTAACTTAGAAGAACAACTTTTGTAAAAATCTGAATGTTTGGTTTCACGTGAAAATTTGTCAATTTGCTGGAATGATATTCCATTGGATTAGTTCAAAATCGATGTTTCTGAATTCCATTGTATTTTCCATGCACACTACTGATTAAATTTTCTACACCACGAAGGAGACATGCTATAGACGTGAAATTTAAACGACAGTAAGAAGGTGATTTCATATGCAAATGGTTAGCTTTTCAGTACATTCAGACAAAGCAGGCACTAGTAGCAACACCTGCAATGTGTATAAATGAAAAAATTGTTCAGCCCGTTTCTCATACGCAATTTGTATTAGAATGTTGTTGTTTGGTGAAAAGTCATTCCGATGCTTCGTTACAGTAGAAGAAATGTGTACCAGCACGTTTCTGACTTTCATAAAGGTCGAATTGTAGCGTACCGGAATTTGCGGTTTATCGTATCGCAGTATTGTTGCTCGAGTCGGTCCAAATCCAAGGACTATTATCAGAATATGAAATTGATGGGTTCAGGACGATTGTAAGAACGCCGTACTGCATCTCAACAGCTCTTTATCACTATCAGTAGGGAAAACAGACATGTAACCCACATGGCCTTAATGGATCGAATCCTGAATCAAGAATGGGGGACGTTTGCAAGACAACAATTGTCTGCACGAACAGTTAGTTCGACGACGTTTACAGCAGCATGGACAATCAGATCGGAGACCAGGGCTTCGGCTACCGTTGAAGCTGCATACCAGACAGGTAATTAACAACGAATTTTGGCCCATGAATTGCAAGACGTCGTTTTTCATATGAATTCAGGTTATGGTTACAACATCAAGATGTCACATCCATGTTTGGCGTTATCGTGGTGAACGCACATTGACAGCGTGCATTCGTCATCATCATACTGACCCATAACCAGGCGTGATGCTATGGGGTGCTATTTGATACACGTCTCGGTCACCTCTTGTTCGCACTTATAGAACTTTGGACAGTGCACGTTACATTTCTGGTGAGTTACGCACCTTGTCTCTACCCTCTATTCGTGATCTGCGAAATCCTACGTTTTAGTAGGACCACATATTGCCGGTGTTGTACGGACCTTTCTTGATGCGAAAAATGTTCAGCTGTTGCCCTGGCCTGCACGTTCACCAGACCTCTCACCAACAGAAAACGTCTGGTCCATGGTTGCTGAGCGACTGGCTCGTCACCATACAACAGTCATTACGGTTGATGAGCTGTGGCATCGTGTTAAAGCTGCATGGACGTGTACATGCCATCCAATCTCTGTTTGACTCAATGCCCAGGCGTATAAGTGTTGTTATTACTACCAGATGGGGTTGTTCTGGGTACTGATTTCTCAGGATATATGCACTCAAATTTCTTGAAACTTTAATCACTTGCTATTTCCAGTATAATGCAATTGCCAAATACATATCACTTTGTTATATGCATTTCTTCTTGGTGTAGCAGGTTTAATGGTCAGTAGTGTAGTTGTTTCAGACTATATTCAAAACTTTAAAAAAATAATCGTTTCTTTAATATAAAAAAATTGTATTTGCAACTGTTGAGCTCTAAACGAGTAAAACATAATTCACTATTATTTTTTTTAGAAATAAGAAATAATACGTATTATAAAAGCCCATTTATTCAATAAGTAAGGATAATCACGAACTAGTTAAAATTAATAACCAATGAAGTGGTTTTAGAAGCATTTAATATAAAGGCATGTTGTTGTGGATTAAATTGAATATACTTTTTAAACCTTTTAAGTGAGGTAACTCAAAACAGTAATTAAAACCTACCAGTAAATTGAATAATACATTTTATTTTAAGTATAAATATCTAACTATATTAAATATTTGATGATATCTTCGTTTGAAATTTTATTTAGAAACAACAGCAGCTGGAAGAAGATATTTTAATGATCATGCTAAGATGCACCTCGCAATTCACCTTGGACCATTTATTTAATTGCTTTTTTAAGTAATTAAATCATTTCTATTTGTGGTTTAAAGTGAATTTAAAGTAACGAGGATAAGAAAAAGGATTTCGAATTTCATTATTAGATATTTAAGTATATAACCTATTCATCACACACAGAACTATAGAATTTTTTTAAAAAATATTCTGAACTGTAATTGCTTCTGAGTAATGCATTTCTCAGAATTAAAATACATTTTCCTCATTTTTCTAATGAAATATATTTTTGTATGTTTCAATGCAACATTGAATTCAAAGGAAATGTATTAGTATGGTACAATTAAAAACAGAAGAAAGGTTATCATTTATGCCTTAATGATTCATGAAAAAAATGTTGGAAAAATAAACTGTATGTAAATTCCAAAATCATTTTGTGAATTTCTATATCAAATAAAAAAAATATTATAAATTAAGGAAATTCTTTCACTTAATTACATTTCATCATGAATAATTTCATGTGTTTCTGATACTTTATTTAAAGCAAAAATGTTTGAGATTCAGTAATAGTAAGAAATTTTAATTTATATAGAAAAGAGACATGCATTTATGCTTTAATCCTTCATCATAGTTGAATCGTTGCTTGAATTAATTTTTGCAGCGCAATTACAGGAAAAATTTATTCCATTGCATTTACAAAATGCAATAAAAAAGTAAAATTCGACTTTTTAAATACTTTTATTCATCTGTCCTGATAAAAAACAAAACGTGTTTCTTAGAAATTTAAATAGTTTACTAAAATTGAATGATAATATTTTTTATTAGCAAGATATATATATATATATATATATATATATATATATATATATATATATATATATATATATATATATGTATGTATATATGTATATATATATATTTCATCATAATATAATTGGTGAATTTTTTAATTATGATAAATATTTATTTTAGATAATATTGTAGTGTGATTTTCATTAATGAGATTAATAGGTTATGTATAAATATATATATATATATATATATATATATATATATATATATATATATATATATCATGTTTTGGAGAAATTTTTGGATTTAAAGGAGAAATGCAACGGGCTGCCATTTGTCCTATTATATTTTATTTCAATATTCAGTAAAGAAGTCTGCACTCTCTCTCTCTCCAAGCCATGACAAAAACGAGAGCTCTCTCAGCGTTGATCAGTAACGAGTGAGTCCTTAGAACACGTGTCTTCTTTAAGTCCGGCGAAAGTAGATGTCAAAGTTCCTATGCGGGAGGTGGGTTGAGTTGTCCTGGTAGGAAGTTTACCCCAACTGACACTAGTGGGGCTGGGGGTTCATCACACACACACAAACACACACATATATATATATATATATATATATATATATATATATATATATATATATATATATACTTTACAATGTTACTTGGGTGCGCGTGATATAAAACCTCATGTCGGTAAGTAGCTATTATATATGCAACTGAGTTTCGCTTTGTGTGCAGTTTTTATATTTGTGTGTTTTTTTCTGAAGTTGTCATTAGTATATTGATAGAACAACAAGTTTGTTAAGCGGGTAAATGTTTAGTAGAAGATTTCTGAGAAGGAGGTTCTGTAACACATATTAGAAAAGATCAGTAGCGACCAGTACAGTGAAAAAAAGAATCTCAGTTGAGAGGCGATACATATATATATATATATATATATATATATATATATATATATATATATATATATATATATATATATATATATATATATATGAATATATATATATATATATATGCATCGCCTCTCAACCCCGTAGGGTTATCTCATTCCTCTAGGGTGCCGCACCCTAGGGAATGAGATAACCCTACGGGGGCACAAGCATACCGATAAGTCGAAAAAAAAATTAAAATTACAAATTTATTGAAAGAAAAAAAAACAAAATAAATTTTGACATAATAAAAATAAAACACATAATTATATTAATATAATATTCTTATAAATGTGTGTGTGTGTGTGTGCATCACTACTGCATGAAGTATTTGATAATTAATTTATCAACACTAAGTTATGAAATTTATAATAATTACTAATGACTACCATGGGCTTGTGACATACAAAATTATATACAAAATTTAATACTAACCGGTTAATACTATACTGTAAATTTATTACTGTGTACAAATTATAAATAAAACCTTATTGTAGCCTTAGCGTCAAAGTACATTATTATTGTATTCAATAAATTGTTATCGTATGGAGGGGGGCACTTTGAAAGTTATAAATTGAAAATAGGGTCGCAAACATTGAAAGCAACACAGCATTACACTATGGATACGCTGCAGAAACAAGTTTATCGTTAAGTGGTTCTTCATATAATTCCACAAAAGCTTCTCAGAGACTTTTTAATAAGAATAAATTTTAAAAATCCTGTACGGTGGCTGAATATTAACAATCGTAAGCTTGTCTCATCAAGTATTCTTAATTTTTTTAAATGATAAATCTTCTTGCTAGGAAAAATAGTGAATCTATATTCCACGTAATTATCAATAAAAGCCCATGTACGTATCAGGTTTCAAAACTGCGACTTTCTACGTGATAGGCGGATGTCATAACCACTACACCAGCGTTTCTCAAACAGTGGGGGGCCTCTCTAGGGTGGCGAGATAAACCCTACGAGAAAGGTGCAAGTATAGGGTGTTTTTTAGAGGTATAGAACTTTAAATTGCAATAAAACAACGCTGTATTACTCGATTGACATGATTTTTTTTATTCGAAAGATAATCTTGTGGTATTACATTTTAAATATGATTTCTGACATATGATTGCCACGGCTGACTCGGATGTAGTCCAATCTAGACGTCCAATTTCCGATGACTTTTTCCAACATTTGTGGCCTTATATCGGCAATAACATGGCGAATGTTGTCTTCCAAATGGTGAAGCGTTTGTGAATTATCCGCATAGACCAATGGCTTTACATAGCCCCACAGAAAATAGTCTAGTGGTATTAAATCACAAGATCTTGGAGGCCAATTCACAGGTCCAAAACGTGAAATTAGGCGGTCACCAAACGTGTCTTTCAATAAATCGATTGTGGCACGAGCTGTGTGACATGTTGCGCCGTCTTGTTGGAACCACAGCTCCTGGACATCATGATTGTTCATTTCAGGAATGAAAAAGTTACTAATCATGGCTCTATACCGATCACCAATGACTGTAACGTTGTGGCCTTCATCGTTTTTGAAGAAGCACAGGCTAATGATTCCACCAGCCCATAAAGCGCACCAAACAGTCAGTTTTTCTGGATGTAACGGTGTTTCGACATACACTTGTGGATTAGCTTCACTCCAAATGCGGCAGTTTTGTTTGTTGACGTAGCCATTCAAACAGAAGTGCGCTTCATCGCTAAACAAAATTCGCTTATGAAAATCGGGAACAACGGCAATCTCGTTTTGGGCCCATTCGACGAATCTACGCCTTGCTTGATGATCGTTTTGATGAATTGCCAAACCAAACAGAGAATAAATAACTTGACAGCTGTTAAATCGGTCACCATTTTGGAAAGCAATGCCAACTTAAACTTCTATACCTGGAAAAAAACACTCTTATATGGATAAGCTCAAAATAGAAGAAAAAAAAAGTTAAAGAAATTACAACTTGAATGAAAGGAAATGAAACAAGAATAAATTATGGCATAATAAAAATAAAGTACATATTTATACTGATATAATATTCTTATAAATGCATCATTACTGCACATTGTATTTAGCAATTAATTTATCAATACTAAACTAAGAAATACATTAAAAATTACTAATGACTCTCATGGGCTTGGCATATAGAAATCTTAATACTAACCACGATGATTTGTACAATTTATAATTAAAATCGTACTGTAGCTTTAGCATCAATGTACTTTATTATTGGATTCAATACATTATTATTCTATGGAGGGGATTGCGATGGAAATGATTGAAAATTGGGTCGCAAATAATGAAAGTTTGAGAAGCACTGGCATTTACAAATATTTGCAATGTGGCATCAGGGAGAAAGTTGGGTACGGAAGAACGAGGAATGTGCGTGTTCATTCTGATGCAGCTTAAAAAAAGGACGAAGGACTCATTTCCAGCCATTTCTTGGGAATGAAAAGTAAATCCTGCATACAAAAGGTCAACAAAAACTGTCAACGTGTTTTTACACGTGGTAGAATAATGATCAAGCATGAAGAAGGGCGTAAAATGGAGCGTGTTGCATGAAAGTTGGAATTGAGAAAAGTTTATTTTCAAGAGCTTGAAAAGCCATTCAAATGAGAGAAGCTGCTGTAAGAAAAGTTGTCGCTAATCGAAAGAGAAAATCATTGGCTAGTGATGACCTGTATTTCATTTTGTAAGCTGGAAAAGAACCAGTACTAATTCACCAGTTAACATGTATCATGGTTTACTGTGGCCAGACTTTTGCAGAAAGATGGTATATCCTAAATACATGATACCATCAACAACAGCCCAACCGCTGCGCCATTCGCAGCGGTATCAGGAACTTAAAAATTGAACACATCATTAAAAATTACGTTCTGTTTAATAATGAGAGCTTTTTCAGTCTAAGCAATGATTCTCCGTGTCAGTAGATATGGAGGGAGGAAAGACACAGTTTCACCATACCATCATCAGAGAAAAAGACTGTTGGGTGGTGCTAGAGTTTTTATATTGGGATGCATTATTTTGAAATGACAAATGGAGCTCCATACTTTGAACAGCGGCTCATTTATCGAAGGTCATTTTTGCGATGAAATTATCCTCCCACACGTGCGTCTATTCAGAGGTGCCATAGGCCCAGACTTTACTTTTGTGAACGGAGGGCACTTTACTCTTGAGGAGCTTCTGAAATGTTAGTATATCAAGAAAACGGATTGACCAGTGTACTCCCCTAACTTAAATCCTATCGAATATGTATGGGATGATTTGTGGAGACTCCTGACACCTGAAGATCTTATCCACAGGAGAATATCAGACAGCTAAAATAGATGTTCCTTGCAGAGTAGTATCATTTAATGCAAAAAACGCTGAATAATTTTGGTATTGAGGAGGAACAGGAGGTACCATGCAACCACCGTCGTTAAGAGAGATCATATTCCTAGCTAAGTGGCTGTGGTTTTTGTGGTCTTCCTGATAATCATGTAATATTTTTAGCTAAAACGATATTCTGTGAGTAAAGTCTTTTTCTACACTCTGTCTCATAATGTAGACATAAAATATTCATTTTTTTACTACTGTTCTTTCACTCAGATGATTCTTTTCAGAACTACGGCACACTCCAAATATTTCCTCAAGTTTTAAGATCTCTGGTACACATATGCAGTAGAACCTGTTTTTGTGTGGTCCTTTTTTGTGCGATTTATTTTGTGCGATCTTTTTTTTTATGCAGTGTAGTAACTTCAACAGATTTTGTGCCTCTGTAATGTTTTATATCAACGGCACATATATACACTTCAAGGAGCTATGCTCCTTTGGTATAAACAATCTCTCGACAATGCACGTTCAATTGTGTTCTCTCAATGCACTTAGCATCACGCACTTGATTAAAGGCGAAACTTTCCCTGATAGTGGCATGATCAATAATTTGATGGATTATAAAGACGGAGAAAGTAAATGGAGGGATTCAGCTTTCCCCAACAAATCGG